>JBAMBE010000325.1:0-522500 GCA_037043585.1 Drosophila mimica | reverse complement strand
CATCAACAATAACAACAGCAAATAAATATTTGAGTGTGGCAACAACAAAAGTATTCACAACGGCTGCCACAATTGGAACAACGCCCGCGGCAAGCAACTATACGAAAGTGAGTGAATATCCGTACGCTGATCTCCACCAGCATCATCACTTCGCTAGCACAGCGCCCCTGACCAGCACCGAAAGCTTCAAGCTGCGCTCCGAGGAGCCGGTGCCGGGCTTCAGCTCGGCCTCGCCGTGGCCAACGCTCGAGCTGGGCATGGAGTGGGGCAGGAAACTGTATCCCACTGCGGGACCCCGATCGGCGGGCGGATTAATGTTCACATTGCCACCCACGGCGGCGGACATGAATCAGCCGCGGGGACCAATGACAGCCATGAAGGACGAACCACTCAGCGGACGCTGGGCAATGCAGCCAGTTGTCGATCAGACCAAGTAAGTGACAATTAACCCAAATAGTTCTGGGTCAAGTTCAATCACCACAAATGTTCATAATGCAATCCTCATCTAAGCAAACTTTTTTTTGCAATTCATCCACATTTTTAAAAGAAACTTTGAAAAGGAATTTTTATTAATCAGAATTAAAGTAGTGACTATCTAAATGTTCTTTAGTTGATGTTAATCCTCAAATAATACGTCGATTTGTAGAGAAATTAATGAAGAGGAATGAAATTGAATAATTATAATTTCGTTTAAAAGTTCTCTCTTCTTGTAATTCCACATTTTACAAAGGAACCCGATATCGTTTTAAGATAAAAAAATTTTATAAAGTTAACAATTTTTAATTGAAGTCGATCTTTACATACATTATAATGAAAGAAAGAGACAAAATCATAATTGTGCTATCTTCTTGTGAAAAAGCTGATTTTAATTAATTTAATAATTTATCTCTAGTTAATTACAATTAGGCTTCAGGCAAATTAACTATCCGACATCTTCTTGCCAAATAAATTTGAAAGCATTTCCAAATCGAGTATTGCTTAGTACTTAATTTAATTAAATTTTATTGTAGATGATTCAAGTTGAGCTTCACATAATTTTCTATGAAGAGAAAGCTACAAAATGAGTCACTCTGATTAAAGGTAAACGGACGTCAAATTTAAATTTATTGCTTACGGAAGCTGCGGCAACATTTGGCCAAAATAAATGCCTTCAGCAACATTTAGCATGTTGCGGCAACAAGCCGAAATTGAGAAGAAAAAAGTCTCCACACAACAAAAAGCGTTTGTTTACTTTTGCACAAAGCCGGCAGACGTCCGAGATAAAAAATGCCCCCACGGGGGAAAGCTATTCGCAATAGCGTCAGTCACTCCATTCATCAGTTAGTCAGTTAGTCAAGCAAAAAGGGGGCTTTTTGCGACGCACAACAACAACAACAACAGCAACAACAAGAAAACATTCACATTTTGCACTCAAAGTTCCACTCGAAATTGAGTGAAACTCGGAGTTGATTTCTTGTTCATTTTTGGGGATGCCGCACGCACTTTCTGGGGTTGACTTCTGATGCGTCGGGATGTGCTCCCGGAGTGCGTAAGCTGCTCAAAGGGATGTTTTGTTTGTTTTTTTTTTGTTTTTTTTTTTTGTTGCATATTTCTTTTTTGTGGCGCTTTACTTTCGCTTTTACTGTTCGCCTTGGCGTTCATTTCAATTGAATTAGAAAGAAGAGCGCCCCCGGGCCGAGGGGTTGCTAGAAAACTTTGCCCGAAAGCTTCTCTTTGTGCCCCGGCTGTGTGTGGCGCGTTCTGTCTTTGTGTCCTGTTCTGTTCAGCTCTGTTTTGTGCTGTTTTGTGGTGCCTCTGTTTGTTTAGTTGCCTCTGAGATGTTTCTAGCGTGAGATGTTCGCGCCAAGAAGAAGTGCGCGTGTGGCAGAAATAGAAAGTGCGACTTCGAATCAACCATCTGCTGCGAGTGTGAATGCGAGTGTGAATACGAATGCGAGTGCGAGTGCGAGTGCGAATTCGAATGTGAGTGCGAAGATGACAGCGGGCTTTCATTCTGTGCATTTAGCGACGGCAAATCATCATCAGCAGCAACAGCAGCAACAGCAACAACAACAACAACACAACTCACACTCACAAACAAACACTCACGGAAATAATCAAACGAATAGTAACAGGCACAACAACACTCATAATCATCATCATCATCATAATCAAAATCATCATCAGCATTTGCAGCAGGAGGAAAATCGAAATCTCAATCGGGATCAAAATCTGAGCAATAATTCAAACAATAAAATAATGCGCTGTGATGTGAGGTAAAAATAAATAAAATACAACTTCGATATGGTATCTATATGTTTCCCAGCTAATCCGAGCTATCACAGTGTCAAAATAGTATACAAATTATACGATTCTATTATTAGTTATCAAAGTCTTTTTTTTAAATATTACTCTGTGTTTGAAAACAATAAATTGATCACTCATCTGCCACATAAATGATTCCCTTTCAAAACACTTTAAGTTGAGGTTTGAAAAGCTGAAAATTAAAATATTATTTAGCTTATTTTTCAAAATATCTTTATTCAGATTCTTGTAAATTTATTACCCAAATTTCCATTTCAAAATCACATTTGTGGAAACAAAATAGCAAATTTTGGACTTTGAATTGGAAAAGTTATTCATTTATAATTTCCAGTCAATTTTCCCATTTGAATGTTTCGAAACACATCAATAAATATTTATGTATTGTTCAAAGAATAATTTTGATAGTCTTGCATAAAAATTGTGATTTTTGTTGCTCGTAAATCTTGAAAATGTCATAAAATGGTTTTCTACATATGACATTTATGTGATTCTTGATTGCAATCATTTTTCAAGTGTTTTTTTAATTACAATACAATCAAATCGAGTATATTTTTATCACAAATTGTTGCAATTCCTTAACATTTGCAAATATAATGATGAAGATTATAATGTGTGTTATCGGCTCATGTTTGACTTGCAATTATAATTATCCAGCAGAAATAAAACACTAAAAAACTCAACTTAAAGTTAAATTTATTGTTGATTGTGAGCCGAAAACTTTTTTGAACAAAAGCATGCGCAAAAAACTTTGTCCATGGAATAAATTGCACAATTATCGGTCGTCGTACTCGATATTTTGTAGGTAGACATTTTTGGCCATTTATTTATATCTATTTATCTATTGTTACATATTGTACTAAGTACGGTTATACAACAACAAACGACATGCAACATGCAGCATGCGACATGCAATTTCGATCATAAATCAGAAATATTTGAAATTTATTTCAACAAAGATTGCGAGCGAACTGCAATCGAGGAAACAATGCAACAATGGCCATAAAATGTTCTGCTCCTGCTCCAACAATAACAACAACATCAACAAGGCGCCACAATATATGGCAAATAAAGTGTCCTTTTTAAAGGACACTCGATGAGAGTTCAGAATGCAAACAACAGAAAAAAAAAACAACAACAAAACGAAATGGAAATTCACGTGCGCGAAATAGTCAAAACGTGACCACGAGTCCTGCGTCCTGTCCACGCTGGTCCAGCTCTGGTCACCTGGGCATCGATTTCCGACAATTAAATGTTGGCATAATAAAATCAACAGCAAAACGGCCACAAAACGTTTTTCGCAAATTGGCGGCAAGTGCAAACAAAGGAACAACAAGCAACAAAAAATAAAAAAAAATAACAAAATAAAAATACAAACGTTGACAATGACGGCGACCAAGTCGGAAAAGTCAACAATCGAGTGCTTAGCTCCCCAGTCCCCGCCCCTCCCTCCACCAACCCCCCTCCCTTTCCATTCATCGAAGCTTTGCAGTGTGGGAGTAGCTGATGGAGGCGGGGGGCAGTAACAGAAAGTCGCAATTTTTTATTTGCTCGTTGGTGTATATATTTTGCTGTTCACTTTTTCTGTTTTTTACTGTTGTTTTTTTTTTTTTTTTTTTTGGAACGGCGCCATAACAATAACCTTTCGCCCAGAATGTAACATGTCTCTCTGTCTGTCTGTCTGTCTGTCTGTCAGTCTGGCATTCATTTATGTGTCGTATTTTGGTCGAGAGAGCTCGGCACTCGTGTGAGTTTGTGTGTGTGTGTGTGTGTGTTAGCCATTTGAATCGCATCGAACGGGAATACAATGTTACCTTCCACCTAATCCTTCCACTCCCACTTCCTACTGTCCTGTCTGCTCCTGTGTCCTGGCAGCGTCCCCGTTGCACTGTCCGATTTTCACCAACTCGGCCTCCGCAGCCACAAATTGTCTAATTTCATTTGTTATCGCAAAAATTGCCAAAATTGAAATTGCATCCAGTTTGACGACAATTTTGTAATCACATTTGGTTCAGCGACTGCAAAATTAGTTAAGCCAAAAGTTCTTCAATGAAACATTGAATGGAAAACGACTGAGAAACCACTTTTATATAAATATTTATTCTGTAAAGTACAGCTTATGAAAATAATCTTTAAAGACTACTTCTTTTTAATAAACTAATCAGGATTAAGTACATTATTATAAACTTGTAAAATTTAAGTGCTTGTTTCGTTCATTAAGAAGTTAGAGGGTTTCTTTTATATTATTTATAAAAAGTTCAGAATGAAAAAAATCACTTAAACATAATCTTTATGAATAGTTCAATATTTATGAATGAAGTCAAAGAACACTTGCATATAGCAAATGAATCAATCAAATTTAAATGAAAGAAAAAGTCAAAAATCGATTTACAATATTTGTACTTTAAATTCGAATATATCGAATATTTTTCTCACATGAGGAATTTGCAATTATTTCCGTGGAATCTTCAGGGAATTTAATAATTTATAGTAAATGTCGTTATGTGCTTCAAATCAGAAACATTTTCTGCGGTTGACGTAACCCAAATTAAGTCGGAATTTTTTTCATATATTCGATATTTTCGGGGGGTGTGGGATGGATAATTTTCAAGCGATTTATCATTGGGAACTATCATTAGCTGCGAGTCCTTTGGCAAATGTGTATATAATTGCAGACAAGCAGATAGAGTATATATGTGTGTATATCGGGTGTATGTGAAGGGGATTGGGTATAGTTCTTGACATTTCCTGAATAAATAATACAAATCTGATAAAATCAGCATTTTCTAAATTAAATTGTTCGTTATGCATACGAAACGAAATGAAAGAGTGTGGAACAAGAAGAAGAAGAGAGAAAGCGGAGGAGGACTACTCGGCCGTGTCCGAGGGTCGCATATCCTGCGGTAGTTAGCATTGTCCGGTAATTGCGCTGACAGGCCCAGACAGGAGACCAGGACACGAGTCTGCCATAAGGTGAGCAGCTCACAGGAGCTGGAGGAGTAGACACGGGAGTGTGTGTTGACATTTGGCATATGTAGAAAGGACAAGCCTTTGGCCCGTGTTCAAGTCCTTGTGTGTGTCTATGTTTGTGTGTCCTGGCCTTATAATTACAGTGTTTGTGCTTGGCCCACATAACATAAACATTTGTCGTTTGTTTGCCGACTCACGAGTCGCTGTTTAAGTCTCCATCTCCATCTCCTCCCTGCTTTGCCTGCTTGTTCCCCTCTCTGAAGCTGTTGTGTGTTAATTCCTTTGTTCATCAGGATTATTGTGTCACGTTGGAGTTGCTTATGCGCTTTTAATGATAGCTCTCACTGGACTCTGGACACTGACCACTAACCACTATGCACACTAGACACTAGAAACTAGCCACTATCAGCATACACTTGAAAATATTTTGATAACTTGCCTCTTTGTGATTGAGAACTTTTGTAAAGTTTTTCCAAGTTTTATGTTCAAATATTCAAATGTAAAATGTAGTAATTTGTAATTTATATGTTACTTATATCTAGAGGCATTTTTGAAAGATACTTTCTTAGAATGTAAAATTAATTTAAAAGAATGTCATAATTTAATTAAATAAACCACAAATTTTTCTTTTGTATCTGAACGAGACAAAGAATTTGTAGGCATTTATGTTTTTAGGAAACTGTGTCCAAAAATAACCAAAAATGATGTCAATAATAGTTGTTGCTCGGATATTTATCTAAGTGTAGCAACTGGAACTGTCCACCGACTGCTGGTTAAATGTCACCGTCAAGTAATTGAGTCGTCCCAAAAACAATGAGACATATTAGTTGGTCTAATTGCCCCTAGCCCTAGGCCTAACTCTCTAGCTCCCAAACTGTCCCTCTCTCGCCGCCTAATAGCATAATTAGAAGGAAACCTGCTTTTTAAACACACACACTTTTCCATCCGTCTAATTGCAGTTTGGGCATTGGACGCGCCCACTTTGAGAAGCAGCCGCCCAGCAATTTGCGCAAGTCAAATTTCTTTCATTTTGTGATTGCACTCTACGATCGGTCGGGGCAACCCATCGAGATCGAGAGGACGGCCTTCATTGGGTTCATCGAGAAGGATTCGGAGTCGGATTCGACAAAGACAAACAATGGCATCCAGTATCGATTGCAATTGCTCTACGCCAATGGTAAGTTTAGATACCCAACCGACAAAATCTTCAAGAAACTTAACTTTTTTCCTTTTAACAGGCGCCCGACAGGAGCAGGACATATTCGTCAGACTCATCGATTCCGTAACCAAAGCGGTAAGTTTCCCTATTTATTTGAGATATATATTCCAAAAACTATTTAAATTGTTATTGAAACCGTTGCTATTTGTTAAAAAAAAATGTATGAGAGAATTTTAATATTTTTGTTAGTTAGAAGGATTGATTCGTTTGGTAATCTCTTATCCACAGCCAGCTAAGAACTAACTAACTTCAACTAACCATCCACATGTATTCAAATATTAACTATAATATAAAATTCACGTTTCGTAAACATCAAATCTGTTTCAAAGAAAATTCTACTTCAATCTTCTAATTTTTTGTGTATAAATTGACATAATGTACAACTTTGCTCAATTTTCACTCATCTTTGTTTAATTTTATCGTTTCTTAATCGTAGTCTTTATTCGATTCTGTATTATAAGAGATCTAAAAATCAAAAAATTGATCATAGCATTATAATAATTTTTCGGTTTTATTAAATCGCCTGCATTCTATTTTCAAATCAAACACTTGTAAATTGTATGTTCAACCAGGGAACGTAAAAATTGTAGTTATAGTTTCAATTAATGGAAAATTAATTTTTATTCAGCGATTTTAACACCCTTAACTGATAGCAAATGTTAAAGTTGTTGTCAATTTTGACGGCAACATGCAAATTAACGCATTCAATCACTTTGAGCCAACAAATGGACAACTGTTTTTGATTGCTACGTTGACTTCCAACGAGATTAATTTCAATACACTTAAAGTTCATTGCCACCCACCTCAGCCCCCCTCTGCCCACTGCTGCTGCTGCTGCGGCTGCTCATTTTTTAAGTCGAAATGTTTTTTTGCCACGCAATCGAAAACTAATTTCTTCCACTTCGCTGTGCACTCGAAGTCCTTTCGTTCGCATTGGGTTTTCCAGAGTTTTTGCTGATTCGAGCATAAGTTGCATCTGAAATTGATTGTCACGGCTAATTAAGTGTGTCCTCTCTCTGTGTGTGTGTGTGTGTGTGTGTCCAATAAATTGAGTCGTCAAACGGTGCTAGCTGGTCTTTTAGTCCTGTCCTCCCGTCCAGCCAGGCAAACGAGCATTTTTCGTCGCGCCTCCGAAAGGGGTGTAACTGAGACAGGATCTGGGCCCAATCCAATTGAACATGGTTAATGCGCTTTGTTGTGGGTGCTCCGTTGTTATCCTTCTTGCTGCAGGCAGGGCACACAAGCCCCGGTGCACCATATGTCAGCTTTGTGTGAGCCTAATGCGTGTACGCTGCCTTCTTGCCTCGTGCCTTCTTGCCAACTGCCTCCTTGCCTACCGCCTCCTGCCTCCTGTTCCCCCTTTTTTTTCAAGGGCAATTAATTTCTCGAGTGACAAATTTTTATAGACATTTTGCTCGTTTGTTCGCCTGTCGCTCGTTCGCTTTGCGTCCTTTCTTTCTTTCTTTCTTTATTCCATCGTATTCCATTATTTTGTCACCCATTGTGGGCGTTCCTTTTGCACCCCGATCGCAATAAATTTGCCCACAAATTATCGATAGCCTCCCCCTGCCCAGGGATAGACAGACAGACGGACACACCATGTCGGGGAATCCATTATGTGTGCTTGTCTGTGTTTTCCAAATGGAATTTAATCGCAAAATATTTAACAAACTAAAAACAGACCCAAATCACATTACAAACACTCCATTAATGAGCAAAAGTGCTCTTTTTATTACACATTGCTTTAACCATTTACTTGCCACATTTTCTTGAGCATCAGATTTTAAAAGCAATAACAAACTATCGTAATAAAACTATTTATCGAAAATCTATAAAGTTTGCAAAGTAACGAAGGTAAAATTCCCTTGACGAAGTGTTAATGAAATTGCTGACATGATATTGAATAAATAACATATTTATCAAAATATAATAATTAAAATATGTGAAACTATTCGAGAAGGTGTCCAAGAAATAAAATTAATATATAAAACATATATAAAAATAAAAAACAGCTACAAGATTGCAGAAATATAAAGCGTAATGAAACTTATAAATTTTAAATAAATTCTTGTTATTGAATATAGTATTAAAATGTATTTTATTTATTTATTGATCATTTTAATCTGCATATGATAATATATCATATGAATTAAATACCCCCTTAATAGTTAAACGACATTAAAAGTAACTATGCCAGAATGTCATACAAAATATAATAATAAATATTAGGAAATATTATAAATGAATTACTTTTCCATTACCTGATTCATTACTACAACAGATTAGTCAACAACCATAATATATTAATAATTTCTGCCAACTTTGTTTAACAAAGATGGTTTTCCGAAACGTTCCCACAACTTTGGTGCAAGTAGCTACCCCTTAAAAAGACCCCTCGCAAACATTTAGCTGTCTGTCAGAGTTGAGTTCCAAATGTGTTGTACAATTGCCAAAGAGTCAAAAAAAGAATGAGTTGCGACAAAAAGGACAATCATTTGATCGGATTAGGTGGGCTTAGGCTGCATTCAGCTGAAGCTGGCGGAGTTACTGAAACAATACGAGTAGAACGCGAGCTGGTCAAAATGTCATCCCTTCATTTCACTTTTGTTTCTTTTTTTTTTTTTTTTTTTTTTTGCATACGCGTGGCAGGCGTTGGTTGCTCTGTTTTTATCTGAAGCACAAACAGTGCGTAACAGGTAAATAAGAGCAAGGCAGGCGTACGTTATTCCTGTTATTCCCGGGATAAGCGACTGCTCCTTATCAGGGACGCAAGTGAAATTTAAAACTATGGCAGCCAAATGCGATTAAGCCACAACTCTCGGAGAGAGAGAGAGAGAGACATACATTGTCTTAGGCATTGATGGGAAAGCAATGAAAACAGAAAAACGGGCGGACAGTTGTCACGTGCCGAACCCTTGCCTCCAGCTAGCTTTGGTGATTTTATCGCTGCAAGAGAGGCTGTAGTAGTAATGTAGCAAATCATCGTAATAATCATAATTACATTCGATCAGATAACGCCCAGCGAAGGCGGCACAATTGCAATTTGAGCTAACGAGCAACAGCAGCAGGAGTATCAGGAGCGTCAGAAGCGTCAGGAGTACCAGGATCAGAATGAGTACGACTCAATTGCTGCTCATATTTCACAACGTATTCGCGGCATTCTGGTCGTGGTCCTCGTGCTCGCTCCCATCCTGATGCCCACATAAAACAAAAGCGAGTGCCAACTGCGACAACTGCCCAAAATCCTTTGGTTTGCGCAGCCAGTTGCGCTTATCGCGATTTACACGCATTATGCGGCCAGCAAAAAAAAAAAAAGCGCAGCGAAATTCTAAACCCAAAAAGCGAACACCCAGCGAAAAGCGAAAAGGGGCGATTGGCGATTGACGATAGGCGGCGATTAATGCACTCCGATAAGCGAGGGATGCCAATATGTGTACTGCAAGCATATTTGTGGCGTCTATGTGTGTGTGTGTGCATTTTGTGCAGTAGCAGCTAGTCGAAAAATGTGTGCAGCCAGCAGCCAGTAGCTAATGAGTTGCCTAAAAAGTGCCGTTATTGCTGCAGTTGTGACGCCATTGTGCAAGAGCGAACAATAACATGATAGAGATGAGCAAATATTAGAATTATCACTAGTCACAAGTCACTGCTTAAATGTAAATGAAAGTATCTGTGATTGTGAACTTCTTTTGAATGGTAAATTGTAGGTGCGTTTTGCTAACATACATACTTATATACATTTCATAAGCCGTTATCATAAGTGCTTTACGATGCACTCAGAGAAAAACGCTAACTGTATATTAATAATATAATATCTTACTAGGAGTAAGCAAGTTCTGCATTTCATAACTATGAACACCAAACTCATCCAAAGAATTTCGCACCTTCTTGAAAGGTTAACATTTTCTCAGATCAGTACAAAATGTGTTTCTTCTTTTTTGAGTGTATGCAAAAACAAGTTTGTCGCAGCCATATTGTCATATTGCGCATCACTAATTGACCATTGACACATGCAAAAAGCAGCACCAACAACAACAAAACCAATACTAACACATTCATCACACGCCATTGCGATACTTGTCTCTCGTTCGCACTTCAGACGCATCCTTCAGCCTACTCGCTCTCGCTTGTGCTGCTCCTTTGTCTGCTTGCATCGTGTGTGTGTGTTTGTTTGTTTGTGCGTGTGTTAATTAAGCGATAATATTAATTTGTGTGTCAACACTTAAAAATAAAGCGTGAAATTTTCGATTAATAACACATTTCACATTTCATTTTGCCATTTTATCCGGTGCACAATTGCTTTTTGTTTTTATTGCACGCCGTTGTTGTTATTATTATTATTGCTGTTATTGTTGCTATTGTTGTTGTTGCTGTTTGCTGCTGCTGTAGGCGACTCAATAAATTCAACAGATTGTGCAGAAAATCTGCACACTTTTATCTCGACGGTCGCAATTTGCTGTGCTGCTAATTTGTTTGTGTATGGGCATGTAAATTGCGTGTGTGTGTGTGGTATGTGAGTATACATATGTGAGTGTGTGTGTGTGTGTTGCAATGCGATTAAAAATGCTTTCACGGCAAGTGCATTTCCATTTCTGCGGTCGACTCTGCTGCCAGCTCTTTGGAGCAAAAAAAAAATTGAAATTCATATCGCCCTCATTATGCAAATTTACGTATCTGCAGCAGTTGTGTGTACATGTGTGTGTTTGTGTGTGTTTAAATATCACTTACATATTATATACGTAATCTCTGCACCCCTAAACCTTTAGACCTTTGAATTTCTGTTGAGTTACGCGAATTTGTCCTTTTGAAAACATTTCAAGATTCTCACCTTTGCTCTTACTATCTATTATATAAACATTTCTTTAATAAAGCACTTGATACTTAAGTTTAGATATTTATTACTCACTCTAGGTACTTATTAATTATGGAATATTTAAGTTTAAGTTTTCTAAGGCCGAAGTCGGCGTAGGTCGGACCTTCAAAATGCCATAACTTCGTCAAAGCTCAAAGCATTTTCAAAAGCAATAGCGTTTTAATCATGGTTTTTCCCCTAAATCAATCGCACATTTAAAGTTATAAACGTTTTACGTGAGTCATTTTTACTAGTATTTTATTAATTTAATAATATTCAGAAGACACATTCAACTTGCAATTTTCAAAGCCAAACGGTTGGAATTTTAAGTCGTGCAGCTTAAAATCTTTTCTATCAATAAACATTAATAATGATGTGTTGGCTGTTTATTGGAAGTCTATTTATCTAAATAATTATTTATTATGATATTTATATATACTCGTATTTAAAGCACTTGAAAAGATGCAGTGTGTGGATGCAGATAGGTAATTCAACCGAATCCTTTTTAAAGGATTGCTTTTATTTTTATTTTGTTGTGCCTGTCGGGATGCTGGGTCCTGGAATTTATGCGGTACCCCAGTACCGAAACCGGCGCTGATAAATGGCGCTTTAATAAATTAAGAGTAACCCTCGATGCCTTTTTTTTGCACACATACACAATGTGTTTTTTATATTTTGCGCTTTACGCTGGGTATTTTTTTTTTTTTTTTTTTACAGTGCCTGCCTGCGATAATTTATCTTGTTTGGCGAGATTTTTATTTTGCACGTTAAATATGCAGGATGCAAGTGCGTGAATAATGCAAAAGCCGCTGCGCTTTTTATTTAAAAAGCGATAATAACAATTTGCGCAACAGAAACAAAAAATAAAATAAAATAAAACAACCTAGAGAATAACAAACAAAGCATTTAAGAGCATCGTGTTTGCAACATTTTGATGCAAAGCGTTTAAATTTTAACAGCCACCGCCGATTGGCAACTCGTCAGTAGCCACTTTCATCATGTTCAGCTGCAACTCCCCATTTCCCCATTTCCCATTTTTCCCCACTCGTCACATCATCACTTGACTTTTTTTTTTGCTCATGTTGTCTGTTGATTTTTGTTGGCTATTTTTTTTACTGTTATCCTGTTTGGGGTTTACTCCTGCGCTGGCTGGTTGCCAGCTAGCCAGCTAGACAGACCAGACCAGAGCAGCCGGAATGATAAATCGTAGTTTAAACGCTTTTACTCCCGTTTTAGTGTTTGTCCGTTTAGTTTTTTATTAGATGCACCATTTAGCGGCACTTTGCCAGTCAGATTTTCTCCAGATTTCTAGCCGCACTAATTGTTTCAGAGCTCCAATCGCCACAATGATTGATGGCTTTATTGCCGTAGCTCCAAGTTCAGGACAAATGTTTGTGTATTTTTCAATAGACGACATTTATTGGTATCCATTTTTAAATTCTTCTAATTAAGGGAACTATCCTAAAGTATATACTATATATAATTAATAACTACTGGAAATATTTGAATTATATATATATGTATATATTATATATATGTACAGGATAACAGTTGTTAATTTTCTTTCATCGCCAGTCCAGTTGGCCAACTGTCCAGCAGTGCCCACATCTATTCAACAAGATCTAATGTTAATATTAAAATACAAGTATAAAAAATGTATTTGCAAAAACATTGAAAGTCCATTAGAAGGACGCATAAAACAACAACAAGAAGAAGAACAACAACCAACACGCACATTTGTCCCAAAACCAAACAAAAATCTATCCTTGACGAAGGATGAGTTCCGTTTCAGGGCTTGGATTTGGATTTGAGCCAACTCTATAATTAGCTGCACTTGCTTGTCCCACAAAAAGCAGAGGCAAAGGACAAAGCTGGTAACTGGTAACTGGTAACTGGCAACTAGTATTTGACATTGAGCCCGTAAGGCTGTTGGTTGTATGTTATCCTTTGCCTTATAGTTGTTGTTATCCCAGGACTTAGAGAGCATCCTTTTGTTAAGGGCAAGGCTGTTAATGTTGTTTTTTTGCGATGGGGAGGTGGGAAGAATTATTAACCTAACAAACGGGATAATAAGGGATGATCATAATTTTACATGTGCTACCTTAACACAGCAGGGGGGTGGAGTGGGGTGGGGTGGGCAACAGTGCCTGCCTGCCTGCCTGACTGGTTGCAGTGAAATTAATTTCTGATTATCTGTTTGAGGCTGGCCGGGATGAGGCTCAGTCGCGGCTAGAGACAAGCAAAAACAATGCACATATGCTGATGACGTCACAGGGACGCACTCGTCCTTGACGCAAGTGGCAAGTGGCAGCATTCGCTGGTGGATGAAAAATGTGCTCAACCATCTAGGTAGTTATTGTTATTACTTTTGCGTGTATGCATTTTTACGGCAAGGACGCTGATAGTGATGAATGAGGCAGTCCCCGAGTACCGGAGACAGAAGCCATCCACTCCTCCCCCTTGTCGCATATGCCGTGTTTTTGGCCCAACTAATTCATTGGATGAGTGTTGGATTACACACGGGCAGGGAACAGGGGAGACGCAGCAACCCGCTTTAATCATTTTTAAATTAGAGAACTATGCGCCTTTTTTGTTTTTGCCCACTGATCCTGCTCCGGGGCCAATTCATTTTGCAGTGGTTGCTTCTTGCCTTGCATTTGTTTATCTATTTGTTTTTGTTTGCCCGAAGGCGCACACACACACACACACAGAACACACTCGAGATAGAGAGAGGGTGGGGCACCACCCAACCCAACTCAAACCCCCGCCCAACTACGGCATCCTGCTGGAAATTGCAGCAGATTGTCTGACAAGAGTGAGTTGCACTTGCGGTTACCAATTCGCCCCCGCCCCCTTTTGAAGTGCGTGTGCACCGCACATGTCAGGATTTTCATTATTTTTTCTTTCTGTGTAGTGTGGCTGCCACTGCCACTGCCACTGACACTGACACTAAAATGTTTTGCCCCCGCTCCGCGTGTTTTTTTTTCTGCCTAAACAAATACAAATACCACCCAGTTATTATTAGCCAAAATTTGAGGTCTTCAGTTCGAGTATGTAAATATTTGCAGTGTATGTGGCATGTGTATGTATATATATGTCCCATATGTCGCGACCTTCTGACCAACTCGCAGTTCTCGAGTAGTTGCACTGTAATTAGCATTTATGTGTGTTTCTATTTGCCCTGTGCCAGTTGAGTTGAGGGAGGTGAAGTGCGGGAGGGGCAGTGGCAGTGGCAGTGACTGGGGTTGATAGCAGGTTCACTTTTGGTGTAGGCTGGGAATGAGGTAAGTTAGACTATAGATACAATCAACAGAGGTGAGCAAACACTTCAGTTAATCAATAATAAAAATAGAGCAGTTATTAAATGGTTAACTGATTTTGAGGAGAATTTGAGCCCTAGTGCCACAGACTGAATTGTGGCCATAACTTGATGAAAATTGAACAAATTTGAATATACAATGAATCGTTTGTTTTATAGTTTAATACTGCGTTTAAATCTGACAAATTCTTAATATTCTAACTTAAGAAATCCAAATATTCAACTACCATGTTTTGCTTATATTTCTTTGTTGGAAATGGAAACTAATAAGTCAGCTAATTCCCAATTCCTGATATCAATAGATACTAATCAGTCTCAATTCCTGATATCTATGGTTATATGTATATGTATTTTCACCAGGCAAATCCTGATATATATGTTATCTAGTTGAGTAAATGAATGGCTCCACACGTGCCTATAAATACCCAGTTTAATCAGACTCCCCTTTGTTAGCATTAGCTCTCGCATAAGTAAGTGAGATATGTGCCTTTTGGCACATGCCAAGAGCATCTAATAAGCAATCACTTACAATTTGTACACAATTTTCTCCTCTTGTAGGCCATCATCTACGAGGGCCAGGACAAGAATCCCGAGATGTGCCGTGTCCTGTTGACGCACGAGGTGATGTGCAGGTGAGTTTCAACCAAAATCAAAATAAATAAAAAAAAAATCAGGGGTATTTTGTTAATAATCTACAAATGATTTGGAATGCATTCACTGCTTATTTCCCTCGCTGTTTTTTTTCTATCTTTTGTCTTACTTTGTAATCCACACCTTTCGACTCCCTTGTCTCAGGGGTGCTCCCCAGTTGACTCCCCGGGGACTTTGCCTAAGTATTTATATATATTTGGCTTGTGAGCTTTGCTCCAAGCTCCACTCACTCACTCAAACTCAAATTGTTTGGATGAGCAGCTCTCTTTTCCCGTTCCGCAATTGGCAGCTACGCTCATTTGTGTTTTTTAAGCGTTTTCCGCCTGATTTTTCAACTACGCATCTTTTGTTTTCTTTTTTCTCGATTTTCTTCTTTTGTTTTTGCTTTGAGCTTTAGTGACCGCTTCTGCTTTAATATTGTGAATTTTGTAGTTTACCTCCTGGCCCGTCCTTGATGTCCATTGCTATTCCATTTTTTGTCCTATTTTATTCTGCTCTGCCCCCTTTTCGTCTATCCTCCGCTGTCCTCTGTCCAGTCTGTCCTTCGTTTTATTTTTACGCTCAAGCGCACGCGAGCTGAAACGTATAAATGGCAGCCACTCACAAAGCCTCTCTCTCTCTCGACCTCTTCTCGCCCCCCTTTTACACTCTCTTCTTCTCTCTCTCTCTCTCTGTCTCTCTCGCTCAGTCACATTTATTGCCATCTAGCATCATCATATCTCTGGGCAGTTCACCCTTCTAGCACCCAAAACAGAGCCTGTCAGTTGAAGGTTGACTCGAAATAACACAAATGAAAATTTATTTGCTACGAACTGACTTCAATATACCCTAGAAAAATTTAAGCCTTCAGCAAAATAGAAACAATTGAAACAACTTATAAATACATATTTAATGCTCTACACAATTTAATCTCATTTGGGAAATTTTCTATAATTTTCCAATGAATTAGCTTTGTCGAAACTGAAACAATTTAAGCAGCAATACTCTTTCTATCATTGTTTGACATAAAAATAAATATTATATATTCAAATTTGCAAAAACACGTTTTCCTATTAAATTGAACACTTTTGAGTGCCTTACAATTTCCTGTTATTTTTATAATAAATAATTTTCACATTTGAAGAGTTTTAACTACCCCATCATTAACAAAGATATTTTTAAAATTATTTACTGCTTGATTTCAGTTCACTTTCATCTCTTAGCGGGATATACCCGCATTAATCCCCCCACAAAGAAAATGGGTATTAAAAAAAACGGCACAGCAAAAGCAGAAACAAACAACCAGAAAAAAATATTACGCAGATTCGTCCCCGTTAGCCAGTCCCCCCCCTTTCTCCTGCCCCGCTCAACAACACACAACTCCATTCAGCTGCAGCTTCAGGGTGCGCGTTGGCCGGCCATCTTTTATTATTTCGGATTGGCACCCAGTTTTTATGTTTGCGTAGCATTATCAAAACAAGGGGACAACGCACAGGGGTTGACTTTGGCTCTCACCCCTCCCCCTGCCAAGCCCCCGCCCCCTGCCTGTACTACTTGTGGCCTTAGCTTTCGGCTTGGCCAAGAAAGCAGCAAAAATCAACAGCTTCGCGTAACACAAAGCAAATACAAACACAATGGCGACCGGCGTTAACTTTTGGCGTCTCTGTCGCAGTCGCAGTCGCGGTCGACGTCGCAGTCGTTGCTGGCAGCGACAATGGCATCTTCTTTATCGTTTGGCATTTCGCCCATTTTAGTCATCCATGTTTATGTTGCGCACAGGACGATGCCAAAGCTCAAGCTTTAGCTAAAGCCACCCAGTTAGTGTGCCACCCCTTGAGCGAACAGAACAACAGCCCCAATCCCCATCTCCCATCCCCCATCCCCCGAGCCCCGTACCCTTAAATATCTTTTCTGCCCGGAGGCTGTGCGACCAAAAAAAATTACGCAGCCATTGAACTCAATGCGTGTGCATTTATGTTTGTGTGTGTGCGTATGTGTGTGTGTGTTTGCCAAAAAATAAACCCAAATGCATTACTCCAAGAAAAAAAAAATAGGCAAATTTTCCTATTATTTATTAACAAATATATATTTAAATATATGTTATCAACTATACATCCTTCTTTTAAATAATAAATCTCAAAAGATGATTTTAGATTTATTATTCAAATACATATTTAAATAGATTACATTTTTATATATCTGAAGAGCAATATTTATTTACAAAAATGATTAAAATTATTTAAATTTAAATTTATAAAAATAAAACTTTAAAAAGCCTTGCAATTAATTTAAAGCCATTATTATTTATTTTTTATTTATTTATTTAATTGTCAACTAAAGTCAGTCGACATCAAGAATACAAAAATTAAAAATTATAATTAAATTAAATTTATGATAAAATTAAAAATTTAAAAATATGAAATAATAATTAAATATTTATAAGAATATATAAAAATGTATATTTTTGTTTATTATAGCCATGACTACTTCAAAGTATGCTTTAGCAATAGAAAATACATAATTTTTTCATTTGATATGCTTTAATTTTTCTACACTTTTTTTAATGATTTTTACTTGTTAGCTTTAAACATTAAACAAAATTGACTTAAAGTTTTTTAACCAATTGATTTTCTTTGTGCTTAATTCAACTGCAGCCGCTGCTGTGATAAGAAGAGCTGTGGTAACCGCAACGAGACGCCATCGGACCCCGTCATCATTGATCGGTAAGTAGCCGCATATCAAAATATATATTTGTATATATATTTACCCAGATATAAATATATATGTATCGTTTGCAACTCCAAACTGATGTGCCGTAGCACAAAAGATGACATTTTAAGCTGCTTTTCATCATCGTCGCTGTGTGCGCTTTTTATTTGTGCCTGTTTTGCGGCTTGTATGCGTATCGTTGATTTATTGGCATTATTATCAACTGCAATATAAAACATGATGCGGCAACGTGGCCAGGACAAGTACCACGACCAGGGCCAGGGCCAGGCCCAGACAGCAACAGGAATGGATGACAGTTTGAGCTCTGGCAGCTCACGCTCTCTCCCTCTTTGTCGCTCTAGTTCTTTCCCTCTCTCATATTGAAGGAAAAGCGTTGAAACTCGTAGCTGGCCAAAAAAAAGAAAAAAATACAAAGTTCATCAAAAATGGCAAACGCAAATTCTATTTTCATAAATTGTGAATTGTTGGAATTGTAAATTGTAAATTGAGACGAGTGCAGCACTCGCAGAAAGCAATCTGACACCCAAGCCCCGCACCCCTCGAATTGTTGCTCCTGCCCCCGCTTGTGCCTGTGCCTGTCACGTGTCAGGCGAATTATGTTAATTGCATGCACATCCTTGCGGCTGCCGCAGCCACTTCCATGTCAGAGAGACCGCCAGACCACCAGCCGGGAGTGCGTCGCTTCTAATTGGCTTCGGAAATATTATTAGAGGGAAACACAAATTGTTTGCACACAGCACAAAAAACACACACACACACACATTTATATATTAGTAGCCACAGGAGGCGGGCAAAAGGGGGCGTAGATTAAGACTCAAGAATATTCATTTTATTCAAATTATTTAGGTGCCTGTGAATGTTTTTTGAATAACACTGTTTGAGAGCAAGTGCAGTGAGTACTTCTCAAAGTACACGAGTTCAATTTATTCATTTAGGGATAGTCTTCATTTCTAAAACAATAGATTTAAATTGCGTTTTTATACCCTGAATCCATTAAAAATGGGTAAAAAGGGTATAATGGTTTTGTGCAAATGTATGTAACAGGCAGAAGGAAGCATCTCCGACCACGAGATCAGGATCAACAGCCGAGTCGATATAGCCTTGTCCGTCCGTCCGTCTGTGTGAACAAGCGGATCCCAGAGACTATAAGAGATAGCGACTCAAATTTTGAATATAAGTTCTCGTGTACCAGGCGCAGATCAAGTTTGCTTTATTTTATCGATAACTGCCTAAGTTTTTGAATTATCGATACATTTCGATTTCCGATAGCAATAAATTCCACAATTTAAGAGGCAGAGGCTTCCAATTTATACATAATATGCATATACCTATTATTGATCAATTCCCTTATTAGGGATCAGATAAGAAACACACAAAGTTACAGTCGAAAATATATTAATATATATATATATATATTGATATGGTAATTTTGACAATAAAACTAGAATATATTTAAGAACTGGTTTAAGGGTATATCGTAGTCGAGCTAACTCGACTACAACATTTTTACTTGTTTTATATAAAAACAGTTTTGGACAGCATTTGGTATGTGAACAAAATCAAGGAAATTGATTCAAGTTAAGAAAGATACGAAATTATATATTGAATTATAAAGGAATATATGAAATTAATTAGATAGTTATGCATAATTGCCTATTAATTTACTTTAACTCACTAAATAATAATAATTAATAAGTTTATTAATTTTAGAAACAAAACTTATTCAACAGTCCAAATTCACAATTATTGAGCACCTTTTAAATTGAGTAAATTTTCGCTTCAGTTGCATTAAATTGCATTGAATCCAGCCATGTTTAATTTCTTAAAAAACGATTGATTGACATTTTTGCATAATCGAGTTCCACGTGATTGATTCGAATGCCTTATTGGTCAGCTGGGTCCACGCGACAGACTTGTGAAGCAATTTCCACTTGGTCAATTGAATCGCACCTTATGCAGATAAGGATCGAGTGGATCGATGGATGGCAGAACGACATCATTATCATTGCAAGTGGAGCATCATTGATTATCACAAACTGCGGTGGTCCCTTCGATTGGATCAAGAAACGGGTGTCTAAAACTATTTGCCTATTGGCCACATTTGTATATAAGGCAAGTTGCTCACCGACCATGGTGGTATTCTGCGAAACCTGTGGCTAAACACCAGCTGGCCTCGAGCCACCAGCCAACTAAGAGCAACAACAACAACAATAGCAAATACAAGTGACTTAATGATTCTATTACATATTACGACAAAGCACTAAGGGAAGCCAAGACCAAGTGACTTAGACTCGAATCGGAGTTGGAGTTGGAGTCGGAGATGGACTCATTTATGCCTTGGCTGGTTACTGGCAATCAGACCATAATTGGTGTCATAATTAAATTTAATTGATTGCTTCTTGTTGTTGTTTGAGTTCTGTTGGTAATTCAAACTGCGGGAGAGAAAGAGAGAGCGAGCTATGGGGAGAGAGAAGGAGAGATATATTCTCCTTTGGTTTCAGCTTGCAAATTAGGAAATATATTGCCACAACTGCCTAGGCCAAGTTAGTTTTACACTCGACAAAAAAACTAAATACTTCTGTTTACAAAATAAATTGTTGTGAAATAATTTTCTAAAAATATAAATAATAGTAATTTATTAGTAATCACAAAAAACAATTTATTTATACTCTTTCGAAGCACATTTTTCTTAACGATTTTTAGAACTATTTATAAAAAGTATAAATGAAATGCATCAATTAAAATTAATTAAAAAATGAACTTTTTTTTACAAATTCTACAGCTTTAATTACTTTTCAAGCTGAGAAATTGTATTTCGCATTATAAAAAAAAGTTTAACTTGACATTTAAAAATGTTAGAGAAGAGTTCTTCAAGTTAAGTGTACTTTTTATATCAATCATAGTTTTTGTGCAGTGTACTTGAATCAGTGCAAAATGCAATGTTTTTTCTGGCCGCATTCAATGGGGTTTCGGCAAGATCAGAGCTGCTCACATTTATGATCTTGTTAAAATTGCTGAGCGTGTTTTGTTGCACGCTACGTGCTCCACAATGCCAACCGATCCGTTGCAAGAACAGTTATTGTGTGGTGCAACTGGTCAGACCCACAGCCCAACCGATCTAAACTGGGCTGCTATCCACGTGCGGAGGCGCGACACTTTGCGCTTGATATTTACGATTATTAATTCATTTTTCGCCTGCTTATTTGCGCAATGCGATCGTCTTGTTAGCCAACTGGCGAAACTGGCAGCTGGCAAGATGGCAAGACCAAATTGGTTAATCCCGGCGCAGCACATTCCCAACAACATCCAGCTTCGCTGGCTGGACACTCGGCACATGTCGCATTTGTCAGTCGGGCTGTAACTTTTGTCGGCAATGGCCAGAGAATCCGAATCCGCATCCTCATCCGAATCAGAATCAGAGCTGTAGCTACAGCTACAGCTTGAGAGGCGCATATCAATCACAGTTTCCCCAATCAGAGCTTGGGGCGGCATGGATCACAGATTGAGTTTTGCCCATCCTGCTCCCGCTCCCGCACCCACCTCCTGCCACCTTCTCATTGATATGTATGTTTTGCAGTAGATCATGCCGCCAACTGTGTGTGCCTCGTTCTGCCTTTGCGGATAATCTATGTGGTCGCAACTAAATTTTGTGGCACAGCCGACATGGCCTAAAGCGCTAACTTGGCTGGGGGTCCCGCACATTTTGCCACTCAGCCAGCAACAACAACAACAACCACAACAACAACAACAAGAACAACGATCACTGACTGAAACTTGTCACTGGGCGCGCAACAATTGGAACTGATTGAAAATTCCGACTGTGGCCAAGAGTCGCTTGCATTTCAAAGTGGCTCGTTGCTCGGTTTGGCTTCACTTGGCTAAGCCAAAAACTGATACATATGACAACAACAACCGGGCAGACAAAACACCAAACACATCGCCCTCCCAGTTGTTGCTACTGTTGCTGTTGTTCATGCCACTTGCATGACGCTCGAACGTGTGCCGTGAGAGAGCTGCCACCAGCAACAACAACAACAGCAACAGCAACAAGGAGTCAGTCAGTGCCTGGTTTGGTTTCCACATGTTTTATTGATGAATTTCTGTTATTCATGCAACGATCGGCAGTTCTCCGCCAGCCAGCGAGCTTTGCAGATGCCGAAATTGTGCACACAATGCTCTGTGCGATCGCACAGTGGGACAAAAGTAACACACACCAATCAATTCGTAAACGATTATAAAATCTACTTCTAACTTGGTATGATAACCCATAAATATATATCACAATATTATTGACTGAGTACAGAGAAATAGCTAATATTATTTTAGATACTTTTCCAAAAATAGATAGACGAAAGTTGCAGCTGATAAAATTTTAAATGCAATTTTTAGTTTTTGAAATTTCCCTTTGCTTTAATTAAATAAGTGCACAATTGATTAACGTTTATTTAGTATTTAAAAATAATAGTAAAAATTTTTGGTTTTTGTGAAAAAGAAACAATTTTGCTGCTTCGAAATTGAAGTATTTTAATATACTTGCAACAAAGTATTCCAAAGTATTTTGAGCTGCGATGTTAAAGATTTAAAACAGTAAAATTTGAGAAACTTAATAATATAATATAATATAATATAATAATATAAATTAATATATTTTTTACCTTTAATCGATGCTCAAGTTTATTGCTTCACACAATCTGTGGAGCAGTTGCAATCCACAACAGACCATTAATAAATACTTCATCAAATTACATCGAAAATCGTCTCAATCTAATTACGATTAAATTTAGTTGTAGTTATTTGAAGTATTAGTCACAGTACCTACATATATAGATAGCTTGAGGATTTGCAATTACCAGCGGCGTTTGTTGAAGACTGACCAAGCGGCAGTCTTCCGCTCCAACCTCCCTCTCCAACTCTCGTCTTGCAACTCGGTGTCCAGTTTAGCTGCAAGTTGAGGCCAGCTTTTATTTATGATTTGCGAGGACACTTGGATCATTGTGTGTGGATCGATTGCAACGTTTGCTACGCTGTTTTTTTATTTTATTTTTGTTTTTGTTTTTGTGTTTGTTTTTTAGGTATGCGCTTCGTGTGTGTTCCATAATTAAGTGAATTTAAAGAGCACTTCGGCGGTGGTCGCACTGTCGCCACCGCGGATTCTCTGCTCTGCGGTCTCAGTGGTCAGCTGTGGCATTTGTTGTTGTTGTTGTTATTGTTGTTGTTCTCATTTTATTGGTTGCTGTTGTTGTTGTTGCTGTTTGCGACATGTTTCCCCTTTTTTTTCACACATTTTCGGTGTTGACTGTTGAGCTTGAGTTTGAGTTTGGATTTGGGTAATTTTATTTTCCTTATTTGTTTTGTTCAATTTTAATCTCATTTCATGTGCCCATTACGGGGCACATCTGGCGAATGCGTAATTACGCAAATTATGCCACACACACACACACACACACACACACACACACACACACTCATAACTGCTTATGGCTATTAACGATTATCGCGTGTCGAATGTTTTAATTTGAGTAAATTGAGCGCTGCACTTTAAAGAACCCACACACAACAAAAAACAGACCAACATCTGTTGGGGGAAAAAAGCTGAAAATTGCCATTTGCAAGAGTGGCTGGTCAAATTGATAAAAAAAACAACAAAAGCTAGAAGCCAAAACAATCCGAAATTTGCCGCTTTTGCATTTATCTACGTCATTGGCATTTTCTTCGCTTTATTTCAATTTTGCTGTATTTTTTTGCTTTTTTTTTGCCTGCGCGACAAATAAACTAAGTGCAAACTTACCAGCAAAGGTGGGTAAACGCCCCCGACCACGCCCCCGCCCACCTTTTACCCCTTAAACCCACTTCAACTCCACGTTTGGCGACAAATAGAATTGATGTTTTTGTGGTGTTCAGTTGGCTTACAGTGGCGTCCTAAAATATTAGTACCACCACTTTGCGTATTGTCAATTAAACTTAAGCTTGAATCTTTTAGAAGTATTTTTCTGTGATTCTTTCTCAAGATACTTTAACAAAGTATATATATATATTATGAATAGTATTTTCATAGTAAAAATCATGCATTTAATTTGATTAATAATTTTTATTTAGTAATAACATAACATTACATAAAATTCAAATAAGACAATTAGCGATTCGAACTTTAGTTAACTGATTATTTCAAATGTAGCCGATCTTCCCTTTTACTGACTGCCTTGCCTAATATGCCTGGCCACGAGTGTTGCTTAAGGGTATTGGCTGCGTGTGGCAAGCAAATGTTTTTGTGGCCATTGCATGCCTTGATAATCGCGCTAAAAATGATGACAAAACTGCTGCTGCTGCTGCCGCTGCTGCTGTTGCTGCCGCTAGTTGTGGCTACAATTTTTAATTTTCTAAATGCATTCAGGCACACCATTCGATTGCTGTTCCAGGTGTGGGCGGTGGGGGTGGGTGGGGAGCGGTGGGGAGGGTTAACAAATGGACGAGGACGAGTTTGTTGCACGAATGTGCGAGTGAGTGAGTGTCTGCTACATCACTCTCTCTCTCTCTATCTCTATCTCTCTTCCTCACACTCTTTTGGGGTAGCTACTCAAATATTCAAAGCGACGCAGCAGCAGAAAATGTGGAAAGAAAAAAACAAACGCAGACACAAATTTGACGGCACTTGTGGTCAGCAATCGACAGGCATATGAAATATTGGGCAGATGCCGCAAACAGACAGACAGACAGAGAGACAGACAGAACGGCAATAACAGTTAATTATCTATGGAGATAATGCCACTCGTATATTTGCCTTTTTATCGCCACACAATTTCCCCAAAGATATCTTTTGAAGTTCGCCCCGACAAGTCTGCAGCCAGACTTTTGAAATTTCTTAGCCTGGCTAAGGCTGACTGCTGACTGCCGACTGCACTTGATTCGCACCTCGTAAATCAATGGGGGCATCGAATTGAATTTTTGCATTTCAAAGCGCTTGCAATTTGCATATTTGTTGCCTGTCTATTGAAATTGAATTATTAATGCAAATTTTCACACGAGCTCCCTCTCTCTCTGTGTCTCTCTCTCCCTCTCTCTCTTTATTTCTATCTCTATCTGCATATCTCTCCATTTAAATGGCATTCGTTGCGAATCGTTAACTCCTGGGAAAAGCAGTTTATTAAATCATAAATATTTTTATCTATATACATTTGTATCTTTAAATTGCAGATTAACATTTGCTCGTTTTGTGTGTGCTTTAAAAACGAATTGCTAAAAATTGTAACTGCTCAAATTATTTGTTTTGAATTTAAAACTTTCAAATTTATTTATGTAAATATTCAAAATTAGTTCTATGGTTACATAAAATATGTAGAATTCTATAACAAGAATTGGTTGAATTTTTTTTTTTTTAATTTGAAGTGAGCAGATGCAAAACTCCAATTCTAGTTGCCAATTAGTTTTGAATCTAAACTGGACAAAGGGTATTCCACTTGTCAAATAGTTTGGACTGACATGGATTGCCTTCAAGATGTAGATATTAAGGCAAAGAAGAAGAAGATTATGGAACACATATGTCAGTTAAAATATTATTCATACGATTTAAATAGTTTACAGTTAGACACAGTTCTTGAGAGACCCAATGAATTAACAATCATCAACTAACTGATGTGCATAATTGAAATGACCGCGATGTTATTTAAAATTTACAGATGCAAACATTTCGTCTGATTAGAATCCGTGGAGCGGAGCAGAGTTCAGCTCTTGTTTAGGCCATTTCCTCAGCCATTTACGTATGCTGCATAATTAATTACATTAAAAGCGTTAACTGGTAGTCAACATATACAAACACACACACACACACACCCACACACACAACCACACACACACACCCTTACGTAGGTAGCAAATAGTTAGCATAATTTGCGCATTTCAATAAGGTCGATAATTTGATGGCTCAGTAGTTCGCCAAAGGTTAAGAAGCGGATGCAAAGACGAAGTCGAAGGCGACGTTGTCGCTGACAGGACCCAGGGATAAGCTAAGGAGCAGCAAAAAGTTAAAGGCTGTAGGCACACAACAAGCACACAACAGAACACACACACACACACACGTGCACAGCCAGCTGCAGATACAGATACACACACAAAAGAAGATACATTTTGTATTTGTATCTTTGTCTGCTTGTAGCCTTTATCGATGTCTGATATTTAACCTCTATATATGGTATTTTTATGGTCACACATACAGAGACACTCACGCACACACACACACACACACACACACACACATGCTCAGCTTGCGTGTGCTTACAGAAATAATCAGTTTAAAGATGAAGAAATCGCAAACAACAAAAACAAAGTTGCAATTGTTGTTGCTGCCCGGTAAAGCAAAAAAAAAACAACAAAAACATTTACGAGGTATTTCCCTGGTCCCAGCGGCATGACATTGAATCCCAAAGCAACCCCCAACACACACACACACACACACACACACACCGACACACACACAGACAGACACCCACACAGAGAGAGCGAAAATAAAGACGTACCCACAACAAAAACGCAACTCGACCAAAAACTGTGAGATTCATTCACCAAAATGAACACCGCCAAAAGAAAGCTCTCTTTTCTCTCGAGCGACAACGCAACTCACTCAACAATTATGACTCAAAAGATTGCGACTCACTTTCGCTTTCGCTCTCAGAGTCTGTGGCAGGATTAAGCGCAAGTGTTTTCAACAAGTTCCCTTTGCAAATGTTTCCTTTTTTCTTGCGCTCTTCCGGCAAAAAAAAAAAAAAATAAAGGATGAACCACAGGCGAAAGCGAAAGCGTAACAAAACACAAAATACAAAACACAAGAAACAACACACAAACACACACACACAAACACACACACACAAACACACACAAACAAACACAGAGCAGAAGTAGAAAACCGCCCTCAAAGACTACATTACAATGCAAAGACCCCAAAAGCTATGAACTCTCAACGACAACAACAACAACAAAAACAACAACAACAACAGCGAAGAAGAAGAAGAAGAAGACGTTCAAGTCCAAGTGCGATTTTGATAAGGATTGTGTGACGACGCGTCATTGAGGGGGTGGTGGGTGGGTGGTGGTGGTGGGTGGCAAGCAAATCTTTACAACTGCTTACGGGTTTTTTGGGTTTCTGCTTGTTCTGAGTGAGCCCAGGGAGGGTGTGGGGGGCGGTGTACTGTTCTTAGAGATTGGGGTCCTGCGGGCTGTTCATTTTTGTGCGTGCGCCGCGAAGCGTGCAGCGTTAAGTCGAGAAAGAGCATAAATAAATAAAAGTTCCAACGACAATAGAAAACAGCAGCAACAGCAACAACAGCAGCAGCAGCAACAGCAGCAGCAGCAACAGCAGCAGCAGCAACAACAACAGCAGCAGCAACAACAGCAACAACAGCAGCAACCTGAACCTGAAACTGAACCTCAACAAAATGGTGACGTTCGACGCCATCTTTTGACTGTGTGTGCGTGTGTGTGTGGGTGTGCGTGAAAATGCCATGGAAATGGCGCCAAAGTAAGTTTTCACAGTTCTGGGCGCCAGTGTCCCTGTGTGCACCTAGAAAAATTATATATTAACTAGTAGCCAAAGTGATTTTTCAAAATAGTATTTCAAAAATGCAAGCTCGAAATTACAGAGTAGATTTAAATAAAGCTAAAAATGCAAATTATTGTAACTTTATACTTGATCCTTTTTTTAATTTATGAGAATGTTAAGTAGAATTTTGCTGAAAATATAAAAAAAAATTGCTTGCATTTTTACTTTTCCAAACAACGATTCCAACATGAAAAGCAGTTTAAAAGTGAAAATATAACATTTTTATATAATTAATTAAGGTATACATTTTGTAAAAAATTTACTTCATAAATTTGAAAATGCTTTTTAAAATCCAAAAAACATGTATATTGTTTTCAGTTCTATTTGCTCAACACTATGCCATTGTTTCTGTTTTCTCTCAGTGTACACGTCCTTCTGTGCTCGTTGTCTGCCATAGTCATTGACTTTATGCGGCAATAAAGTTGAAAATTTTGAATATTATCGTTAGTGAAAAATTAGCGGCAAGTTGCCCGCAGCTAAAATACATATACAGACAGACAGACAGACAGAGAGACAGACAGACAGACAGAGAGAC
Source organism: Drosophila mimica (assembly GCA_037043585.1). Taxonomy (NCBI): domain Eukaryota; kingdom Metazoa; phylum Arthropoda; class Insecta; order Diptera; family Drosophilidae; genus Drosophila; species Drosophila mimica. Next base: position 494,358 of record JBAMBE010000325.1, on the reverse strand, counting down.
AGACAGACAGACATTGTGGTAGCTGGTTCTCACCTGTGCGATGGCGCAAATGGCGTGCGCCAGAAACGCTTTGGGCCACATTCTGTTAACGCCATCTTCAACACCAGAAATGGCTGCCAGATAACATCGCCACCCGACAGCTCGAAGCCAAAGAGCCAAAGGAACCCAAAGCGATTTATGTTGCTGCGTATTCATCATTAAATTGTTGTTGTGAAAATTGTTGAGCGATTCAAAGATAATGCCTGTTTTTGTTGTTGTTGTTGTAGTTGTTAATTTCATTTGCTGCTGCTGTTTTTGTTGTTGTTGTTGATTCACAAATTCACAGTTAATCGTTGAAACATTTCATGGAAACTCAACACACAAATCGCCAGAAGCTTGTTAACTTTTTTGTTTTTTATTTGAATTGAGTGCGCCGTAAAAAAGGGATATTTACATGTTATTTATGTGTCTATAATTACCGTAATTTGGACAAGTGAAAATCAATCTGTTAAGTGTATTTCAATCAACATAGATCAAACGATTTAGGCACTTTACAAATATAAAAAAATGAGTGAATGCTTTAACTACATATGTCTGAAGAAACCCAAAAAATGGTTTATTAAAATATGGAAATCGTAAATTGAAAAAAATAGTTGCCTTACCAATTAATTAAAATTAAATTTGTTTAGGAAAATGTGTCAAAAAAATGAATCAAACTTTTTTCTGTATTTTATTTATTTTTTAATACATTTTTTCGCTTATAGAAATTCTATTCCATGAATCCAAATCGAACTCAAACTTAAAGTCGCGGCAGATACTTAAAAATGTTGAACAGCGATTGGCTGAACTCGCGCCCACGTCTTCACCCCCACCCCCACCCCACTTCCACCCACACACACACCTACAGCCAGCCAACACCATCGCTCTCCAGGCAAATATGAATGACCAATTATGCAGTTCGTTGGCTCTACGTGCTCCAGTTGCCAATGGGCTGAATGGACGCTATTCCTGGCCATTTAGCTGGCCATGGACAGAATGTCATGTGCGGCCGTTTGATGATGCGTAGCTTTTCATTAAATGAAAATTTTCGCGTCGCTGGCACTCGAGAGCGGAGGGCCAGGACAACAAAGACCTGCTCGACCAGCACATAAAGAAGGCAACGGAAACTTTGTTGCCGCTGCTGTTGCCGCAGTCAAAAAGACAAAGATGGAGACACTTTGATTTATTGGCAGGACGCGAGCTGAATTTTTAATTGCAACACAAATCGCTTAAAGGTCCGTAGTTGTCCAAAATCCTGTCAGATTAAATTGAATCAGCAAGGATTCTCACAGAGTCGCCGCGCTATGCAAAGTGAAAAGGAATCCTACAGAATGTTGAACAGCGATTTATGCTGCAAGCGTTGTACATTCGAGGAGTCTGGGAATTTATGCGTCCTGTCAGCATATTTGAAAACATTGTAATTCAAGCGTGCGACTCGAGATACTTCCGAGAAAGTCAATTAGCTGCCCCTAAATATGCAGCACACAAACACACACACACACAGCGAGTCACATAGATATTGGGGGTGGCTGCAAGTGAAATTAGTACCATGAATGATCCGTAATAGAGTTAACCTAAGCTGCTCTCAATATGTATAGATCCACTCGATACGTATTCAAATTTCAGTTGCAGTTGCATCTGTGAGGGTATCTGCCACAATATACGTGTATGTATGTAACTCGATATTGCATCTGACAGATACACGGCGCTTCAGTCCCTTGAGGCACAACCGATGGCCGTGTTAATGATGTTTGTTGTCGATGCTGTTGTTGTTGTTGTTGCTGCTGCTGCTGTTGTTGTTGCTGCTGTTGCTGTTGTTGCTGCTTCCACTGTGGATAAAAAAGAAAAGTAGAAAGACACATCTGTTTTCATTCCCAGTCCGCTCTCGAAGTCAAACTCTGACATTTAACAAGTTCACAATCAGCTCGCAACTCAGCACGCGTGGCTCTGTATAACTAAAATATATACGAGTATGTATTTAATATTATTATCGGTTTTTAAATAATAACATATTCACTTTACTTTAACCTATGCGATTATACAACTTTAACGAGTTGTTTGTGTAATTTAAAATATGCGTGCTTTTCTTGGCACCGAAGGCTCGCAGGACTCACCAACTTTCTCTCTCTTCTCTCTCTATGTCTACTCGTCGTTTAATAACGGTGACCACTTCGAGTTTTTCTCTGTTCTCGTCTCTCGGTTTATATTCCCATTCCTACATTCGTCCCACCTGACCTATGATTTGCCCCGAACTTCTTCACAAACTCTGACACAGTTGATGGTCGAGACGGCCCTTCTCCATTCCCCTCTTTCCTAACTTCATAACTACCATGGGATAATGATGTACATTGAACGCACTTAACATCTTTTCCTTTCTTTCTTTTTCGATCAGAGGCTTTTTTCGCAACTTTTAATAAAAACTGATTCAAATAGAAGTCCCCATATCCTCTGTTCTCGACCATATTTTCTATCTCTTTTGTCACTTGCCCTTCTTTCAATTTTAGCAGCACAATTTCTGACAACAGTGATTCTCAATTTTGCACGTACATAGCCCATCCAGGTATTCGCGATGGGTACTCTTTCTTCTTCACGGTATTTAGCTCAATGATATTTTCTGTCAGTAGGTTCTTAATTTGCCCATCTACAGTATTCTGCTCGCATTATGAAACACGTAAAGCCTCTCATCTTACAATCCTTTTGCAAATGTGATTCGTCAGCACACTTAAAACATTTTCTAACCATGTTTGACGTTCTTCCCCTTGTCCCTGTCGGCTCTAACCTGTTACAGCATCCATTACTGTTGTATCTAGTACTTCATTATCAGAAATGTCACTATCTGCGTCATTGGCCTCAACCATCTGCAACCCAAAATGATTCAATAGTCTATTTTGCAACTCTAATTTTTTTTCCATTTGCACTAAGTCTCAACTCTGATAACTTCACCCGCAAGGCCGCTACACTCAATGCCAAAATTTCGCTTCTGTTCATTATAGTGAAAATTAATTAATTTTCAAACTCTGCCGACGGCAATACGCAAGATCAGTTTCAATATTAATGTTAAACTTAACTTATGTTAACTCGTCTTTAAGCTTAACAGTGCATACACATTTGCGACTGTTAACGATTACACTTAACACTATGTTAGTTTGCCTCTATTTTCTGTATACGCACGTCCTCTGCTGCTGCTCTCTTGTCGCTTGCGCCTTTTCCTTCCGCACGCCTCTTTTCAAGATCAACTCACACAGCAACAACACACTCGCCGCTGCTTATGTCTCGCTACTGGCGTCTCTGCTTCCAACGAATTGCGCCTCTGCTGTAACGGCTTCTCTCGTCGACTCTAATACAGACAGCTTTTGTCGTCGCTGTACCAGACTTTGCCTACAAGCCTCAGCTGCTTGCCTTTACTCGTCTGTTTACACGCACGCCTTTTCTTCTGCACTCTTTAGCGTCGTCTTCCTTCGCCGTTTCGTCGCTTCCTCGATTCGATGTCTCGATGCTTGTAATGCAAAAACGAATTCCACAACTTCCGTTTCACTGCATACAGCCTTCTCTTTCACTCGGCTTCAAGTCTTAGTGAACCGCACGACACAAATTACGCAATTTTTAAAATCGCACAATGTTCCAGTAAATAGTTTATGTATTGTTTTTATTTTAAAATCCCGGATCGAACCCCATTTGTGGGAAACTGAAGTATTACGGCTTAGCCAAACTGTGGGTTGGGTATTTCGCTAGCAGTAAATAACTCCGGATCCACATTTATTATTATAATAGGTTATTAATATTATTATGGGGTCTTAAATAATAACATATTCACTTTACTTTAACTTATGCGATTATACAACTTTATCGAGTAGTCTGTGTAATTTAAAATATTCGTGCGTTTCTAGCGAGATATCGGTACCGAATGTTCGCAGGACTCACTAACATTCTCTCTCTTCTCTCTCTCAGTGTCTACTCGTCATTTAATAACGGTGACCACTTCGAGTTTCTCTCTGTTCTCGCCTATATTCCCATTCTTACATACATTAATAAATAAAATATAAATTTATATATACAAATTTGGATTTGGCCCACAATTAATTTCGCCTTCACTTAAATTGACTGATAAGCCGAAATGCAATCATGTGTTCATTTGTGTTAGTTTTTATCGAAAATGCTCTTGAAATTTCACATATTGAACATTTCTTAATTTTGTTACTTGATATCGCAAAAATGTTGCTTTTTATTAATTGTGTGGTTTTAAATACACAAGTCTCACAAAGAAATTCAAATAATTGGCCTAAGTGAGCTGCTTTATACAAAATATTTTTAGGTCTATTCACAATTCGATAAAAATAAAATTTAATAGCTAAATTTTGACTACTTTATATGAAGTTGGAATGTTACTTTTTAATAAGATTTAGCAGAAGACAACCTATAAAATTAAATGAAATTTCTTTAAAGTAAATGCATTTCTAATTTTCCAGAAGAAGCTGTTAAGTATAACATATATTTCTACATGGAGTTCAAATAAATGTTAATAAATAATAATTATTAATTAAATGCACTAAACTATAAAATTTGTATTCCAAACTGGGATTTAAACCTATTCTCTTAATTTGTGCAGTGTTGGAATAATTCGAATTGCTTAGCACTTCCAATAGAATAAAAGTATTTTTCAACTTGTGAAGAAAGTACACAAAATCCCCAAAAATACATGCATATTTTTCGTGCACCTTTCAACACATCTCACACATCACTCGAGAGGACATCCTCTTGAGGAGCACTTCACAATATCGAGAATAAACAAATTTATGACACATTAAAAGTACATATGCGCATATGCAGATGTGCACCTCCTCTGTTCCCGTTGTATTCCTGCTCCTGTTGTGATCCTGTTATAGTCTTCTTGCCCCCAATTTCGAATACCGAATCGAGTGACACGCCTCCTGCACTAATTTGTCCAATTTGTCGAGTAAGAAAACAACAAAAATGCCTGCAAAAAAAAACACATGGAGAGAGGAGTACTGAATATTGCCGCATGCTGTGGCAGCAGCAGCCAAACATTATTTCGGCAAATAAAATCAACAACGAGTGTCGGAGTGACGGGAGTGGGGGTTGTGGAGAGGGGGTGTGCCGTCAAAAGGGCTGTGGGTATATTTTACCATTTAAATGCGCGACACACGGGTGTCAATTTCGAATATATATATATAGATATATATCCTGCCTGCAGGACATTCCATTCGCATAACTGTCACCCCAAGTCCAAGCGCTTATCACACGCTGCGCTGTCGCGCCCGAGGCAACAACTGAGCCGATGTGGAGGGGGGTGGAAGGGACAGCAGCAGCAGCGAGAGCAAGTGGATTGACTCAGGCCCCGAGGCCAGACACATCTGCTGCAAAATGATTGTGTGGCAGCAACAACTGCAAAAGGCGCAACCGATCATTAGCAGCTCATAAAGAACAGAAGCGCATGCCTCAAACAATATCTGTATCTATATGTGACCTATCCATAAATATCTCGATCATAAAACTTAAACTTATTTTTTACGATTGATACATAAAAATCAATTCATTTCAGCAATTATTAATTTATGACTTTTAATTCTGCTTTGTTTGCAGCTTTTTTCTCAAATTCTTCTTGAAGTGCAATCAAAATTGCCTCAAGAATGCTGGCAATCCGCGGGACATGAGAAGATTTCAGGTGGGTCTCAATCAAATTGAATATCTTAAGATAAAACTAAACAGCTAAATCGAATTCAAAGATAAAACACAATAATATTTGTAGATATTATTCTTATTCTTCTCCAATTTTGCTAATGTTGAATTTCTCAATTTCTCCCTCCAAAGGTTGTCATATCCACCCAAGTGGCCGTTGATGGACCACTACTGGCCATCTCGGATAATATGTTCGTGCACAATAATTCCAAGCATGGCAGACGCGCTAAGCGATTGGACACAACGGAAGGTACAGGCAACTCATCCCTGTCCATTTCCGGTCACCCCCTAGCGCCCGACAGTACCTACGATGGTCTGTAACTAAATTCCAAATTAATTCGATCAGTTTAGTTTAGTTTAGTTTAGTTTAGTTAGTTTCTCTCTTAATTCTTTCGTTTACGCGAAAAGTTTCAATTTGTCTTATTTGTTTTTTGTTTTATTTCCTCTATTTTTTATCGATTCTGTAGCAATTGGCAAACTCAAAACCCATTTCTTCATTTATTGTGCACTCTACAAAAAAAATGTCCTTATATTGAGAAAATCGAACTAGAAATAACCAAAATATCGTTTTGATTATAAAATAATTGTCATGAATTATAGAAGAAATTAATGAGATATTTTCTCAACATATTTCTGATAAATATGTAATCAAATTTCAAAAACTCTTTCTCTCTAAAATCGATAATTTATCAAATATTTTATCTGTGAAAACTTAATTAAAATAGGACGATTTTCCCAATTCTCGGGCATAGATATTTTTCCAAGTGTACAACTCCCAACCAATGCATCCCACTGACCCACAACTAACAACATTTCTAATGCTGACCCACTTTTAGGCCTCTACCCACCGCTGCCCGTGGCCACGCCCTGCATCAAGGCGATATCGCCCAGCGAGGGCTGGACAACAGGTGGCGCCACTGTGATCATTGTCGGCGATAATTTCTTCGATGGTTTGCAGGTGGTTTTCGGCACCATGCTGGTGTGGAGCGAGCTAATCACATCGCATGCGATACGCGTCCAAACACCACCCAGACACATCCCCGGTGTGGTTGAGGTGACGCTCTCCTACAAGAGCAAACAGTTCTGCAAAGGATCACCCGGTCGCTTTGTCTATGTCTGTAAGTAGCCATTGTGAGATACCCTCGCGGCGCCTATAGCATGTCTAAGCTTTCCGTTTCGCCTCAAGCAGCACTGAACGAACCCACAATCGACTATGGCTTCCAGCGTCTGCAGAAGCTCATCCCACGGCATCCCGGCGATCCCGAGAAACTGCAAAAGGAGATCATACTCAAGCGGGCCGCAGATCTCGTTGAGGCTCTCTACTCAATGCCCAGGTAAGCGTCTCTGCCTGAAACTATCGACGCCTTGTAGCAGCATCCTCTAATCCTTGTGCCCGTTGCTGCAGCAGATCGCCCGGTGGCTCCACCAGCTTCAATTCGTATGCGGGCCAGCTGGCGGTGAGCGTACAGGATGGCTCCGGCCAGTGGACAGAGGATGACTATCAGCGCGCCCAATCGAGCAGTGTCAGTCCACGTGGCGGCTACTGCAGCAGCGCCTCAACGCCCCACAGTTCGGGTGGCTCCTACGGGGCAACAGCAACCACCGCCAGCGTTGCAGGCACTGCGAATGGTTATGCGCCTGCCCCGAATATGGGTACGCTCTCCTCCTCACCCGGCAGCGTCTTCAACTCCACATCAAGTAAGTCCAGCAGCAAACTAATCCTTTCCCTCAGTGTATAAAAAAAACAAGAAATAATTTTATACAATTTTGCTAAACTAGTTTTTGCACATTTAAAAGGCTAAGTGCACTCAGGAAAAAATAGATAATGTGTACTCAAATCAATATTTCTTGGTCGAAGTACACTTCATAAATGAGCTTGAATCTAGAATTTAGGAACCTTTTATTTTCATTTAAAGTACAAAAATGCTACGAGAATATCTTCATTTATTTATGTAAAATGATTCAGTAGTAAAATGAAAATTGCATGAAATTAAAAAAAATACAATTATATATATAAAACAGTTGGAATTCCATTCTAAATAAACAAATAATTAAAAAAAAGATTAGAATGCTAATAATTGCATATTAACAAAAATATATTTTTGTATTATTTGTAGATGATTTTTTTTTTTTTGTTTATTTAACACGCCTAAGTTATTATATTATTTAGCCCTCTCCATGGAGTCTAAATATGTATTTATTTTATTTTTGCTTATTAGTTGACCACTCAATGGAAAACAAAAAAAGAAATAAACCAGACAAAACCACCTACTCAAAATACTACTAACTTGAACACCCCCCAACGCCCCCGCCAAACAAAACAAAACAAAACAAAAATAAAATAGAAAAATAAACCAAGTGAATCAAAATTGCTCAGCAAGTGCATTTTCGCCATTAATCCCCAACAGTGTCCATGTCGACGCCTTGGCATTCGGCTCTTGTGCAGCATCATCATGTCGCCGCCGCCGCCTCCACCCACCCGCATCACTATCCGCATCCGCATCAGCCCTGGCACAATCCTGCCGTTACAGCAGCGACAGCGGCCGCAGTTTAAATGCAACAGCAGAAGCAGCAGCAGAAGCGGCAACAACATTATATCATTATGGATCAGGAGCAGCATACAACATTGGAGCAGCTAACACGCCCACACAACACACACACACACACAACACACAAACACACGACACACACTCATAGAGCACTAGCTTATCGGTCAGCGACGCCCCCAAATGTGGCAACAACAACAACAGCGAAACAATCTCATCGCATGGCGCCTGTTGACATTGGGCAAGAAGAGTTCACTGATAACAAATGCTGCACTCAAACAACTCCAGAGATAACGACTACGGTGAGTGGGTGTGCGTGTGTATGTGTGTGTGTGTGTGTGTGTGTGTGCTTCGTCGCGTTGTGTCTGTCATAAAAAAGAGAACAATACACATTCACCACAACAACAACAACAACAGCAACAACATCAACACACAACCAAACCAAATTCAACGGTATTTATAATTTCTTTACAACATTTTTTAATATAAGTTGCGAAATTGGTTATTCTTAGTTCTTAACTAAGTTTTTAAGCTGGTTGACTTTTTAGGAACTTCCCCCATTAATAGATATATATGTTTAAACTGAAGAGCATTGAAGCAATCGAAGGGCATTTTAGATTTATACTGCATTTAAATCTAGAAACTCTTTTTTGGATCGAATTCAAGTAAAAAATATATAAATTTATTGGGTTTATTTATATAATTATATACTAAATTAGATTATATGGGGAATAGCGAAAAATTTGGAAACAATTTCCTTGCTGGAAATTCATATATATAATTGATCTAATAAGACTCCAACTAGAAATGGATAAAAATATATTAATAATAGTTTTAAGAACATGAAAAATTTAAAAAATAAATTCAGGCTTAATTCAGGATTACTTCTCGATGATAACTTCTCAAGTATTTAATGTAACCCAACACAAAACCCAGTAATTATTCGTAAATCGATAATGTTGCTGAAACTTTCCTATAATCTATAATCTATATAATCATCCCACAAACTAGATTATAACTTTTGTAAAAATTATTTCATTATTTAAAGCACTGGCTTCAGATACTGAAAATATTACAATCTGGAGCTACGAATTATTAGTATTTTGGGTTGCATTTACTTACATTCATAGGAATTCTTTCATTCATTCTTAATTCTTAATTCTTAATTCTTGGTATTTCATTCTTGTCGTTTCAGGGGTCAGCAGTTTGAGCTTCAATCCCTTTGCCCTGCCCACCTGCAATACACAGGGCTACAGCACCAGTCAACTGGTGACATCAACCAAATAATATTATTATTAAATAGGGCTATTGGCCTCTGCTCTTGTTTCTGCTGCGCCGATGCCCCAAGGATCGCATCCTTAAACCCGCCCCTGGTTGTTGTCGTTGATGTCCAGCAAAGTAACCAATGAATAAAATCAAATGAACAAAATGAAAAAAAGACGCTCGAAAGTGCAATATGCGATGCAAATGTTTCCCCAAATTCAACAAAATATTTAAAAAATACATTAATCTATTTATTGTATAAATATGCAAAATGAAAAAAAAAAAACAAAAACAAAACGTTGTTTATTTTTGATTGATTACTTTTTATAAATGTCCTTGTAAATTATTGAAAATTCACAACCCAAAAAATAATTTTTTAAGTCCATATCACAAATAACTGAATACATATGAAAAAAAAACAAATTCATATCATATCGTGGGCTCTAAACTAAGATCTAAGATAATGCAGTGTCTATAATCGAAACCTGAATTAAATTTTCAGACGGATCGGTTTCTAGCACACTTCAGATTTGCTTGATTAATTGATATATGTACATAAATATTTATATATATATCTCAAATATTTATTGGATATAATAATCGGAACTGTGAATAGAACAAATTATACCAATTTACATACCTACCATATAATGATCTGAAAATAATACGAAAATAATATTATACAAAAACAGAATAAACTTAAATCAATTTTTGGATATATCTAAATGCTTGTATACGAAAATTAAATACCAAAAAATTAAAAACAAAAACATATATACAAAACAATATATCGTGACATTTTTCGGAGATCGATTATATATTTATCATATCTCATATCATTTTCCAAAAGCTATACGAACAAATTTTGATAAATACGCATTATTTTTTTGGTATTGCCGAAAACGATGTCGAACTGACAGAGTAGAAAAAACCATAATCAAAATGATATATACCTAAATAAAAAACATTAAACAAATAAACAAATAAAAAGAAGAATAGGTTGGTTAGGGCTAGCTAATTATACCCGATTATATCCAGCCGATTGCACTGTATTAAATAAATTAACTAACATAACATAAGGGATACTTATCAAAGATTTTGGCAAACATATCGTGCACTTAGTCGATCCCATCAGAACATATTAAGCACACACATACAGCCACACACACACACACACACACACACACACATACATATTTAAAATTCATACATCATTTAGCCTAGAATTCAATAACTACAACATCCGCTATTCAAAATCGAAGATTAATCAACTAACGATTAAATGCCCAACATTTGTTGACTAGAGCTTAAGCGTAATCATATAAATAAACATATGACAAATATATATATATATATATATATATATATATAAACGATATTTGGGGGTGCATATACATAGTAAGATTATTGTTTATTACTCGATCTGTAGGGTTTATTGTAATTGATATTGTATTATATATGCATATTGCTAGAGACACATACATTTATTGAAAGCTATATAGAAGCAAAAAATATTAATAATAATATTGCATTAATGATACAAAACAAATATTTCTAGTTTGTAAGCATTGCATAAGCCATACAAATTAGCTCCAGATATCGATTTGTAAATTATGATTCTAGTAATACTCTCTGTTTTGTAAATCTCAACCAGTTATTTAAATAAAATTTATTTAAAACATACATAAACTAATAACATTCTCGTATTTTCATACTAGATAATCGAGTAAAATCAAGTAATTGCTTGGGTTCGTAGGGAGTTGGTCCTTACGATTCTAACACACCATGTCCTTCGAATATCTCTCCGAGTTAGGTTCAGAGATTTCAGGGAGCGATGAGCAATATTCTCTTTACTGCTGAAAAAATAGTTCTTAAAAAAAGAGAATATTGCCCTTAGCTCGCTCAAATCTCTGACCCCCAGAGTAAAAAAGAGTTGTTGGGCTCCTAGAGCTCCTTGCAACTCTAACGCACCATGTCCTCCCAAAATCTGTTAAGATTTAGCTGAGTTTAAGCTATTTCAGTGACGCATTAGCTCTAATTTTTGTATCATCCTAAAAGTATGCTTTGAATCTCTCTCACGCTTTTTAACACCATAGATTTGAGTATTCACTGTATGGATTGTATATGAAAACCAACTGGAATCCATAGCTTTCCCACAAACCAGGACATCAATGACGACTTGAGACGTTCTTAGGTAATTTTATTAGCGGTTTGTTAGAGTTTTGCATTAAATATTTGAATACATACATACAATCTAAGTTTATATACATGTATATATATATATATATATATATATATATATTCACATATATGTGTGCTTACTATTAAATTGATCCAACTAAGATTGCAAAATGTACGTTAGCATAAGTAAACATAAACATTTGTAGCCTATATGAATAATTGTTGATAAGATAGTACGATTTACTTTTTTTCGTTTGGTTTTTTTTTAATGTTGGGTAAATTTAAAAATATGAATTCTCATGCGTAGCTTATGCTTGTTTTTACTATTCAATTTTAGTCGAAGTCTCCTCACTCTCTTTGTACAATAACTCATGAATTTTGGAGCGCACATACATCTTGCGGCTCACCGACAATTGTCGCATAACAGGCACCAGGCTCAGTGCAAAATAGTAATCATCGTCTTTGAGCTGCTGCTCCTGCTGCTGCTGAATGACATAGCTCAACTGTTCGCTGACTGTGGTCAAACGTTCAATTGATGTTTCCAAGTTGTTCTTCAACGTTTTTGCCGCACTTGTTGTGCCCGAGACGACAGTGGCCACAACTGGCACTGAGCTTGTTCTGTTGCTGCCGCTGCTCATCAGGGTGACTTTCTCGCCAGATTCGAGCATCTCATCTTCGACCACTTGGATGGGACTATAGCAGAGCGGATCTTCACTGTAGATTATGTCCTTGATATCCTCGCTCACCTCCTCGTTCTGCTCGTACTCCTCCCACTTCTGGGGCAATGCACCCGTAATCGATGCGTGCACATCGATCTTTGGTTTCGCAACCCGAATCGGTTCGCGCACCACCTTTGGCTTGGCAATGCGCGATGTTTTCTCTGCAAAATAAAGGAAATTTAAATAGAATATCGGTTGAGCTATGCGGTAAGTCAGATGTTGATATATATCTATGTTATTGCCGGCGCCACAGCCAGCTGTAATGCAGGGATGGACGCCAATTTACCGATAGTTTAAACTTTTCAAAGAGTCGCTCGGGATCGATAGGTTTGTCAATAGGTCAATAACTGTGTCTTGCGATAAGCGCGCCATTTTTTTGCCTTTCTCGTTTCTCATTTGTTGTGTGCACATACCTTTCTTTAGTGTAATCACCGCGGATCTGCTAAAGGGCCGTTGCTGTATGGGATTTACGAGCACCTCGTCGGAATGCTTGTGCCTTAAGTGCGTCCACAGATTGGTTGTATTGTTGCCCTTCAGATTGCTGGCCATGCCGCCACGCGATATATTATTGCCACAATAGCGGCAGACCGCAAAGTTTTCGCACTCTTCATTGATATCGTAATGCTGCCACACACTGCTAACGCGACCTTTAGGCATTTTTATTGCGTTTTATTTACAAAATTACTTTGCACAATTACAATTACAAATTTTTTTTCCACAAAAACGCAATAGCGATGTTAGCGTTGCTGGCTGACAGTGTTGGAACACGTTGTCATAAAACAGTGTTGCACAATGTCTAATCGAACAAAACAAAGGAAAAAAACTAAATTATTTATTAGCTACAAATGAACTAAATCAACATTTTTTTCCAGTCCAACAATATTATGATTTTTTATTTTATTGATCATTTTAGCAGAAGTCTATTATTATATTTCGATGCTTTCAATTATTGGGTGGCGACCTTGCTATTCCTATTTGCATCTTGTGTACACACGCACAGCTGACGATTTTTATTAACACCCAAGAAATAGGGAGGCTCAATTTTTTTTTTAAATCCAGTGCGGCGAATTCCCGAAATTATTCAGCATCCCGTTAACTGAGTACAACATATCACAACACTATTAGGACACTCACACAAGCCATCAGAAATGGTGGCGATGACAACAACAACGCAGCCCGCTCTGTGAACACGCGTGGCAGTGTGAGGGGGCGTGCGTGAATATCAGATCCAAAACTTACCGTTAGTCGTGTGCAAGCATCTATGGCGCAAAAGGCTGCCGGTCCCGGTTTTGCCGCTGTAGGATAACAGATCGCCACAGGTTTTACAGCAGGCATATGGCTCAATGCGATCATCACAGGAGACCAAGTTAAAGAAACGCCAAACGCAGCTCTTTGCATTTCGTGGCTCAACCAGCTTACAGCGCTTGTCACCCGATTTCAGAAGACTTCTCAGCTCCGATTTCTTCTCGACATGCATTATTGCCGTCAAATTCCTTTCAAATCAACAAATAATATGTAAAACCCAAAATGTAAAAACTACTTTGCGACACGCATGTCACGATTTTTAGTCACGCACAAAACCGTGTTGCAAAGCACGATGCACCAACAAATATATGCAAATTTACAACACTGGCATGGTTAGCAGCAAGCGACGGTGACGTCACAAGCCATTGAGTGGACCATTAAATAACAAATAACTTATGATGTTTATAAAGGTAACAAATTAAATTTCTGTTAATAAATGGAGTAAACTAATTAAATAGAGCTTATATTTTTAGAATTTATTGTCATATAACTGTTGTGTGATTTCTGAATAATTCACATGAGCCCAAACACCGAAAACAAGTGGTAGTTGGTCGATAGATCAATAACAAATCTTTATTATGAATCACACCATCAGCTGTTTGTTTTAATCCTTAATTTTACTTGTGTGTGTTCGCATTAACTGATGAAAAAAAACCTTGAAAGCTGTTTTGGCGTAAACTGCAAATAATAATAGTGTGCAGCGTAGTAGCACACTTGATAAAATGCAAATGACTCATTTAAACAGAGACGGTTTACTACAAGAGCGCAACAGTTCGATCCAAAATCCAAAGTGGAGAATTTACGGTGATTTCGAAGCGAAGCCGAAGTCTAGTGTGGAATGTATTTGTCGAAATGTGGATCAAAATGGAAAGGAACTCAAGAATGTGGTGTGCCGCTCATGTCCGAGTGTCTTCAAGTTTAATCACAACAGCACATCGATTTTGGTCAGGCACAAGTGCTACAGAATTTCGTCGAAAATTGCCGATGACACCGGATTATGGAAGCTAGCAGCACAAAGTAGATGATCTCATGCCGCAAACAGAGGCCATAACTGCGCATATGTATATACAACTGCTATCAGGACACCTTGGAGAGGGTGCGCCTGGATGTGTGCGCGGGAAGAACAAATGGATTTAGCATCACATGTAACACTCGAACAGATAACTCCAACGAGAATACACAGCTCTGCTCGACCATGCACTATATCAAGGATGGTGAGCTGTTCATTCGATTGCTCACAGTTGCCAGCCGGGATGCGGAGTCCTGCACGGGTAATCGTAACCATACAGTCCAACCCAAATATAAATTTTGCGCTTTTACTTAATGATTAAGATTTACAATTCAATATTTGAATTGTGTGCCGCCAAATCAATTTTTTACTATCATCGAACTGAATATATTTTTTATGTGCACTCAATTTAATTTGTAATTGTCATTTTAAATTGGGTTTACTTTGTGGGTTTGTGAACACACAAATATAATAATGATTTCAAATTGAATCTATAATAATTCGATTTGTTTTGGCAAAGCAAAAGAGATTCAAGACAAATTCGATTGTATATATTTGAAGAATATTTCACCTAAATATGCCTAATCAAAATTTGTTTACAGGTTCTCTTTTGAAAACACAAATCAATACAATATTGAGTGATTTCCAACTGCGCACACGTCTGATAGGATCCCCAAGGAAATACGCTGATATTCCGATCTACAAGTGCCACTTTGTGATGGTTACAAAGTTCTCAATTGGTGGTATTTTCATAAAGATAACTTTCCACTCTTATATCAAATAAGTTGTAGAATTTTGGGCACACCCGCGTCATGTGCTGCCTCGGAGAAACTATTAGCAAGAGTGTAAAGTTTATTAACCCACACAAATTCTAGTCACGTTTCTTATTATATAGCAAATAAAATAATGTTTTAAAATAATAATTCTTACTTAAATATACAAATAGTAAGTTTATTCTAAAATATAAACTACTACTAAGAAAAATATGTAAAAGGAAAATGCAATTGGTTCAAATTTGTTCAAACATCGAATTTGTTGAAACAGGAATCAAAACTCATATTTAAACTTTAATTAAATATTACTAATAAGAAAAATATAAGAGGAAAATAAAATTGGTTCACAATTATTCAAATATATCGTTGAACTCAAATTGAAACTTAAATCAAAACTCAAATTGAAACTTGAATCTTTCCATTGTGATGTGCTCACATGATTCGATATTTTTGCAATTTAGTTCTGATAGTTTGTGGTGGTTGACCGATAGCGAATTGATAATTTTCAGTGTTAGTATACGCTACCTCTCGCCGTTGTCCAATACTCGCGCACAGAGAAAATTTTGGAAGAGAAGAAGCTAGTTGTTATTCGATCTTTCGTGCATTTGAAACAAATAAAATTGTGTAAAATCAACTGCAAAGCGAGCGCGGAGCGTGTAAAATGCATTTGTATGAAATCAGGCGGTAAATCAAATGCATAGAATAAGGAGAATGTGCGTGTGCACCACGCACACATTGTTAGATTTTTCGGTCCCCATTTCGCTGCTGCTCACAAACTGACGTCAACGTTGGCGTCGCTGCCTACGTCGCCGCCGCCGTCGTCGTCATCATACGCCTTGTCGTCAATGAGAGCGAAGAGCATAACAGTGTCTACCAATTTGACGGCATATCGTGCATAAAAGAGAGAGACAATGGCGAGCACAACAGCAACAACAACGAAGTCAAAAGAAAAATGTTTTCATATTTTATACTGCCTGTCATCGCGGAAAAGTGGAAAATTGCAAAAAACCGCAATTGCCACGCCAATAATTGAGCACTAATTAGCCGATTGCTGACGCGACCTAACCAAAAACTTCATTTCTCTGTCAACAGTGACCCCAAATTGCAACAGCTGATGCTGTGTGGCCAGGCAAAAAAAAAAAGAAAAAGAATTGTCACCTCTGCCGCTGTTCCTCTGCTGCTGCTGCACTGCTTCTGTTATTGTGCCAAGCACAGTTTCAAGCTTCCCCCACCCTCTCCTATCTACGCTTTTGCCACCCACTGCATAGTTCGCCCAGTGAATGATTCACATTTTTCTTTTGCAAGTTTTTCTTTTTTTGTTTCTACTCTTTTATGCTTTTTTATGTGAATTTTTGTTGTTGCTCCCTGTGTGCTGCGCGAGTTGTTGGCAATGCGTGCGCGCAATTAATTTGCAAAAAAAAAAATGTTAAAAAATAAAACAAAAAATGTTGTAAAAGTGCTTATAAATATTTATACATTGAGTATTGTAAAAATGTATTTATAAATGTGTGTGTGTGTTCGTGATTTTAGGCTGCTCAACGGCTGAAGTGAAAATTCCAAGCCCGAGAAAAAGATAAAAAGAGAGAAAGAAAGGAGAGAGAGAGAGAGCGAGACATAATAAGGAAAGTGTGGAAAATACAACAACAAGAAAAGCGCGCTTGGCCAGTGAAGAAAGAAAAGTGAACTGCAAGTGCAGCGGAGACTGGGCGTCGGACAGCCAGTGTTGTCAACTGTCATCCCGTCCGACGTCGGCCTACAACTGTAAACTGCAACAGCAACAACACTTTAGTCAAAAAAGTCTCTACGCCTTGGTAAAACTGTAGTAAAGTGCAGTGTCATCGTGTCATCTGCAACATGGATGCCGAAACACAGGAAATACGACAGGTAAACATCTAAATATATATTTTAAGCCATTACATACGTCATTACTCCCCACTCCCCACACACATTCCCAAATACATGCTTCTAATAAATATGTTTGTTTGTATGTATGTTGTGTGAATTAAAACTAAAAATCGCGCTCATTAAAATTCCTGCAGCAACTGCGACGCTGACGTCGACGTTGTCGCTGTCGCTGTTCAAGTTTGCCTTAACGCCTTTGCAAATGCGCTCATCAAACGCTGCCAGCGTCTCTGCCAAAGGCCATAGGCGTAACGGCTTTTGCCGACGCTGACTTCGCTGCTCAGGCCACCTACTCTCTTTCGCCAAAATGGTGCGCTGAGGTAACCGACGCCGTCGCCGCCGCTCCCACTGACTGACCGGCCGAGTGCTTTAAAGCGCCTTAATATGCGACCGACACCTACTTACCGTTTGACTGGTTTTTTAAAAGCCAATGCAAACAACAAAATAGCATCAGCAGCAACAGCGCCAGAGCAATCAGTGTGGCCAGCTGCTGCGTTTTATTTTTATTGGCAACCCCCCGCTGCTGCTGCTGCTGTTCAATCAACTTTAAAACTCCATTCATGAATTGGTCTCACAGCCGGAAAATGCTTGAAAAATGTTCTCGTTTTTGCCACTTTGCGTAAATTGCTGTTGTTGTTGAACTGCTGTTGCATGACCTAATCGCTATGTTTATAAAACACAGTGTACAGTGATCGCTCATACATTAATAACTTTGAAGTTTGTCTAAATAAATTATTGAACTTAAATTACAAAATAAAAAATTAGTAGAAAAAATGTTAAGTACGATAAATTATACATATATTAATACATATAATTTCTTAAAATATGGCACACCCAAAAAGTTTAATAATTTGCGAATCACCACTGTACTTAATTCATATTTGTATATGTAAATGTGAATGTGTATGTTTGTATGCATGTTTAACGCACGAAAGAGAGACAAAAATGTAACTGATTAACTCTGACTGTTGTTTGACTCTTTGACAGTTTGGCAACCTTCGGAGGTTCTCGGCTTCACACATGCATACAAAAAACACACATACATTGCAGGGTGTGTGTGCTTGCGTGCGTGTATTGTCCGCCCCTCCCTCTCCGCCTTCTCCTCTGCCCGTACACCCCTTCGTTCACAAATTAATTTTGAACGAAGTGCCTACAAAGTTAAACGCCTCACAAGCAGCAGCAGCTCACAACCGACTATATTTCCAAATGTTTATCTAGTTGCCATTCCGATTTTTGTTGTTGTTGTTGCTGCTGCTTTTTCTGCTAAGCTCTTTAAGCAATTAGCGCATTATGGGCTTTCAAAAACACAAAGAAAAAGAAACCAATATTAAATGTAATCGACAGCTTCAAACGTTTGCGCTCTATATCTCCCTCGCTCTCTCTTGCAGGCGCTCGTTCTCTTCATTCTACGAAGCTCCAAATTTTTTTTTGTGTTCCTTTTGCATTTAAATTTAGCCCATCGCCGCTTTTTCCTGGCATGCCAGATAATGACAAAATAGAAAGAAAGTCATAAATAGCGCCAAGCCGCAATTTTTGAATTGTGAGCATTGCCACATCAAAACGTGCATGTACTTAAAAATACACACGCACACATTAACACTTATGTACATGCAGTTGAATGTATACATACAAAAATATGTGTGTATGTGTGTGAAGAGACACTCAACTTAAAAACTATGCCATCCATGTGGGTGTTCAAATCAGAAGCGATTTATTGCCGCTGTTTATAGTTGTTGTTGTTACTCTAGCCTGAATGTTTACATATTCGAAATTTGAGTTACGAGTATTTATGTAACTCTTTACACACAAACACACACTTATGCACTCAAAACAAAAATAAAAACAACACATATACAAAAAAAGTGCAGTTTTTCGTTGCCAGTTCGCTGTGTGTTGTGTGTTGGAAAGTGCATGAGAAGACAAACTGGTTGCGCAGGAAGTGTGTCCACCTGTCCACCAAGTCTCTCTCTATCTCTACCCACTGGTATTGGCCAATTCACCGAGTTCGACAACGGTCTGCGACCTACGCCAACAAACATATTTGACACTAGACACGTTAGTGTTAACCTGTTGCTCGACAACTCAACTCACCCCATATCTATCGATTTTTCCTTGTTGGATTTTTAAAATAATTATGCTTAATATTAATAATTAGCTACCACATATCGAATTGTTAAATCAATCGTCATAGTTGCACATTTCAAAATTGAATACGAGCTTTGCTTTTTCAAACTTGAATTCAAAATTGACTTAGTTCGTTGCTTAACTAAGTAACAGAGAGAAACAGGAAATTTTTCTCTCCGATAATAGTTTCGATAATATTAATCTGAGATTGACACACTCGCCTGCCTTGAACATTTCGAGTTTTATCAAAATATAAATATTGACAACTGTTCATAGAATAGCGCTGATAGATAATAAATGTATGAATGATTCACTTTTTAACACAGTCAACTACTTTCTTTTGCTTATCTTGTTTATGATGTAGCTTTAAAGTCCTTTTGCTTTTATATCAGAAAAACTAAATAAGATGTTTTAAAAACCTGCTATTTTTCTTTCCAATATATCCATTGTCTATTACTCAAATAGAAATCGATCAGAGCAAAAGTTGATGCGATATCTTCCTCAAATTCAATCCCAAACTAAATACAATGCCTATAAATTGTCCAAAAGCGAAAGTAAACACAACTTACACTTTACTTATCTGTCGTCGCCACATTCCAAACATAACAAAAAACTATGAACATGTGTATGTATAAAAGAAAAATTGATTAATTTGAGCGATAAGGCGACTAACAGAAACACAGTTAAGGAATTTTGACTCTTATCTGAGCGGCACTTTTGGCTGCCAAAGTCTTTTGAATTAACTGATCGTCGTTTTGCTTTCTCGTTCAACCTGTCTGTCAGATTGTTTCTTGTGTTCCCCACTCTCCGACAAGATGCCATGATGAGTTATAAAGTTGAACGAAACGCTGGAGAACAAGGAGCCCCGTATAAAAACTAATAAGCTATTCTCAAGTTGCTTCTACGAAAATGGGCACCGATTGCTGTGTGTGGCAGAGAGAATGTGGAGACTGTGGTGTGTCGAAATGATTAGTGGAAAATGCAGTTGCAAATTGAAATCACTCTGCCGACTGACGATGCATTTTGCTGCTGCTGCTGCTGCTTCTGCTGTTGCTGTTGCACTTGAGATTCTAAAAGTTGCAACAACAACAACTGTGCGCTTGGGTCTGGCCATTCCCTCTTATTTTTCATGCTGAGTGACCATCCAAATGAAGCAGACAGACAGAAATGCAGACGAACTGACAGACAGACACATTGAAGAAACGGCGCACGCCAAGAGCCAAACACACAGCGAGTTTATCGAACTCATATTGAAGATTGTACGCATGGCTTCACACACACAGCACAGATACTTAGATACAGATACAATTCAACAGATACACAGACTAAACTGCAGAGTGCACAACTTAATTGCTACAATATTAAAATGCACTGGAAGCTTTATTTCTCTTCGACTTTGCCTATTCCACAGCGATTGTAATTTCTTAAAAAAAAAGTGATTTTAGCCGGATGTTAAATTGAATGCAGCATGCTTAACTAAATTGCGCTGTTTTTCAACAGCAATTATAGCTCTGTTTTTATTGCTGATCAAATCATTAAAACAGCAAGCAACAAGAGTTATATTCTTTAACGCAAATTGGTGAATGCAACTTATGTTAATAATATGTTAATAATACATTTGCAACAATTTTTGTATGTAATCAGAAAATCAAATCGATAGCCAAATAAACCGAAAGAAATGCAGAACTGGAACCGAAATTCGCTTCAGTTTGATTGGGCTGCTTAAAATATTAGATTTTAAGTCTAGAGCTTTTTAGGTCAAGACTAATGTGAACAGCTGTCAAAAGAATTGTCTCTTATTGAATAAGAATATGTGAATAATTGAAATAAAACATAACGTTTCTGTCTCATTTTGCAGGCTCGTCAACGTGCTTCCGTCAAATGGCTGCTGTCGAAGTCGTTCAACAATCGTGTGCCGGACAACCTGAAGGAGCCATTCTATCGCGATCACGAGAACCAGGAGCGCCTCAAGCCGCAGATCGTTGTCGATTTGGGCAATGCGACAATTTATTGTCAGACGCTGTCCAATCTGTACTCCGATCCCAACTACCAAAGCTTAAATCACTGGTCAATATTACAGACGCTAGCGCGCAAGGGTGTGCCCGTTGCCGAGTCCTCGGATATGCCCATTACCGAAACGGTATTAATTCAAACGAATCCGTTGCGAATTGTAAGTCAAATAATCCAAGTTAACTAAACCAAACTAAATTGAAATCATTTCATAGAACGCCCACATGTCTGTGATAGAATCGCTGATGGTTCTGTATGCAAAGGAAATATCATCGGGCGACCGCGTCATGTCAGCTATTCGAAGGTGAGCAGTCAGTAAATATATACATATAAATTACTTTACTAAGGTTCTGCTTTATTTACAGAATATCTGGTAGCAACTATCAGGCGCCTCCGGGCCAGAACTATGAGCATGGCCTACTCGCCTGGATATCGCACGCGTGCGCTTCCCTAAAGAAGCGCATCGTCAAGGAGCTAGAGTCAAGTGTGCCGGATGAAATCGTAAGAGTTATTTTTAGATTTCTGCATTAGTTAGTAATTACAGTTAACTAATAGGTGTTCTAATTGTCATTAGCATGTTATGAATTAATGAATTCTATACTCAAGTGGAAACCAGAAATGCTAATTTCAAGAACTCTTGTTTAAAATTAAATAATCGTAATTTAAAACTTGTTTTTAAGTAATTGTCTTGTTAAATCATAAACTTAAGTTGATTACTAAGTTATTTGAAGTTGAATCAATGTGCGCTTTTGTAATTAGTTGTATCTTGTGAATTTCCGCAGGGCACGCGTCTGCAGACGCCGGATATACCGCCCGTACGTGATTTTCAGGATCTGTGCGATGGCATCTGTTTGGCGCTGCTCATCTCCTACTACTGTCCCAAGGTGGTGCCGTGGACAAGTGTGCGCATCAATTATCTGCCGGCGGTGGAGGACTCCATACACAATATACTGCTCGTGAGCAGTTTTTCACAAAAGCATTTGCCATACGGTGTCTTCCACATGACGCCCGAGGACATCACCTATATGCGAGGGTGAGTTGAATGGCATCCCATTCCCCCACCTCCCAAATCGAGATACATTTGAAATTTAACTTGCTGTTTCGCTTTCGACAGCTCAATGAAACTGAATCTGGTCTTGCTGTTGACGGATTTGTTCAATCTGTTCGAGATACATCCGGCGAAATGTGTCTGCTACCCGGGCATGGATGGGCAGGGTAAGTAGCACAGTCCATATTCGAACATTCCAACAATGCACTGCATCACATTCCAATCGACCTCTGTCTACCATGTATCCACATCCCTTGGCCCTTGTTGTGTGTTTCCATCTAGGGCATGTTTATTATTAGTCGTCTTCGTCGTCGTCGTCGTCGTCGTCGCCATCGTCGTCGCCTTCGTTGTGCTGTGAATATAAATATGCTACAAGAATCTTTCGCCTTTGATTTGCCTTTTGCATCTTTTTATGTTTACACTTATTGTTTCTTTACGCTGCAAATATTGTTTTCATTTTGGCTGCTCCATTATCAATAGGAATTTTGTAAAACAATTCGAATTAATTTTTTTGATTTTGGCCAAGAACAAACTGAAGTTGACTATCTTTTAAGCTTATAGGGAATATTAGGAATGATGAGAAATTCACTGCTGGATAAGTACTGATGACTATGATTCTTATTTTGGAAGAGTAGGTTAGAATATAATTTAATATTAATACACAATAATTCGAAGACACCACTCAAATTGCTTTCAAACACTCAGCAATAAGCAATAATCATTTAAAAAACAGCGAGAAATTAGAGTAATGCAAACAGTTTAAATCAAATTCACCTTCAATTCCCAATAAATCAGCGGTTGCCCTCGAATCACAAAACATTAATAAAAATCACTGTGAATCATCGTCGTCGATCAATTTGAAGCGCACTCATTTAATTTTGATCATTAAAACTGTGCAACACATGAAATAGTTAAGTTAACGAAAACGATTTTAAAACTTGATTCTCTTTCTTTGTTTATGTGCCAAAATGCTTTGTGCAAACCAAACCACAAATTGCCACTACTGAAATGGGGACTTATCACTATGCTCTTTCTCTCTCTCTATATATATACACACACATGCAACCACAACAACAACAACAACCCACAACAACAACGACAACAACTCTGTATCTTTTGACCGATCTGTTTACACGCACCTGATTCACGTATATGTATATGTATATATTTATATACATATATATATAGATGTCATCGCCAGGCGCCACCTGGGCGCCAATGAGCACGGAATCTGTCATCGACGTGGGCTCACAATGCCGCCCGTAACGCCCATACCCGATTTACGGAGCGATCTTGACCAGCCGCCCATTGGCTCCCCCTCAAATCGGCCGCCGTTTCAAGGTTTTACTTCTTCTTCTTCAATTCTTCTTAATTGCTAATTTTTCATTCGGACTCTTAACAAGAAATCCAGAGATTTTTGTGTGTCTGTGTGTAATTTTTTTTTTTTTTGTTTGTTTGTTGTGTGTGCCCGTCCCAAATGCCACCCCCAAAGCCCGCCCTCCCCCCTCTTCAATTGCATTTGTTTGTTGTTTCCTTGTTTCTTAACGTGAATGTTTTGCATTTTCATTGTTTGTTTGTTGGTTTGTTGATTGTTTAATTGTTAGTTCGTTCGTTTGCCTGTTCTCATGATTGACAACCACCCACCACCACCGCCCCCACACTCTGCTGCCGCTTTGTTCTTGCAATTATGTAACAAATCGATAACTGTAGCACTTAAGTTTACTAACAACACAGATCTGTGCATCTACAATATCATATTATGATGATAATTTCACGCTAGAAAAGACACTTCACCTGCAAATTATTTTCAAAAATATCTTGCTGCACTTTCTGTACCCAATATAACCAACTTTAATATAATAATTCTGAGAAGGTTTAGATACTTGATCAAATCTGATTGTTATTCCTTTACGCGTTATAAATGCTAGGAAAATATTATACCAAGTTAGGCAAGTACTCGATTAAAAGGATATATATTAAGATTTTTATTGCTATCGTAATCGATAATCGATTTGTATCGATATACGGGAAATGGGAAAGTAATCGTTTTAATAAAATAAATTTGATTTACGTGTGATATTCAAAAACTTATCTTAAAAATTTGAAATCTCAGTCGAACATTGCTAAATTGGCACACATATTTTGTTGCTGATCAGGAATATATATACTGTCCAAGGTCGTAGATGATCAATCTACCTCTTAGATCTTTTTGGACAACTTTATTATAAACTTTTTAAATGGGTGCAGGTTCTAAATAGTTCCTCAAATAAAGAAAACAACTTGCAAGTTCAAAATTAAAAAAACAACTTATTTTAATTAGTTATTTATAAATGAACATTTCAAATTGTTTTACGATTTAAATAAATCATTTAGTCTTAGGCCTCAGAATATTTTTTTAATTTTCTGAATAGCTTTTAGTTTTTTTTAAGGCTGAATTAAATCAATTTTTATACTAAAAATTCGCACAAGTTTTGCTTACCATAAAATATAATTCAAAGCCCCCAACGAATGTCGATTTTACTGTCTTTTTTAATATACTTATTTGCTTTCACTATTTTAATGTGCTTTTTTGATGTTGCGTGAAGATTTTAATTTATGATTTATGGGACTGTGTTTTATAAGTTTTGTTTTTGAATTATCTTTTATATTTTTAGTTCCGCCCACAAATTCATTTAGCGGCGGCTTAAATCGCAGAACAACTCCGCCCACCGAATATCAAACGATGCAATCAAATCATTTTGATGGCAATCCAGGCGAAGGTAATTAATGATAACAATTAAAACACTTCTATTTTTTGTTTTTTCTGCACTTAAAATTTTTAATTTGCAAGCCCTAAAATCCTTAAAAAAAAAAAAACCAAATCAAATATGTATTTCTTTACTTATGTTTTTTCCTTTTGTTTCTTTCTTATTCTCGCAACCACCGAACTCGACCCGCACACACATGCTCAAAACCACTCACCAACGTAAAACAAAAAATAAATATGAAAAAAATAACTGAAACCACAACCAACAATTGTAAATGCGCGCCTTTCCGCCCAACTGACTCCCAAATCCACAACCACGCCTCACCGCGACGTCTCGACATCGCCATCACTCGCTCGATTCGCATGTGGCATGTAACCAGCAGCGTTCGTCGTGCACAAGTCGCGTGGCATTACCACACTCTCATCCATGCACTCGCAACAACAACAGCAGCAGCAACAGCAACACCAGCAGCAGCAGCAGCAGCAGTATCAGCAACAGTCGCAGCAACAGCAGGAGCCATTGGTTCCAGCTCGTTTGCGTCAGGCTAAAGAAAAGAACAATGTCGAATCGAAGGCAGACGAGAGAGGTTTGGTTTCGCTGCCACTCTTTTAAACGCATATTTCATTTATTTTGTTGTTGCTCCACCTACTCACCAACCACCAACCACCAACTCCTCCTCAGATCGCCTTAATTAAGTTTCATGCATAATTATGCATAATTTTATCTGTGAAATTGTTTCTATTTAGTTCCATTAACAACTAAAAAATAATCGTATTCCGTTTGCAAGATAACAACTAAGATTACAGACATTTTTACTGTTAATCTGCTCATCACACGTAGCCAGAAAGCTTGCAACGATGAGCTGAAGACTTCTTTAATGGCTGCAGCTAATTGATTCTCTTAAAAAGCATTTGAGAAATGCTCTCAACTAAAAATCAGCTTTTGAAAATACTGAATACGTTTCCCGCAAAAGCGTTTTCATCAAAAAAAAAAAAAAAAAAAAAAATGGACCTATTTTGTCTTTAAACTAAAAGCAGCAAATTATTGTAGTTGAAATAGTGTATTTGTTAGGATTAGAGAGAATATATTTATATATTGGAGTGCTTTGCATGAACTGTACTTTTTTTTTGCCATTTTGTTGTTTTTTTTTTTTTTTCATTTTTGCAACTTCATCTTTTAATTTTATTTATTTTTTTTGGCGTGTTTTAATTTGTTGTCTAGCTTACTTATATCTTATATTTGTTTATGCTATTCATTTTATTCACAAATCAACAATCGAAACAGGCGATTTTGTCGCTGCGGGTCGACCGAGTAACTGGGAACAGAGCCGGCGTCCAAGTTTTGCAGGTATGCTACTAAATCTGTACAGTCGCTGTTTTCCATATCCCGTGTGCTACGTATGTCTGTGTGTGATGTGAATGTGCCCAAGATTTAGTTAATCAACTAACCAATGCGAGTTGTTTTCCCCATTAATTTGCCCAACTAATTGTGTCTTATGATGTTTCAGGTCGTCGCTCTCGACGCAACTCCTCCAGCGAAGATTCACAGTTGACGATTGAGAACTTTGGCGGCTCGCAGGATCAACTAAATACGCTGGGCACGCGCTACGAACGCGAACGGGACAGAGAACGCAAACTGTCCAATACAAGTGTGGGTTAGTAACACAACACGCAACATCATCTTCTAATTAGACAGTCAATAATCAATTCTTTCTACTGTTTGCAGAGCCCGCTGTGGCAGTGCGCTCCTCTGTGGCAGATGCTCGTGGCACGCTGCAGTTAGGCTACGATACGGATTCGGGTTCGGAGAAACAGGATCGCGAAACGGAAAAGTATTCAATGCGTCGACAGGCAAGGTGAGCAGCCTTGTCGTCCACTAAATCAATTTGATATATTTTATTAATGCTGGCCATTTATTTAAATAGCAGTGCGGATAATGTGCCCACGGTATCGGCGCATAATCTATCGAATGCGGGCAGTCCGTTGCCGGCGCGTAACAAGCAACATTCCATCGATAGGGATTACAGCCATGCACACGAGCACTTCAATGACGCCAGATCAACCGGCTACGATCCGGAGAGTACGCCCGTGCGCAAATCATCGACCAGCAGCATGCCAGCGAGTCCGGCCGCCTGGCAACTGGAGATCTGTGACGATGATTTACGCTCGATCGAAAATGCCACCAAGTTATCGACGATGCGCATGAAACTGGAGGAGCGACGACGTCGCATTGAGCAGGATAAGCGCAAGATCGAAATGGCTGTGCAGCGGCATCAGGAGAAGGTCTGCCAGGTTTGTATAGCATCAATAGGAATAACCATAATTAATTAAATATGTGTATTAATATCAATGTTCGTGCGCCACAGGAGGACTTGGAATCGTGTCCCGACGTCCTCAAGTGGGAAACAATGAGCAATGAATCAAAGCGCACGCCCGAAATCGATCCAGCTGACATGGACAAATACCAAGTGAGTTCCCCTCCACAAAGAATCTGTGTGCAACTCGAATGTGTCCTGCCATCGCTAAAGCTTGTCTTATTGTCATAACCCTCGGATAAATGTTAATTCGCTTGTCTCTCTCGTTTTATACTCTACCCCCACCGCCTTCTTCCCCTTCATTGTGTTCGTGGTCGCTTCGACATAAAAAAAAACCAAAAAAAAAAACATTAACAAATTGTACACAAAACACATTGACAAACAAACACCAACACACACACACATTAACACACACCCACTAAACACTGGTCATTGGATGTGTGGATGAAACAAAAAAAAAAAATCGAAAATAAAAACAACAGCAAAGCATCGCCATTATGAACATGAATCTGCAGGATATCCAGCAGGATATCCATCGCCTGGCCACCCAGCAAAGTCAAATGCAGGCGCAGCACTTGCAAGCCCAGCAACTAATGCAGGCTCAGCAAATAGCCAACATGCTGAATCAGGTAAGCGCGCACCCACCACAAACCAAGAAATGCAAAACCACAAAAGCCCCACCCACCACGACGCACACCCTCCGCCGCCGCTGCCGCCGCCGCCTGTCCACTCACTCAAAATTACCAAAAACTAACAGAAATTAATCATTTTGGCTATGTTCCACATATTTTTTGTTTGTTTATTTATCGTCTCTGCATTTTGTTAATATTTGTTTATTTGTTGTTTGACTAATTGTATGTTTAATGAATGAATTTCTGTGTGCTTCCTCTTTCCCCTTACCCGTCCGCTCTAACCGCATCCGCAACCGCCTGCGCAACAGCAACAGACATATGGCTCGCAACAGCATCTGGCTGATCATCACTATCAGCAGCGACCCATGCAGCAAAGCTTTGGCTCATCACCGCATCTTCCGCAGGCCTTCAATGCGCCAGTCAGCGCCTACAATTCCCGTCCGCCCAGTCGTGATCCCTACCAGCAACAGCAGCAGCAACAGCAACATCATCATCCACACCAGCAGCAGCAGCAGCCGATGCAAATGCCGCCGATGCAGTATGTGAACGAGCATGGACAGTATATGTCGCCGCCCGCACATTACATGCAGCCGCAGAGCCTCTACAGCGACAATGGAGCGCCCTACAATAATCACTCACCCTATGGAGCTGGTCCGCCCCAGCCGCAGTATCAACAGCATCCGCAAAGGAATAGTGTCTATGATGAGTACGGTCAGCCGGCGAATCACTTTTATCTGCACGATTCGCCGCAACAGCCACCGCCGCAGCATTCGCATCCGCAGCGACGCACCTGGGCGCACTCGGCGGCAGCTGCAGCCTACGAGCAGCAGCAGCAGCAGCAACAACAGCAGCCACTCTTGGATGTGAATGCCTGGCAAACGCAAAAGAAGATGCAACAACAACAGCAGCAACAGCAGCCAAATTGGCCAAATCGACCGCCCTCCAGCGCTGGCGCCTCTCAGGGCTTTGTGCTCCATCAGAATGGTGGTGGTGGCGGTGGCGGCGGTGGCGGTGAGTTGCAGCATCTATTCCAAATGCAATCGTCGCCGCAGCACATGCAACGCATGCAGTCCGTCAGCGGCAACTCAAACGGTGTTCAGCGTCAGCAATCCCTAACGAATCTGCGCGACAATCGCTCGCCCAAGGGAGCGAATATGGGGCAAATGGGGCAGCAACAGCAGCAGCAGCAGGCTATGGCAATGGCGATGGGGCAGCATGAGGATATGATGGCGCCGCAGAGCATATGCTTCATTGGCGACGAGGAGGATGTGGACGAATTGGAGCGCAACATTATCGAATCGATGCAGTCGACACGCATCTCGGATTTTGTGGTGCAACAGCAGCAACGATTGCATCAACAGCAGCAGCAGCAGCAACAGTTGCCGGCGGCGCACAGCGGACGCGGCAGCAGCTCCGAGGATTACGATAGTGGCGAGCTGATTTCCAATAAACTAAATATAACCAGCGGCAATCTCACTTATCG
This sequence comes from Drosophila mimica, assembly GCA_037043585.1. NCBI lineage: Eukaryota > Metazoa > Arthropoda > Insecta > Diptera > Drosophilidae > Drosophila > Drosophila mimica. The sequence goes on along the minus strand of JBAMBE010000325.1, from coordinate 464,587 downwards.
CATACCGTCGCCGTCGCGCCCCTCCATACAGGCCAACAGTTTTCAGGATCCGCGTGGTGGCGGTGGTTCTGGTGGCAGCGGTGAGGAGCAGCAGGCCGAGAAGGGCTTCTACATATCCTTCGACAATGATCAGCCGAAGCGACCGAAGCCGCCACTGCGCGCCAAAAAATCGCCCAAAAAGGAGCCTGGCCGCGATCTTGTCGACAACCAAGTTGTCTTCAAGCGTGAGTCGCTAAGCCAGCTGCACAACAACAACCACGCCTTCGCCGCCGGCGTTCCGCCTGGCAGTGCCACCTACAACAAATACACAGACGAGCCGCCAATTCAGCTGCGACAAATGGCCGCATCGTCTGCCGAGCCGACAGGCATGGCCCCCGAGCGTCGGCATCTTGAGGACCTCACCAATCAGCCACAGCAACAACAACAACAACAGCAGCCGCTCTCCCCCTCCCGACTCCGGGCCGAGCACAGCAGCAACAGCGCCGAGGCGGCCAAGAACAAAGCGCTGGTCATCGGGGTCGATACGGCCAATCTGGATCCGGTAATATCCTTGACTTGTCAGAGAGATTCACAGATCATTTAATTATATTTATTGCTTGCAGGAATCTGTGGACGAAATGGAGCGACGCAAGGAGAAGATAATGTTGCTGTCGCTGCAGCGCCGCCAGCAGCAGGAGGAGGCGAAGGCGCGCAAGGAGATCGAGGGCTCGCAGAAGCGAGAAAAGGAGCGCGAAAAGGAGGAGGAGCGTGCGCGCAAAAAGGAGGAGCAGGTGGCACGACGTGCGGCCATATTGGAACAACATAGACTAAAGAAAGCCATCGAAGAGGCCGAGCGAGAAGTGAGTCACGATCTGGTGTACAACAGTTGCAAATAAACTGATCCACTTTGTGTATTGTGTTACAGGGTAAAGTTCTGGATCGGCCCGATCTACATGTGAAGCTGCAGCCGCAGTCATCGAACGCGTCGACGCCACGTCTAAGACAGCAGCGTGTGACGAGGCCACGCCCCAAAACCATTCACGTCGACGATGCCAGCGTGGATATCAGTGAGGCTTCAAGCCTCTCCAGTCGGGGCAAGAAAGGCTCAAGTTCAAATCTAACCGGTGAGCGCTCCGATAAACTCGCCCACTTTTCAAAATTGTACACACAACAACAATATTCACATGTGTTGAATTCTCTGCCACATTTCTTAACGTGTTCCTAATGTTAAAAAAATGTTAAGAAAGCTACCAAATGGTACAGCTACTTGTACTGTATTATTGTTAATTATGTCTCGAAATATTCAAAGAACTCGTCACCGGAACTGGGTTATCTTGTTCGTCTGCTTTATAAAGTATGGCTTAAGCAACTAGTCGATGAAAGGTGATCTGCTTAAGCCAAAATACCCTTCTATATAATTTATTTATTTATTAATATATTCTTTTGTATAAATTAACTGATTTTTGCGATGAATAATTTCACTCGCGAAAATAACTCGAAACAAGGTCTGTTATTTTGTGTTATTTTCTCCAAATTGTGGCATATGTTTACCAAAGATACCGTTCGAATTGTGTGTATGATGTGTGTGTGAATTTCGGCATTGTCGAAATTACTGTACTTTTGCTCTGTTTATTTAATTAATTTAGTGTTCTTTGTTTACTTAAACGTATATTACTTTTGTATTTGTTTTGCTAATTTGTTAAACTTTTCGTTTTTTGTTTTAAACCTGGTTGCCCCATAAATATGTCCAGGCTACGGTCAACTAAGCTCAAACTCAATGAAAAGAGATTTTTATAGGGGCTCGCAAGACTCCCTCACTGTAAAAGGTAATTTATTTTTGAATTGTTCTCATTGTTTTCATCTATTTTTGAATACCATTTTTAATATCATTTTGTTATTGGTTTTGTTTTAAGCATGCGTTAACTGCAATTATTATTAATTATTAGATTGAAGTAATGTTATTTTGGTTTAGGGGCATTATGGTTTCGATTTGATTTAGTTAATTAATTACATTTAACTAGTACAGTGGTGATTGCAATGAAGGAAACGAATTGAATAACATAAGTCATAACTACTAATCTCGTTCAACAGAGTCCCCCGATGATTATCCCAGCACAAGTTCAACTCCGATTGGACGACGGGGATCTTACAAAACTTCCAGAGGTTGGTGCTGGGTAACAAGTACTAAGCATTCTTTAGCTTTTTTCTTTTTTTTTTTGTTTTTCTACTCTTGCTTTTATTGGTTAGTTTGTGTTTAACAACAACCCAAAAAAATGCCACAAAATTAAACTTTTTGTCTTGGACTTTCCAATTCTCTCTCAATTAACACACAACTTTTAATTATAATTTTTTTTTTAATAATAATTATCAATTAACGCGTGCTTAGCGCTAGAAAATCACGCTATAAATCACCCTAACTAAAACTAGTTTATAAACAAAACGCATATTTAACATAAATTAATATTAATTATACTAATTGCCAGCGCACAGTTTGTTAAGCATATGCACTGGGGAAAATTGCCAGTGAGTTTGGTAAACGCTGTGGGTGAAAAGTGCAGGTTTTTCTAGATATTATCTATTTCTTTTTTTTTTTTGATTATTATTTAACACTTGTTGGTTTTGGGGTCAACTTAAAATTCTCTTCAATTTGCATATTCATATTTAATTTGTGTTTGTGACTCATGTTGAACCTTTGTAAGAAACTGAACTTGATCAAATATATATCGTATTATGCACTTGCGGCTCTTGCGTGTCTCCCGTGGTGCCAATTTTTACAGAGCCTGCTGTCGAAAGGGGCCGCACCCTGTCGCGTATATCAGTTGCTAAGGGGAGCACCCTTAATTTCCGTGGCCGAAAGTCCAATTCGCTAATGAATTTGTGCGGTAAGAAGCGTTTCACAGCTAAACAAATTACAAAAAAAAAAAACAGCTGCTTGCCTTTTACTTTTACTCTCTTATCTATCCTAACTCGATTCCTGCTACTTCTTGTTTAATTTGTGTAATAGTTTAACTATAATATATATATATATATATTATATATTTTTGTCTGTTGGTTTTGGTCTCAGTATTATTATCCTTTGTCTTTGTCTTTGTCTCTACTGCATTTGGTGGCAGGTTCTCTTATTTCTGTCTCTCTTTTATCATTTAATTAGTCTGAGTTGCGTTGTTTAAATATTTGCATTTAATTTAATTCCAATCAAACTTGATCTTTGGTTGCGTATCTCAATTTATAATTCGTTGTTGGCAGTTTATTATTTTGCTCTCTTTAGATATTTATTTTTCAATAACTCTATTATTCCTAGTTTAAGAGTGATGCAGAAGAAATATAAATTTATATCAAATATCGAAATATAAACTCGATCTATTAATATATAGTATTATCTGCATTACTCTTGTTTAAATTGTATACAATTCTGCAAGTAATTTTTTGTATAAATATATTCATATTTATAATGCTAAATTTGAATTTCAGTACAGTAAACTAAATAATATCAATGAATTCCTTTGCCTATATATAAAAAAACAATATTTAAAAAAAGACTTGCTATTTAAAGTTAAATACAACACAATTTTTGTTGCCTTGTTTTTAGTTTTATTTGATAAATTAGGTTTTATGGTTCTCATTTTTTCTATTAATTAATTTTTCCTTTGCTGACTAATTCGTTATGACTATAATAAAAAAAAATGGAAGCGGTAGCGGTATTTCTAGCCGTATTTGTGGGTTTGTTAAACTGGCTGCTGGCCAAGTTTGCAAACTTGTCCAATAATTCGCAACTGGCTATGGTTTGCTGTCGTCATGAACTGTCCGCTTTTTTGGGAAACAGGATTACCATTCTTTGTTTTTTCCTCAATTGTGAATTAACTCAGACACGCACACAAATATGCACACTCACACCCACCCATACACACACACACCCACAACCACATCACATACACTCGCACAACTCAGACTCAGTTCATATAGTTAGGCCTTAAGTAACTTTATCACATTTTGAAAGATTTAAAAAAGAAAATTGTTTAACTAAATTCAATGCACACATTCTCTTCTTTTTTCTCGTTTCTTTCAATTCAAAAACTTGTGTACAAAAAAAAACCCCGAACTCTTGATTGATTGATTGATTAACAACAAATGTGAAACAAAATCTATTAACTAAAATCGATAATAAAACAATGCCTTAACACCATTCATCGCTCGATCGCTCCCATCGACGTCATCCGGTGGCGACTAACAAATAATCATCAATAATGCAACCACATCAACCGAATGAACTTACTGCATGGCTGGCAACTCTAAAACTGGGTTGCCCCGCTCTCTGTCTCTCTGTGTGTGTCTCACTCTCTCCCTGGTCGGTGTCTGGTGTCTCTCTGGTTGTTGGCGCTCTGCTTTTATGTGGCTGTATTGATGCATGATGATGCGTGATTGATGATGAACGCCTCGATATCCCCGCTTACCGGTTAGACACAGATTCGGGACTGGGACGAGCAACACCGCCACGGCGCGCACCGTCACCAGGAATGACGGCGACAGGTAGGCATATGCCATCACCCTCTGGACCAGGCTCTTTGCCGCCAGGTTTGTTATCGAAGCGTCGCGGATTTGATGATGGATCAAGCGATTTCTCTTTAACTGCGAATGCAATCATGGAATACTCGGGTTTGTACTTAGTTCCAATCAGAATCCTCAGTTATACATCCACAACAACAAACAACAACAACAGAAAACATACAAACAAAACAACCATCATCATAATCGTACATAAAAACACCATATATATACATATTGGTTCTTCATACATATATACATCACTTGTACATCTGTCTCTCTCTTCTTGGAACGCCTCATACGAATTATGTCACTTATTGTCTCTTTTTAGTTCCCTATTTCTTCATTCCTCAGTTCAGTTCAGTTTTTTTTTTCGATCATGCCAATTGGTATTCGTCTGATCTACATTTCTTATTGTTTTTATCAACTACATAAGTCCTCCGTACATATGTATATATATATAGATATATATATATATATGATTTTTACTTTTTTTTCTGCATATGTGTATTGTGTTCATAGGGATGTCTACATGCAATTGCAACAATCCATTCGTTCTTCCGTTGCGTCGTCAAATCCGCGACTTCGATAGTCAAACCGGAGATGTGTCTCCCATATACAAGTAGTATTTTTAAATACAACAAAAAAAAAAAAAAACAAACAATTAAAAACAAATTCAACTTAACCCCCAGATTGGCCCAATTAACCGCTTCAAATATTTGCAGACTTTAACAACAAAAATGATTTAAATCAAATGCAAAATTGCAAGCAATTTTATTTCTAAGTCTTTTTTTTTTATATAGTTTTGTTGAAATTATGTTTTTATTTGTAATTTCTTGGAATGTTTCGCATTTAGTAGCCAATTAAGATTAGCTAGTTGAAAACGTAAGTATTTGCATACATATAAATAATTCAGCGCTTGAGGGGGGATGGCAATTCTTAGCGTAATATGTCTAACAAGAAATGGACCTATTACACTTTGAAGTACCCTTCGAATGCTGCAGGTTCAACGAAACTACAAATTTCGCTCAGTGTAACCTGTAGCCTTCGCTCAAGTTTTAATATCTGTGTTGATATAATGTATGCTCAAATTGCACGTAGCCTCCAGTTTGCATAACGAAAAGAGTTAAATACATTTTTATTGTTTAACAGAAGTTAAGAAGCTTGCCATTAACACTGAGTAGAAATTCACAATCAAACTGAAATGTATCTGAGATTGAACATAACTTATTGAATTGTGTGTTAATCGACAGGTCCAAAACTGTATAAACAACCAGCGGCCAAATCGAATCGCGGCATTATATTAAATGCCGTCGAGTATTGCGTTTTTCCCGGCGCCGTCAACCGTGAGGCGAAACAGAAAGTGCTGGAAAAGATTGCACGCTCGGAGGCGAAACACTTCCTCGTACTCTTCCGTGACGCGGGCTGCCAATTCCGCGCCCTCTACAGCTATATGCCCGAGACGGATCAAGTGACAAAGCTGTACGGCACGGGACCTAGTCAAGTCGACGAAGTCATGTTCGATAAGTTCTTCAAGTGAGTCCGCCGATTGCATTTCAATTGTATGTTTGCAATTTAAACTTTCATCACTTCCGCTTGCAGATACAACTCAGGTGGCAAATGCTTCTCACAGGTGCACACAAAGCATCTGACCGTCACGATAGACGCCTTCACAATACACAATTCGCTGTGGCAGGGCAAGCGGGTGCAGTTGCCCAGTAAAAAGGATATGGCGCTTGTGATTTAAGTCCAAGGATCGAGCCAACAACTGCACATGGCTGAAACTAATCGGCGATCTTCTAAAAGTCAACTGCGAATTGAAAAGTTTTTTTAAAACGGCACCGAGTGATTGCTGTACTTGGGCAGGGTACAGCATATTATGGCTTAATAACTAACTGCACACGTTTGAGCGACAGCAAACAAATTGGAATTTAAAAAAATATAAATATATATATATATATATATATATATAGTATTGATTATTACAATGCGATTTGGAATGTATCCAGCATAAGAAGAAAGCTAGAAAAAAGATGAAAACAAACAAAAAAAAAAAAACGAAAGCAAACTCAATAGATAACTCCCGACACAAAAGCCAAAATAATATCCAGCGGATAACTTAATCATTTTTGTCACACCCACAATACATATGAAATTCAAAGAAACGGAACAACACAGATATTGTAGAAAATCTTTATTTTATTAATTTGTTTTAAATTGTTATGAAGTTTTTTATGCGAAATCTTGGTTACCCTTTGGCAGATGCGGATATTGTGAGGGCCGCTGTCAGGAGGAGCCAAGGGCCCACAACTAATTTCGCCAGTCGACACTAATTTTAACGCCACTAGCTATTTATTTGTAAGACTAATTAATGTTTACTTTTTATGCAAGTTTAAAATGAAATAATACAACTAATATTTAAACAGAGATACATACATATATACCTATGCAACAAACTGAAAAAAGACTTTTAACTGGCTGACATTTTAAGCTGTCTTTGTTGTACAAATTCTATGGAAACACAAAATTGTGTGTGTGTTTTTTTTTTATAAATATATATATTATTTTTACTTATTTAACAAATATTAAATACAGTCAGATGCTCCAATGAAAAAATGCAATCGGACTCTAAAAATTGTATTACACAGATCAAACACACTAAATATTTTCAAAACTCTTCTTTTTAAGTCGTTTTTTCAAATGTATTTTATATATTTTTTTTGGGATTGGCTTCCACAACCCCCCTGTGCCAGTGGCCAGGGAATCTTGCAAGTGTGTAGCGGTAGGTCCTCGAAAACTCAGATATTTCACCATGTTAGCGTAAAACTGCCATCAATCAATCGAACTATAGAATTTATTGTCTATATGCTCTGTTTTTAAACTTATACACTTTTTAGACCGCTCAACCGTGCACCTTAGTCCCTAATTGACACTCATCCTGTTTTTTATTGACACATGCATATACATGAATAAAAACCAAACTTTTTTTAAACTCCTTTATCCGTATTATAATTTTAACTGAGTTCTTTAGTGGCTGTTTTATTATATTCTTATTTGAAATATTATTTTTCCAAAACCCTTCTATATATTTTGATCAATAATAGAGCTAATATAATAATATATGTGAAGAAACTAATAAGGCATCAAATCTGTTTGTCGCCATAAGTAAAATGATTATTTTCGGCTTCGGGCATATAGCAAAGGGAAAAGTCAAAGGGTTGAATCTAAAGAACAAATTTATATATGTATGTACTATATTTATGTGTGGTGGCCCCAAGGCGCCCTTGGCGCGAAAGGCTCCCCAACATTAATGAATTGTATTAATGCAATCTAAACATTATTATATGAAATGTAATAAAGTTATTAAAAATGATAATTTAACAAATCACAAATTGCCACATTTATAATGTTAAAACTCAGTTCAAATTCTGTGTACTAACTAAAAAGAGGATACTTTATTTGTAATTGTCATTTACATTTGGAAATCATCGCGCATGTCGTTATAGCGAAGTACATGCTCCTTAATTTTAGATCCATCCACCCAGGTAACGAAGTCTTGCAAGTTGCGGGAGACAAGAAAAGCAGGATCCTTAACCATTTCGGGGCCGACACGAATATGTCCATGCTCTATGAGATCGGTGGCATGCTTCAGATTCTCCGACATTCGCACTAAAATAATATATAATATAATACTTTGCTTATCCACATAATCTGCAATTTGCACTCACATTTGACCACGATGACAGGCAGGCGGCGGCGACAAAAGTTACTCGCTGACATTTTGCTGGCTGTCTCCAAGGTAAGGTGATCGTTGGCTACACCCATTGCATGCAATTTATTCATGAGCATCGCTGAAGCCTCGGCCTTAAAGGGATCCGTTGCATCAAGTCTAGCTATGTTCTCCGCCAGCTCTCGTATTTCACGAGACAACTTGTTGTATCTAAACAAAGAATCCATTTTATTATTAGCATATAATATTTATATGACGACTGTGAACTCACTTTGTGTAGTCCTCTCGCTTTTGTATGTGATAGCGGCGCAATATTTTGTTCTCCTTGCCGCTGTTGTCCACTTTCCATGTAATGAAATCGACCTTCTTGAGCAATTTCTGCTCATGATATTTAAGCTTGCGCACCATAATCGTATTTTACTTAATTATTATTTTCTAAATGCTACTTGCACATGGACGTTGTTATGTGTGAGTGTTGGAAAGCGCTTGTGATTCGTTTTTTGATAATATGCTTGCAGCTGTTCGACACAGTGCTGTAAAATACAACAAATCGAGCTGGCTGACACAGTGCTGTAAAATAAAACAAATCGAGCTGGCTGAAATTCAACCGCAATCGTAAAATATTTTTGTAAGATTTTGTTTAAAGCGCTATGGCGACTGCTGTCGAGGAGGAATCCACAGCGAAGACAGCCGTTACAAGCGAAGAGGATCCACTTGGCGAGGAGCGACTCGGCTATGTGCGAGAAGTTGGCGCGCAGGCCGTTTGGAGCTTGTCCTCCTGCAAGCCAGGTAATCTAAAATAAACATAAAATATTGCATTTTATTTACCTATTCCTACTGCAACTTCTCAGGCTTTGGTGTTGAGCGATTGCGTGACAACATAATGGATACATACTGGCAATCGGATGGCCAATTGCCACATTTAGTCAACATACAATTTCACAAGCGAACAAACATTAGCCAGATTTATATATACACCGATTACAAGCTGGACGAGAGTTACACACCCTCTCGCATCTCCATACGATCCGGCACGAATTTCAATGATCTACAGGAGCTGCAAGTAATTGATCTGACCGAGCCAAATGGCTGGGTTCAAATACCCATCAAAGATGGCAATGTGAAATCCCTGCGCACCTTCATGCTCCAAATTGCCGTCATTTCGAATCATCAGAATGGTCGGGACACACACATGCGTCAGATTCGTGTCCACGCTCCCTGTGGCGGCGAAGGCAAACATTATCCTTTGGAACTCTTTGGCAAATTCGGTTCCGTTGACTTCCAAAAATTTGCTACCATACGTTAATTAAAAATATGTACAAGTAGCTTAACTAGAAATTACACACTCTCAATTTGTCTCTATTGTGTACTTAAAATATGTTTTCCGAAATACAAATATTCTGTGCAATTTTCGGTTATGTTTGTAAATAAAATAATCTTAGATTTACTTACTATAAACTGAAAATCATGCGAATTATAATTAAAAAACACTCTTTCAGGCTGAGAATTAAAATCAATAGAGACTCTTTAAAATAAAAACTCAATTTTAAAGCATACATTTCGGCTACAAATAAATGACGAATTTAAAAGAAAATCGGCATTTTTAAAGACAAGTTTAAGACTGGGTTTCTGTCAAATAGTTAAATTTTTTTTTTTTAATTGTTTAAATATAATTGCTATGCAAATGAGAGTTGTTTGCATGATGGTGTATCAATTCAAAATTAGCCGTACCGCGAACGAAGCACGAAGAAGTGTGCAACTTTGTATTTCGCTGAAGAAATTTAGCTCTTGCCGATTTTCGAAGGACAGGGCGCGTTAGAATCGTAAGGACCAACTATATCGAACTGCACCCAGAGATTTTGGGGTCATCTAAGAAAAAATTTCAGTCTGATTCAGTCGGATAAGCGGAATCGGGTCCAAATCATAAATTCCTTGTTACACCCCCCATTGTGTACGACCTTGTTAATCTTGTATGCAAATTTATTGGATTTTCAAAATGAATGGCAACCTATCGATTACAATCAGTTGAATATATTGTGTATTGTATATATAATCCTAGAGACTTAAGTACAAATTAACAAATACGATTGTGTTTTTTCAGAGTTAAAATTATTATCGTTATTGCGATGCAAATGCAAATGGAAGTAACAACAAAAAACAATTGTGTACAAACTCTTATGGAAGTTTGTGCGAGGCTCGATTCGAATTTCTGCCCAAAATAAAAAAATTAATGTCTTATTTTATGATTCGAACAATATGTGTTCAATTATTTTGTAGCAGCTTTCATTGCTTTGTAATGATCCTTCTCGTCAGCACCATCCGGTGACTCGCACTCATAGGAAGATTTCGTCAGCAGATCTTCGGTGAAAACTTCTGCCCTTTGTAAATAGGCCACAACGCTGGCCAGTTGCTCGTACGGACATTCCAATCGCTGCCATTTATTAAAGATATGCAACTGGGCGCCAAGAAGCGAACACTTTTCAAAATTAAAGTATCCGTTGGCGAGTCTAAGTCAGAACATAAATCAATAAGTATTATAATATGAGGTATGCTCAAGGATGCTTACCTGGTTGAATGACTCTCATTAATGACACTGAAGTCCTTGAGGAACAGCGAGAAGAACGGTATAATGGCACGTCCAATTTTGTTGGCATCTTCGCGTTCGGAGCGCCAAACTGCTGCTTTCATGGTCGAGCGGTAATTGTGAAAATTGGAGCTGGGATCCATTTGATGTTCCAATCCCTCAAATTTGGTTGTCTGCACCTTGGACCACTGCAATCAAAAAGAGCTATTAACAATTGGCAAGTAAATAAGTTTTGAATTGTTGCTAACCGTTTTTTTAAGACGCGATATCGCCTTCATATTTAGAGCCGTCAAAATGGCCATTAGACTGTTGAAATTGCCCGTATTGAAGCACTCCAAGGCGGTATCAATCCAGAACTCAACCATCTGCACGCGTTGCGACTTTTTGCAAAGCTGTTAAACGAGAGAAAAGGAGTTAAACGAGTAGATTTAAAAGGCTTTAAATACACTTACCTTGAGTATCTCCGTGGCAGTCAAATGGGAGAGCTGATTGAACCACTGCACATAGGCAGCAATGCTGATTTCTGGGTGCTTGCCAGAGCTGCAGTTGGAGCCGAGCGTGCTCGCCTTTGTTTGCGCCATGCACGTTTTAAACTCGCCAGTATTTAGCATTTCGACAAACTCCTCGAGACGTATCTGAGAGAGATAGGCATATTCGATGGCATACAGCTGATGGGCCAGTTCAAAGGCGCTGCCGCACTTGCTCTGCACATTGTCCGCTTTGTAAACGTTGGCGGCGAAACGCTTCAGCGATTTAATACTACTCTGACGCCCCAGCGAGCTGGCCGAGGGCTGCTTGGCCAACAAATACTGCAGTTGCAAGCGATTGTTCGCATCCAGTTGGTGCAGTGCAACGGGAATGCCATCGAGGAAAGCCCCTATTCCTGCGCTACGTTGCTGCCTGCGTAGTTCTTGCAGCAGCGTTTCGTTGCGAAAATCGTTGGGGCATATGCGCAGCCAGTGATAGAGCAGACGCAGAAGGACATCCTCTTGTCCCCGGCACTGTTGGATGATTTTTGCCAGCAACTCCTGCATCGGGACAAATAAACGTGCGCAGAGTAGAAGAGTGAACTCAATATCCTCATTGCTCGAGCTGGTGAGGAGCGTGACTAGCTCGGTTAAATCACCAGCGGCTGGCAAGTCTTTGGTTTGGCAATCCTTGATAATGTCAGAGGACTCTCTGATCTGTAGAATCGTGCTCTGCAAATGAATTGAGTGAGTTCCAATCGGTTGCATTTACCAGTTTATGATTATTGTTGGCTTACCAGCTTGGCAACGGAGACCGCATCGTCGGTCTCATCAGCTGAGCTGGGAATGTCACAGTACAAGGAATCCGTCTGGGTGTAGCGTCCCTGACCCTGTCCATGTCCCTGCATATAAGGCGCACTCATTGAGACACTGTGGAAGAGACCGTCGTGGCCCGAGTCACAGCTGCTAATATTCGAAGACTTGTCGCCCAGTGTTGTGGCATTGGACACATTCGATGTGGAGCCAATCACCTGATCCGACCCAGTTATGGCTGAGCTGCTGGACACCAGTGAGGCATTCGAAAAGGTTTGGTTCAATTGCCGGCCAAGACGATCGGTAATTCTGTGCGGTTCCCCATCAGTCGTTGTTCCTTGGGACGAGAATGTGGAATTCGAATTTGTGCGATATTTGAGTGCATTCTCCGGCGTTGCACGTGCCAAGGCGTTCTCCTGTTTGACTGGCTGCCAGATCTCCTTCTGATGCGACTGATGATTAAAGTGCTCTTTGGTTTCCACGGTCCGTTCGTCCAACACCTTCCCGTTGCGTGAGACTAGCACCTCCTCGGTGGTAGTCAGCGATGATTTGACTGTCAGCGATGTTTCTACCTCGATAGGCTGCTGTGCCAATCCGGCGCGAAAGAGCAACTGATTCAGATGCTCCACAGCCGGCATCTGGCCATCGAGCAGGGCACTCTTAATAGCACTGGCATCGTCTGCCGGCAGGCCATCCAATTTAACTGGCACTCCATTGATGAGGAGCACCTCCTCCTGCTGCACTGAGGACGATGTTTCGCAGTCAACAATTTTCACATCCTTCCCGAAAAGAGATTCAACTGCATTCATAATGTCTTCGTCCATTTTTTTTGTTTTTGTTGGATCAGTTAACAGTTAGTCAAGTGGGTATGACAATTAGGTGGTGGTGGTGATGGTTGTTGTTGGCTTTGTATTGGTAAAATGCATATATGTATATATGACCCTGGGGGTGGTTTCTTTGGATTAATATCAATGCACGAGACTAGCAAGCACATTTCTGTAAATAGGAATCGGAATTACAAACACATACACAACATTATTAATGGCGAAACGCGGCACAATGGGTTTGGTTAGCAAACGAAAACGAATACAAAATTAAGAACAGCCTTGTGACAATGGGGGGGTGACAACGCCCACTTTCCAAAAAGTGGGTTGGGTCCCCCGGTTGCTTGTTTGCTGTCTTATTAGAATTCTTTTTTTGTTGTTTAACTACACACCTGCAGGAACAACATTGGGTATTTGCGCTCCAATCGACGCACACTCGTCATCTTTTATGGCTGCCACATTTTATTCAACATTAATTGCTCGTTTCCGTTTGGCAAATGAACAATTTCGTCAATGCTGGCGATTTATTTTTATTTATTTATTTATCTCCCACACCAGACAGTGTTGTGTTGCTGTTCACGAATGAGTGAGCATAGAGAACAAAAGCATTGCGAACTGATTCCGTTCACGAACTAATTGTACAACACTGGCAGTGAGCGCGCATTCACAATAATTAAATGATATTTTTTTTATCGTTTTATTAAAATAAGGTCAAGGATTTTATTTGGTATAACATAATATAATATAATCGTTTACTAATGTTGAAGCGAAAAATATGTAAATATTCAAACAAATATTGGAATATTTGGTTCGCTGATGTGATTTTTAAGAAACTCGATTGTTCATACCCGGAATCAATATAAATAAAGACTCAATTATATATTGAGACCAAAATTTTAAACGGTTTCCGATTTCAAAATTAAAATTTATTTGTTCAAATTGCAGAAGTTGTAGTGTGAAGAAAAGAATATTGATATGGTTCGATTTTAAAGAATATTAAACTACTGGATAACTGCACTCGGAGGCAATGCCGCAGAAGTTTTTGCCACGTGGCAAACGGAAATAGCCCTCCTCTCCCCAGATCTTGTCCCACGAGTTCTTCACGATCCAGTAATCTTTGCCTTTCTCGCTGCCATAGCCAACGACCAATATGGAATGGTTTACCTCACCCTTGTTGCACTCCTCATCGTCGTAAATACCAGTCTTATACAGGAGCAGACTCTCCAGTCCATTTACTGAGCAGGCAATTGGTCCCTGAGTGGCAACCACTGTTTTCATCGTTGCCTCGTCATTCGGCGCAATGGCAGCAAAACCAGTTATTTGTGCACCCGAAATGTTCGACTTATATTTGCATGTATCCTTCTTATCTAAGTAGGGATAACTGTCGCCCTTGGCAATGCCATTCTGCTCTTGTATAAAATTGAAAGCGTACTCCTGGAAGCCACCATCACAACCGTCCAGACCCAGTTCTCTTTTGCCACAATCAACCAGATTCTGTTCCGACAGATTTGGCAATTTTCCCGTCTTACGGAACACATGACCCTCAATGGCACCAGTTGCAGCGAAGGACCAACAGGAGCCGCATTCGCCTTGGAACTTAACAGGCGTCACTCCGCCCTTCTCACGCCAATCAAAGGAGTCCGGGACACGAACTCCCTTTGCCACCGTGGGTGCCAAACGATGAGACCTCGCACTTTGGCTGGAATATAAATTCAGTGGAGTTAATATTGACAGATAAACTGAAAAGAACTATTAATCTATGCTCCCCAACTTACTCGCCGCTTGCCGATTTCTTCAATCCCGTGAGCTGCTTAAGGAACTCTGGGATCGTCAGATCAGAAAAGGCATTCACAGCCTGCTGAAAGCCGGAGGCACCACTAGCGTAAGCCGCATTTCTGGCATCAACCAAGGATTTACGGGCAGTGAAGATACCCTCGCGTAATCGCCGATCTGCCGCATTCAAATAGGTTTTGCCCGATTTTGCCTAAGGGATAGTTGAAATAGATATCAAATGCAATTCGATGCTGCTCTATCAGCTTACCACAAAGTCACCGAAGTCCTGCACATTGCTGAGCGCGGGTGGTGATGGTAGTCTGCTTGCAAGATTTGTTACTCCTTGCTGAAATCTATTTGCTGCATTTCCAAAGCTGCCGAACTGGGCAGAGGCAAAACCCACACATAAGAGTAGAGCAAAGGCCAATTTCATTCTGATCTGTAAATAAATAATATAAATAAAAATAATATTTACATTTTTCTTTAGCAATTTTTATTTTCCTCTTTAATGTAGTTATTAAAATAGATTTAATGCAATTTTTTAAAAGGGAAATCAAAACTCGTTAGTAAATTAATTAACAATATTCTTCAACCTTATATAAACAAGGTCTGATTAGCTGAACGCAATAAAAATAACCGTTAAGCAGAAATCAAATAAACATTAAAAATATCATTGCCGAGCGTATAATTATTTTTGTCGGGAACTGTGAAATGTTTTAAAAAATACTTCTACGAACCGATAAGGAATATATTTCGATCTTGATCTCGGTCGATTTATTATATGTATAATGAAAATCAGTTGCATTCCGGTCTGCAAGGGTATGAAATATTCAGCGTGCCTAACTTAAGTGTTCTCTCTGGATTTTAATTGTACACGGTTTTTTTTTTGTTAAGCATTTTATTTTCACTTTAACAGCGATTAGCCAGAAAAAAAAACCAGAAAACCTTGCACCTCAATAAGATGAAGGTGATTAAATACTGAAAAGCAATCATGATTGATTACTTGATGACTTGCTGTGAAGTGCAATTCTCAAAAATGACGTAGTTAATTAAATTACGAAAAGTTTTAGTTATATATGGTATATACATTCACTTTTAGAAATTAATTTTTCTTAAGCTACTTGCACTGAAGATACGTCTACAAATAATATTGGTGGCTCAAACTATGCCTGTATTAACCTTTCTGCTTCTGATCCGCCAATACAAATGTGAGCTTCAGTTGACGAAAACTGCGTTTTTATAGCAATCGCGATAATCGTAGTCGGAGTCGTAAATTCAATTCAAATGCTAAAGCTTATATATCTTCTCATTGTTCTTTAGATTTATGTATTATGTAATTCACAAATACTGTGATTAATTAAAACTGGATGCTTATCAATTTACGGGTAGCATTTGAAGTCTGGACTGGTTTGGGGATTTATAGTCACTAATTAGCACCACATCTAGCAATGTATTTGTTTTACCCTATATACATGTATATTTGCATTTGCTGCTCTATTACGTTTTTTTTTTTTTTTTTTTTTAAAAAACCACAATGAACTTGTTTTGGGTTTATGAAACAAATCTTGATTAAAGCAACAAGAAGTACTTATTGTAGCGGTTATCCAAAAATGACAAATAACAAAAACCAACTGCTTTTTTGTTCTTTTTTTGCACATCATTTAAATTTCACATTCACTTTAAACTACTAGCACTGAAGATGCGCCTACAGTTACTAAATATATTTAAAACTATGCCGGTATTAACCTTTCTGGGTCTGATCCGCCAATAACAATGCGAGTTTTAGTTGCCGGAGACTGCTTTTATAGCAATCGCGATAATCGTTTATTCAATTCTGCGTTTTCATGTAAATTATATTAGAAAAATGCAAATACATAGCTTATTTCTCGACTGGCACATTATCGTCGAAATATGTATTTGCATATATGTAAGTCACAAATACTGTGATTATATTTTATACCACACACAAAACTGGATGTTTATCATTTGAAATCTCGACTGGTTTTGGGATTTATAGTCACTAATTAGCGCCACAGTAGCAATGTATTTGATTTTACCCTATATACATGTACATATATAATATATATTTGCATCTGCCAACATCTTATGTTTTTTTTGATGATAACCGCAGGGAACTTGTTTTGTGTTAAATAAACAAATCATGATTAGAAACTCAACAGAATTGCCAATTTGACTTCATCGAATCCGAAACTGTTGATAAAGACCACTATAATTATTATAGTATATAGCATATTATATTATAATAATTATAACATTATTAATGCGTTAATTGCTTAACATAAAAAGTTGTGTCACAATTTACACAAATCCAAAACTTTAAATTCGTGCCTAACTCTTATTCCCAGTGCGTTGCCGTTTCTTGTCTTGTTGTCTTGCTAAGAGATCATTTCGAGCACACTGCCGGCGATGAGCCAGATACTACAGCTGCATTATCTTAGTGCTCGTCTTTACTTGCCATAATAGACCTGTTAGGCAAGCAATAATAGTCTTAGCAGTCGCTGTAGTACACTAACTGATACATAGATGGCGCCAACTATTAAAAAGTGTTTATTGGTCGAATTTAAAAATCTGGCATAAAAAATGTAAGTATTTATTAAATGTAAAGTACCTTTAATGTATGGTTATAGTTCATTACCTATATATTTTAAGTGCACATGTTTAAATAAATATAGAAGTCAACTTTGATTGATACCAATTTAATTCGTATAATTAGTTAACACAAATAAATAATTTAACATTTTTTTTAAGATCTTATAGTTAGTGGCATAGTTGGTGGCATAAGTTGTGGCATAGTTGGTGGCATAGTTAGTGGCATAAGTTGTGGCATAGTTGGTGGCATATTTGGTATCATAGTTGGTAACATAATTGGTCTCATAGTTGGTCGCATGGTTGGTCTCATAGTTGGTAGAATCAAAGGACGGGCTGTGAGTCTCGGTTCCTGGGGTTCTTCAGTAATGGGTGTGGCCACTGGCAATAGTACAATGGGCTGACTCAAATCCACTGGAGGTGCTGCCAAATTGTTGGTCATCTCAAACATCTACGAATTAGCAAAGCTTAATTGTTATAGAACTACTCATTCGATTCAAATGAACTTACTCCACTCGGTGCAAATATTGAGCCTCGTTCCAGTTGAGGTAAGGCAGATGCGAGTGCAACGGACGCAATCAGAGTCAGGATCCTTACATTCATGTTGTTGTATTGTGGCTTAAGGGTAACTTATGGAAGGATGTCCTCACGTTTCAAGTGCTGTCTTTGCAATGATTCTGCATCACTGAAAACTCCGCATTTATACAAATACCTTTCTCTTTGTTAATTGATGCAACCGAAAAGTGCAAGCTTAAAATGTTTATTTTAATTCTTAAAATTCAAAATACTTTTAAGCTTCCGCTTCGTGTATAACCTGATTTTAATATAATGTAATGTATTTTGTAATTGACTGCAATTGAAGTAAGCGAGTATCTCTCAGAAGCCGGCTTAAAAATATATATATTTATATGTATTAAGTTAATTAATAAAGTTATGTTAGGAGTCCTGCTACAGTGCTTCGACAAATTTATAATAAAATTTCACATTGTGCAGGACAAGTTCCACTCTCAATTATCGCAGTTACGTGTTGCTGGTGATTTTTTTATTTTATTATTATTGTTGTTGTGATTGTTGTTGTTGTGGTTGTTGTTGTTGTTGTGATTGTTGTTGTGGTTGTTGTTGTTGTGGTTGTTGTTGTGAGTTTGGTTTTTGCTGCTGCAGCATTCCACCACCTAAGAGACCAGTGAAGGCTTGGCTCGATTGTTTCTGAGGGGTAGTTAAAAGATAATTCAATTCCAATTTAAAGCTATTTACTCTTCTAGCTTACCAATAAGTCACCAAAAATCGGCACACTCGAGAGTATAGGATTTACTCCTTCCTGCAATCTATTTGCAGCATTTCCAAAGATGCTAAGGCCACCACCACCAAGTTGGGCTGAGGCAACAGCCACGCAAAGAAGTACAACAAACAGCAATTTCATTCTGTTCTGTAAATTTAACAATGGTTACATTTTAATACTATATATGTATGTCAAATTTACCTTTCAGTATGTCAGTATTTACCTTTCTGATCCGTCAACAAAAGTGCGAGTTTCAATTGAAGGGAACTAGAATTTATAGCAATCGGGAGCCTCATAGCCGAAATCGTAGCCAAAGTCGTATTTTCATTTATGTAAAACTTGTTTGATTGATTGTTTGTTTTTATTTGTTATACACATTTATCATTGGAATGAGATTAATTCAAATCCAACGGGGAATCACATTTTTATTTCTGGTGCTTTAATACCCATTAAAAATAGGTCTAAGGCAGAAGGAAGCATGTCCAACCCTTTAAAGTATATATATCCTTAATCATGATGAACATCCATGTCTGTATGAAAACACAGTTCAGTTTTTATAGATTTTAGTTGTCATTTTTTAATTACTCTTAAATTATTGTCATATAATGTAAAATTATACAAAGTTATACGTTTCCCCCTGTTTTTTAATAGGTCCATCATTTTATGTGATTATGAATAATTAATATTTTGTGTTTTGAGTTTTACCAGTTAGTTCAGTATTTAAAATTAACCAGTTGATTTGTGTTGTACTAAAAATTAAAATTAATTTCGTAATACGTACTGTATTTTATTAGACTTTTATTATTCATTTCCTTACTTTTAAGTAATATATTCAGAATGTATGACATAATTATGAGTTGCAATTTAATATTTAAATTTGTATAAAAAATGTGTTATTTTTACCTTAATCTTTCTAATTGTAAATAATAAAATGTTGCTATATAATCTCATGACATATTTATTACATATATCTTATTAATTAAGTCAATCAATCGACATGCTGTGATTTTGGGTTTATAACTGACAAAGCTACTTTTGTGTGATTCACTTGATTTATTATGCAATTGTGTATCAAGTATCCTTATATATAAATGACTTGCATTTTAAATTATCAGCTATGACACAGAACAAAGAAACATATATTCGTCACCTTAAAGCTGGTAACAGAAAGTCAGAGTACTCAAGAGTGCTCGACTAGCAAATACCCAGCAATAAATTAAAAGACCTATTTCCATCTATGAATCATACTATGAACTAAGAATACGGAGGCAGTAGCAGTAGTACTCCAAATGATATATAGATGGCGCATACGTTCTAATGAAAAGTGATTAATACACGCTATCACATTATATAGATCTGAGCATAAAGCAATTCCCCAATAAGCTAATCAATTATAATTAAGTTTTAAATAACATTAATGTGTGGTTATAATTACTTTGTATTTTTTTATTTTAGTTTGAAAGTTTGATTATGCCTAGGTTTAAATAAAAATAGAAAGTAACTTTGATAGATGACAATTTAATTCGTGTAATTTGTTAACACAACGTCGTTTTCTAAGATCCCATAGTTAATTTCATACTTGGTAGAATCAAAGGACGGGCTGTGAGTCTCGCTCCCTGTGGCTCTTAAGTAATGGGTTGGCTCAAATCCACGACAGATGAAGCCAAGTTGCTGGTAATTTCAAAGACTTAAATTTAATTACTAAATATTATAGTTATTTGAAATGTATTTGTGTTTATAATGTATTTGTCATTGACTGTAATCGAATATTTCTCTGAAGACGGTTTAAAATTATGTGTATTTTAAGTTATATTAAGCTAATTATTAAAGTTATGTTGCCTTAATCGAGAGTGTACCTACATCTTATGGAATGTTTAGAGCTCAGAAGAATTCTAACACATTCTAGCTCGTAAGTCAATTAGATATGATCTTTATTTGGCATATAACAACTTTATGATTCAATTTTTCCGCACTTTGTAGGGCAAGTGAAAAGCATGAAAAATTATTCCAAAGTTCCGCTCTCAATTATCCCAGTTACCTGTTGCTGGTGTTCTTATTGTTGTTCTTGTTGCTGCTGGTGCTGCTGCAGCTTTTCAAACATGTACGTGAGGAATGTTTACCTTTTTCTGAGTGGTCTGAGATTGCCGTTTCAGCAAAAGAGAAACTTTTTATGTACGTTCGTTGGACCCTGCCATGCTTTTCAAGGTTGTCTTCAGAATTTCAAGTCTGCGTCTCTGTGTCTGTGTCAGTATCTCCCCATTTGTGTGTGTATATAGCCACACACATATGCACAGCCGTAAAACTGTATAGACTCCTTTCATTAACCACTTTCCGTGCACTCAAAAAAATATTTCAGGTGGAACTAAAAATTATCTGAGAACCACAAAAATTTTTTAATTTTTAGAATTAATAATCATAAACTTCATTTATAAATCTGTGAATATATATTAGATATTTAGCCTTAATCCTTAATCGACAAATAATAATAATTTGCATTTGTTTGTTTTTATTAATATTTCATTTAAAACTAAAACCTCTTGTGTTCAGTCGACAATCCATAACTAATAATTAATTTTAGTTTCCATCAATACAAAAAACCAACTTTCAGATAACTTTATTGCTGAAGTTTTGAAAAATGTTAATACTCTGGAATTTATACTATAATATTAGTATTTGTATATGTTTTTTTTTTTAACATTCAGACAAGAAATCCCCAATCGATTTACGGAGTATGATAATTGCCCAAATTCCACACCTTTGCACTTTAATTTATAATGCTGTATACTTATTTATAGCATGTATAATATCTAAAGTCAACGTTATTGAGATATTTTTTCTGAGTGTGTTAGCCACATAATCAGTCAGTCGAACATCAAACAAACTCAGACTTGAAGTCAAAGTCAGAGACGCCTTCACCATCGTCTGCACAATAAAAAGAAGAAATTGAAGATGCTGGCAAAGGCAGAGAAAAAGGCTAATGGCGGGTGGGAGAGTCTTCTTCTGTTTAATGTGTTCCGTCTACTGTGAGCTATCTATCCAGTGTCCAGTGTCCAGTGTCCGGTACGTCACGTCTTCATTTTCAGCTTCGTCTTCATCCAACAATGAAATGAAGCAGCACATAAAATATTGTGTAATGCGCTAGCGTCAACTCTTTGAAATCCTCTTAAAATTAAGAAAAATGATTTGCACATTTGGCCGGGCACAAACCAAGCCCCAATCATAATGATGATGATGATGATAGTTTCCAGCCTCTGGCGAACTAACCCAGGAATAAAAGCAACAACAAGATTCCGCAAGCCCAGCTTTAGAATGTAACACATAATTTATGGTTATTGGCTTTTAGGCTCTATACTGCGATGAGTACAAATAAATCACAGCTTGGCTTCAGTGCCTCCAGTCTGCCCAGAGGAAGAATAATTCTCAATTTTACATTTACCAAATTCGTTTTTATTAATCAAGAGTTTTTGTTTTTTTGTGTTTTGTCATACAATTAAAGCATATAGTATATGTATTTGTATAATTAAGCAGTAAATAAGTGCGTATCTTAACTCTTTTAAGCTCTCTTTCTCTCTCTCTCTCTCTCTCCCGATTGCTTTCTATCCATCTCTCACTCACTCTAAAGTTGATCATTCAATTTCTACAGGGAGAGTCTGGAGTAATAGTATAAACTGTTGGGGGTCCGCAGAGAGAAGCGTCATTTCAATAGCCTACCAAGAAATGAACATTCCTCAGTGGAACCCAACAAACAGTGGCCCAATCATCTTCCCGATCCTCAATTTAAAAGCTGTGTGGCTCTGGCAACACTTTGAACTTGCGGGAATCCTCGTTGTTGTTATTGTTGTTGAGGACGACGGCAGATGTCTTGCCCAGGACACGCATGGCATTCGAGTAGTCGGAGTCGATCTGTGGAATGATTTGCTGCTCATTGGGACGCAGTGTGCGTATCAGATCACTTAGCGAGAGCGATGATTGTGGCGTAATTTCATCCTTGCTGACCACAGCAGCACGCTGCAGCTCCTGCGAGCTGGTCATCTTCTCAAAGTCCTGCGCGATCTGCTTGAGACGCACCTCAATCGCTGGCGATTCCGTGGAGCTGGGCAACGCATCTGGCCTGGCCGACGACTCGTAGTGCGAGTCTGTCTCAGGATCAGTTTCCGCATCGGACTCATGATCTGCATCCACATCGGCCGTGTCCTCCTCGTGCTCATCATGCGACTGCTGCAACTGCATCTGCACCTCCTCAATCGAATGCGCCTCGTTGTGAAGCTCATTGTCGCTCAGCGGAAAAACGTGCTCCTTGACGTCATCGCCATCACTCAATTCGCGCGCATGCTCACCGGACGAATCTCCACCTACGCCATTGTCGTGCTCGTGCTCGTGTTCGTGTTCGTGCTCGTGTTCATCGAAATCTGTATCGCCGTCAGCATCGTCGTGCTCCTCAACATCCGCCTCCAGATCGGTATCCACATCAACAGCAGCAGCAGCCGCATCGGCCAGCGAGCGATCGTGATTCAGCTTGAACCACACCGTCGACGGCTGCTGAGAGGCATCCGAGGAGCTGTCGCCGACCAACGATGATTTTGGCTTGGCGAACAGACTGCCACTGGTGGACATGAGCAGGGGCAGTGATGTTGTCGTCGGCAGCTTGACGAGTGCGACGGGTGAACGTGGGGTCGTCGAGGTGATGGGCCGTCTGCAATCGGAGGCGATGAGGATAAGGGAATACACGAAGAAACAAAGAACAACTTCAGTTAAACACACTCATGTGACACTCTTTTATTTATTTCATATGCACACACTTACCACTTACATACACTCAGCGAAAAAAGCTGTTATAAAACCAATAATATATCTTCAATACGACCAAATCATTATTTATTTTTTATGGGTGAACAACTCTCAAATTTGTAAAAATTCTTGTATAAAACATTTTTGTACTTTAAAAAGTTAACTTAATTTGATTTTGTTTTTAACTTAGATAATTTCACGAATGATTGAGTTACTTGACTACTATTCGTAACTAAATAACTTATTCCAAGTAAGCAAGCTCTTGATTTAAGAAATTCTTGGACATTTGTTAGGATCATATCTACGTAGAAATAAGAGAAATCGTATCTGTCTGTTTATTTTTAGTCTTCGATTGCCGTATTTGATTTAAGTACAAAATTCACTTGGTTTTTTCTCTGAGTGTATGCATAGTTAGATATGTGTGCACATATGTCGATCGACTAGCAGCGAGCTTGGCATTATTGGGTTAGTGCGAAAGAGCGAGTCTGAAGCTAAAGTTAGTTAGTTGAACACAAATCTTGGTGACAACAGCAACGATGGCAACAACAACAACAACAACAACAACTATGGAAAAGCTAAGCCCCAAACCACCACTTTTTAGCAGGAGTCTCGAAAGTGGCGCTCAAATTAGCCCCAAAATATATTTGTGCAAACGGCTAAGGAAACTAATGTTTGATGTGAGTTTATTATTTTTTCTCAAGTTTTTAATTTTCATTATTTTCCTGGCTGATTGCACAAAGTTTTGATTTTTTTGCAAAATTTTTTATGATTTTTTTTTTTCAGATATTTTGAGATTTGATTTGTTGTGAACTTTTAGTTAGTAATAGGCTGATAGCTGCGCATTAGTCTTCTGTATTAGGTATTTAAACATAGATACAGATATCCAGATTCTGAACCGATTTCCAGAATCTGCATATGTGTGTGTTTGTGTGTAGTAAATTGTATAGTTTAACGATTTGGGGTTTAGCTCACCTATTTGATTTAGTTTTGTATTACTTTCTGAACTGAACGCTTTGTTAGCGTTTTGTTCCATTTTTATAATCGTGTAATTTTGAGTGTGTTTTTTTTTTCTTTTTTCGTTTGTGGTCAACTAAATTAACTTTGATTAATCACGTATTATTATCAATTTGCTCAATTGCGTTATGTGTTTATAAATATATGTATGTTTATTCGTTTTTGTGTGTATTTGTTTTTCTTTTTGTTTATCTTAATTAAGGACATTCGCTTAGAGTGAAACTTGAGCATTCGTATAGCGATTTATTATGTGTTTATACTTAAGAAGGGTGTGAATAGTTATTGTAATTCAGTTATTTGATTTAAGTTTATATTCATGATTTTTATTTTTATTTTTGTATTTTTTTTTGTGCTTGTTTTATAATCGTGTTTGTTTTTAGTGGCGCCTCATGCTCTCTTTCTCTCTCTCTTTCTCTCTCTAGTTGTCCTTACCCCTGCGCAGACGAGACCGGAATGCTGCCATAGTTGTAATAATAGCAACGAGTCTGCTCGCAAATGAAATCCTTGACGGCCGAGCAGTCCTCGGGCATCCATTTGAGCGTCGGCTGCTTCAGGATGACACAACCCTTCTCGGCACCACTGCTGCTATAATAACATAAACAAGTAAAGAGACGAAAAAAGTGCATGAAATGGTTTAAGGTAGCCTCAAGTAGCTGCAAACTGAAACATGCGATGACTATAAGGATGAGAGCACCCAAGGATCTCTTACCTGTCGCGTGCCGTACGCTGCGGCGAGGTGTTGCTATTGTGATCGACGGGATCGAGCAGTCCAGCCTGGATGGCATCGGCCGAATTCTCGAAGAAATCAAAGGTCGCATTGAACGGTAGTCCGGTGCTCATCCATAGGAACATGCCCGTGCCCAAGCGATTTCCGGATGTCCAGAAATCATAATTGCCATAACCAGCATTCTTCAGATACGTGGTCATCGATTCAGCCTTCTCCTTGGTCTCGAACGAGGCCAGCTGCAGTCCCAGCGATCGGCAATACTGATACGCCAGGAAGTAATTCAGCTCCGGGGAGTACGGATTCATGCGACTGATGAAGTACTGCACACCATCCAGATGTATGGTCGTAATGCGTTGACCTAACCACAAAAAAAAAAACACAAAATAAATAAGAAAACAGAAGAACAAAGAGACCAATCCAAGTCCAAAAAAAAAAAAACAGAATTAGTTAATGCTCAGACTGTGGAAATTTGGGAACTGGGGGTCTATTGTGGTCAATGAACTCCCCCCAATAGAGAAATAGAGATACCGCTCTGAATACTGAGTAATCGCAATTTGTAACCGTAACGGTTTCGGTTTTCGGCATCGCATGCGTAATCGGCCGACAAAAGATATTCAAAGCAAATATCATTAAATAGGATTACCAAAACGAGCGATACCAATGACAAAACAGAACCATGTCTATAAAAGCAAAGAATTGTACTCTTGGACCCTTGGAATGTCTTTGGGGAGTTGTTGGTTTTTTAATGTATCTGGATGATTCATTACACTGCTAATGATGATGATGACCAGAAGCTTTAACGGTCTCTGACCCGGGCGAAGTAGATACGGATACAGATGCAAAAGATACAAAAGCTAATTACGTCAAATCCGATGAAAAATAATGGCGCTGATGACATTAATTAGCTCAGAAGGTACTAAGAACGAAAGTAACTGACTCTTAGTTTTTTTATTTTCTTTATAATTTGTGGGGTTTTTCTTCATCTTCAGCTTCATCCTCGTCTTATATAATCGCTTTGCTTTCATTATGACGACGATCTTCAATATGACAATGAGTTGACTGCTTTGTGTTTCGGACATGGGGCAACAGGTAGCTGGAAGGGTCATCCCTCTTATTCTTTCTCGCTCTCCATCGTTCGCTGTCTCTCTCACTCTCCCCTGTTTGGGCCAGTCAGTCGGAGCGTGCTAAACAAATACAACAACAAGCCGTATTCTCGGTATATATTTGTATTGGGCCTAAAGACAAGCACCCTATGCCGATTGCCGACTGCCGATGCCGAAGATACTCATTTTCGTTTTCAATTCTGAATCGGTGTCTCGCAGCTAAAACGGAAGACTGCTTCGGCGGACAGTTGCCTATTTATGGAACTTGTCATGGATAGGTAAGCGAGTATGCTTTATACGACACTCAGAGGGCCCAATGTTTGCCACTCTGTCTGTCTGTCTGTCCGACTGTCTGTCGTTTTGTGTGTGTATGTCCGACCAAGAGTGTGTGTGTGTGTGTGTGTGTGTGTGTGTTTGTATATTAAATTATTTCCGGCGATTTAAATGCAAGACACACACGAAGTCAAAGTCTTCTGATTTCATTAAATAAACGAAGGACTGACAGGCAAACACATTATTAATACAATGTATATCTTTTGTCTGCGTTCTTTAGTCAAGTGTCTAAGGAATATTCAGTTTCATATTGGCAATTGAACCGACTCTAAATAATATACTATCAAATTAAGAGTGATAAATAAGAAATTCCCTAAGATTATTGTATGAAATTAATTCAGTTATTTATTTTTTTGTAGTTTAATCATTAAGTTAACTTGAATTTTTTGTTTATTCTTTGGGAATTACAAATGACTAAGATTCAAGTTTTTAAACAAATTCTTAACGATTTTTCGCGTTTGGAAAAATTTACTTTTATATGGTTAAACATAACTTCAGTAATAGCTATAGGACATTTGATATAATAACTATCAAAATAAATTCATATTATAAACTATACGTTTTTATTAATATTACAAAAGTAGAGAAAAAATCGAATATACTCATAAAGCATTCGTCTCTAAATCACAAGAAATAAGCGAATAATAAATGAAGAAATAATTCTACAGTTCTCGTAGATCAGGAAAAAGCGATTCTCTTTTAGATCATAATTTAATAATAATAATAGCAATTACAATAAGGAAATGCAATTGGTTCGCATCGATTTGAAGCTCTCATTGAATTAAACACGCACAAATGCAATCCAAATCGCAACAAAATAGCCACATTGAATTGGAGGCTTGGACTTGGACATGGAGAACATGAACTCCCATCGAGCAACCCAATAATCGATCTGCACTCTTGTTGCACTCCCAGTTTGCCGTCTCCAAAACTACTTGAGCACTATAATTCGAGGTAATTACGATTCGCTGAGGGGATCCCACAGCAGGTAGATGATAGTGCCACGAATCTAGCACGTCTCTAATGATGCACTCAGAGTCAGAGTTGGGGTCCGTTCTGGTTATATTTGGCTCAGATCCTGATTTAAGTAGCTGGAGGCGCAAATGTAATCAAATGATGCTAAGCCTAGTTATTTGTTGGCACCTAAATTCCATGCGGTTGCCAGGCAAAATGATTGCTATGCACGATCGCCTAAAGATGCAGTCCGAGATAACAAACAAAATTCTTAAAAAAAAAATAAAAATAAAATAAAACGGAAAAGGCTTTGAGCTGACAAATGAATACTTAGACCAGTTGAAAGGCGTTACAGTTCCAGGTAAAGTTTGCTAAAATTCCCAAACGAATAACAAAAACTCTTTGAAAGACTGGAATATAATTATGTGATTTTTTGTATCCATTTCTATTGTCTAAAAACCCCTCTGAAGATCTAAAAAAAATAGCCTCATTTTTTCGATCTTGAAACTTTTGAAATTGTTACACATTTTTTCTTACAATAACAATCTATGTAATCATCTAATTATTTGCAACAGGAAATTAATATTCCAAATATGAAAATCATTGTTTCTAAACTCTTTATTTCTTTTCATTCATTAAAAAATACTATTCTTTGTCTTTGTATTGTAGGAAAAAAAGTGTTTTTTGAAATTACGAAATCTAATAAAATGGAATTTCAATTTTTTTAAGAAACACTTAGTATTAACAGTTTTAATTAGCCGTTGATGTATTTATTGATACTAACCTGCAGCGCATGCCAAAAGGCTGAGCACACAAAACAAAATGATTTTGGCCATAGTTGAGTTGTTACTTCAAGAGGTTATAATAACGACGAACGCGATGAAGCTGTTGAGATCGAGGAAGCAACCGTTGGCACTTTTCGACGCGTTCACTGTAAGCCTTCGACTGAACTGACTGATATCCAGGCTATATCACGCAACCGCGAGCCGTCAAGAAGCTGAAGAAGAAACAGAACGCCAACACTTCCAATTCCAGTTTCCAGTCACAATGTGAACTTCCTCTTCCAATACGCGCTGCACGACACGAATTGAGACGACGATGGACGATGGACGATGGACGATGACTCGCACCCAACAGCTCTCACACACACACAAATAAATTAACACACACTCACTCACACACAGACAGAGAGAGAGACACGCAGAAACAGACACTTGAAGGCGTCTGGAATCCTTGCACTAAATGAACACACAAATAGAACTTGATAACTTTCGGGTAAATAGTGTTCGGTTCGGAGCTTGGTGCGGTTGTTGCCTGGCCAAGTACACAAATGTAAATGTCGTGAAGAGGGCCACGTTGTTAGCTTAAAAAGGAAATTGGCGGACAGAGGCCTTAGGGCCAATTCATATGCATCATATGTATGTGTGAGCATGAATGAATGAGCCAGCAATGGAAAGCAGCAAGCCAAAGAATACAAACACCAACATAAATGTGACAGTGCACTTAGAGAAACAAATGCTACAGAACTTCTCACAGTTTTTTATACAATGACAAATACCAATTGCTGCACGAATGCTTAGAATAAGTGATAAATAAATAGTTTCATTTTTAATTTAAATTAACAACAGTATTAAAATAATAAGTTAAAGTTAAAAAATAAAAATTGTATTTTCTATTACTCTTTTTCTCTGAGTGTAGCAGCCAGCAGCAATGAAAAGACAAGAACTAACCCGAGCTCGATTCCAAACTCAAACCCGAACTCATTTCCATTCCCAAAAGCCGAACAGCTATTTGCGCATTTCGTGGATGTGTGATTGCTAGCCCAGGAACGTTTGGAACGCTGTGCGTGTATCAGTATGTGTGTGTGTGTGTGTGTGTGTGTGTGTGTTTGTTTGGGTGTGTGCGTGCTTGCGATCGTGTGGCTTGATGTGACTTCTTGGTCTTCTTCGTTGCGGCCCGAGAACTCACTGGTAGACAAAGAGCGCAATAAAGCCGAGACGCTGCCATCGCTGCAAAGGTACAGACAAGCGGGCCAAAACCAAAACACCAAACACAACAACAAACACACCAACACACACACCAACACACACACTGCATGTCGTCTTCGCTGCTGCCCATCATTCCAATGGGAGTCGCAGTCGCAGTCGCAGTCGCAGTTCGCTGTTCATTGTTAGTTTTATTCTTTCTCCCACAACGTCGGGCTTGGTTTTAGGTTCTGCTGGTCCCACTTCTCTTACCTGGTCTTGTCTCAGGGCTCCGTTCTCCCCTGCCCCTCCCCCCTTCCCATGCCAAACAGCTATAGCTACAGCTACAGCTACAGCTACAGCTCCAGCCCTGCGCGATGGTTCCATTAATTTGGTACGCTATCTCAGTCAGCGTCGCAGTCGCAGTCCCACTCGCCGTCGACGTCGCAGTCATCGTTCGTCTTTTCGACTGGTTTGTGGTTTCGGCTTTTACGATCCCTGCCTGGAAGCGTGAAATGTAATAATCATCTTCTCTTTTGCATTTTGACAATAATTCTGCGGGTGCCCCCACCAACAACAAAAAATAAATGCCATCATGTTGCAAGAAGACAGAACGCAAAAGCCCCGCAATATAAAATGGTAATGTTCATTAAACGTTAATAGCAACTATTTACATATGTAGACACAGAATCGGTCTTAAATTCATTTGGCTAAGAGTACGCATTTTCATTTTAAGTTAATAAGCTTACTGACTTTAAAATTTCAAAGCTTTTGCGGATTGTTAAATTGTTTAACATTCCACATGCAACCTTGATTAATTATTTCCTGTTTCGCTTTAAGTTCTAATAAATTGTATCTAATTTCATTATTTTATTTTCGATCGATAATTTTTTAAGAATTACATAATTATATAAATAAAAATCTTAAGGTTGTTGACGTTTTTTCTTTTAGATTCAGGCTTAAGAGGAATAAGGCTAAAAATAAAAAGATGAGTTAAGGGCCAAGTTATTCGTTTTAATTTATTACACCATCGCCTTGCTGGCATTATTTATTTACTGTGGCATCTTTCATGGTGTCCCATAGTCCGCAGGGTCTTCTTAATCAATAGCTAATCCAATTCGACACATGGATGGGTAAATAGGTGCATGGCCTGGATGGTCGGGATAGCTGGGATTGGTGTGCGTTTATGTGTGTGTGTGTGTGTGTGTGTGTGTGTGTGTGTGTGGCGTATAATTATAGTATACAAGCAGCGAATACGAGTAAATATAATAATGGCCAGGTGATTAACAGTCATGGGAAATGGAATGCATTAATTTTCCCAGTTTTGCCAGGCCCTCCTTCGATCGCCGACCACTGCCAATGGAGATAACTGTGGAGATGGCGATGGCGATGTCTATGGTTGTGGGACGGGTACTTAGTAGTAGGGCCCGAAAGGGCTGTGGCTTAACCTCAGCTTGAATCTAGGCGGCTGTTGACTGCTGCTGGGCGGCAGCACTGAATCTGTGGCAGCAGCTTAAGTTTTAGCTTAAGATTTAGCTGGTGCCCTTGGGCGTAGCCAGGATTTGATGTAGTTCTGGGGGAAGGGGTTGTGCAACCCATCACATGCAAAGTACATCATAAAAACTTTAAATAACTTCATAAAAAATCATGAAAAATAAACTTTTTCTGTTGAGATAGAATATATTTCCTCAGGCCGTATTAGCCCACTTTAAATGGCTAATAAATACAAACTAAAATTCCAAAGAACACAAAAATACGTTTTTAATTATAATTGAATTTGTTTATGATTATAATCTTTGATTAATTAGTTAGTTAGTTGTTTAAAGCAACCAACTCCAGGCGGCTCTCTCTATATGATTATCTTTATTAAAATTTCTTTGATTAAGAAAAACTTTCCGGATTAAAAAAAAATGGTTTTGATTAATTTATAGTTAAAGCAATCTTCTCTTGACGTCTATTATTTTATAATTAGCTTTATTAAAAATCTCGTAGATAAAAAATAACTTTCTATTCTTTATGTATATTTTTTAAGTTTAACCTAAAAAAATTTGGTGAGAAGTTCAAAGAGTTCTTCGTTTTTCGATCAAGCTTTGGGGGTGCTGGGTGCAAGACGGGCAACCCACTCTTCCACCCCTGGCTACAACCATGTCTGAGACTGTGCGTGCGTATGGCAATCAAAATTCTATCGAGGAACGCACCAAGATTTTTTGGGTCGCCCTACGTGTAACGTTTATTGACGTTGTTGCTGTTGTCGAAGCTGCCGCCCGGCCGACGCCGCTGTTGCTGTTGCTGCCGCTGCCGCTGCTGACGCTGACGCTGACGCCTGTCGACGCATTCAGTTTAATGTGACCGCCGCGTCGCGTCAGTTGGCTCCTCGCTATCTGGATTTACTGCTGCTGCTGCTGCTGCTGGATGGGGCTGGGAGTTTACCGTCTAAAGGCAGCTATTTGGATGGCCTTCGTCTTAACAGCATTCATCCATATCCATCTATACATGTTGCTGTTCCTCGCTGGGTTTTTTTACGGCTGCTACGGCTGCCACGGCTGCTTCTGCAGCTTCTAGTTGATCTTGTGATCTTCACCATTTGTGTTTGTGCTTGCTTTGTTGGCTCGTCTTCGTTTTCGACTTCAGCTTCGTTGTTGTTGTTGTTGTTGCTGTTGTTGTTGCTGCTGTTGTATCCCTTTTTTCTCTGCTTTATTTCATTGCTAGTTTTCGCAGTGACTTGTTCGGGGTCTAAAAATAAACTTGGCACAAGATTGAGGAATTTAATTCGCCTTTTGGTAGAAATCCTCGACTTTGCAAACGGACTTTGGCAACAGCACGCAGACGAGCAACGAGCTGGCTACGTTCGCTTTATTTTTGCAAGCTAACCAATACACACACTCTCGCACACACACATTCACACACACACACACACTCTCGCACACACACACACACACTGGTGTGAATAAATATTTGAATCTGTATCTCTCAGGTGCGTGCATTGCTCCTGAATATATCCAGTATATTCACAATCCACTTTAGCGTCAACTTCAGAAATGACGATGATGACATGGTCATGGCATGCTACCCATTCAAAAGCCAGCGGGATAGATTTAAAAAAAAAACAACAACTAATAGTATGCAGGTAGATTTTCCGCATGAAGTCAAAGGATTAAGCATTTTACACTTGCATAAAAATAAAAAAATAAAATTAAAAATAAAATAAAATAAAGGAT
Source organism: Drosophila mimica (assembly GCA_037043585.1). Classification (NCBI taxonomy): domain Eukaryota; kingdom Metazoa; phylum Arthropoda; class Insecta; order Diptera; family Drosophilidae; genus Drosophila; species Drosophila mimica. Next base: position 431,888 of record JBAMBE010000325.1, on the reverse strand, counting down.
GTTTGAAAATCATCTCATTCCAACTCACTTTAAGACTTATTTTTATTATTACGAATAAGAGTTCTTGAATAAAGAACTAGAATACTTATATGAAATTTATTTGTAAGTAAAAAAAAAATTGAATTCCAATTGCATTTGAATTTAGAATACCATTATTTTTTCTTCGAGTGTACGCTCACCGAATACGGATGCCTTTCTGGATCTCTTACTGCCATCAGAAATGACATCGAGCTGAAGTTGAAGCTGAAACTGTTCTGAAGATCACATCATATTTCCACATGCATGATTTCAAATCCAATGTCTTGATTTTGGGACAACTGCAACAGAGACAGCAATTCCATAATTCTTTTCGCCTAACTATCCCATCCGAGTGGACGCTGTTCAGTTATCGTGTCCTTGATCCACGAAGGTCATCAGCATTTGCATCTTGGCCAGCACTTAGGCCACGTGTCGTGAGGGCCAAGCCCACAAAATCACATAAACAAACCAGAACAGACCCTCCGGTTCATTCATACATAAATTCATATGCACAGCCTCATCGAATTCTGTGCAATAAGTTATTAAAATATGCGGAATCGCGGCCAGCATTTGCAATAAATGCTTAGCATAACAAACGAATTATTAACTCGAACTAAATTGCAGACAATGCTTTGCAAAATCTAAACGAACTATGAATCTCTCGAAGTTTAGATACCCTAAAAACAGATATTCATAAATATTTATTATATATAGAAATTGACTCTGAGAAGTAATCGCAGAAATCCCTGTGGCTCTCACATAATATTCTATTAAAATACAGTATCGTTTGTATTTTATATATAGGAAAATTTTATATTAAGGAAAATATTAATTTAAATAGATTACTTCCACTAGAGTAGAGTTGATATACATATATATATATATATATATATATATATATATATATATATATATATATATATATATATTAATTTAAAAATAAATATATGAATGGTATAAATAAAAAGTCTTTTTTATTTCTTTCTATTTATCATTTGTTTTACCTATTTCCATAACATATTTGGCAATTAAACCTTTCAAATCTAATTAAGATAAGCACTAAGCACTATTTAGATAGCGATAAACTGCCAATTTAAATTAGCTAAATACATTACACAGTTTTGAGTTTAACAAAGCTGAATACTCTCAAAAGAATTAATGAATATTCACATTATTTTTAGCTTATCTTTACTGAAATGTGTTTCCTTTTGTTTATAGCTGTATACAAAGAATGTATCTTATCTAAATTCAATATGCTTTTTTATACAGATATACAGATCAAAAGTTGATAAATGCATTTATTCATGCGTTACAAAAAACGTGACAAGGTTGTTATATCTGCATGCTAGGGTATATTATCTGGGATCTTGCTGGTTCTCGCTAGACGCCTTGATAGCAGGCAAGCGATGTCTTTTGCTTTTGCCTTGACCATAACCATATCAACGGTAAATAATTTCGATCACTAAGCCAAGCTAAAAAGACACAAGACACAAACGAGGCAAATGAGCTTTTCGCATGCCCGATTCCCGATTCCCGATGATCGCTGTCTGGTGCCTAATGGGCTATGGTTGCACAGTAAAGCTGGTAAAACTAGCTGGCAATCAAAGAGAATGAGGACGAGGGAGATTTGGCCCATGCTGATGATGCCTGAGCAACAACAACAATAGCAGCAAAAAAAAAAGAGTTTTGAGTTCTTCTTTGTGTGATTCACGTCATTTCGAATTCCATGTCAAAAGGTGAAGCCAATTCAGCGTTTCCAGCGAACTGGCCACAAAAATCACGACCAACAGGAACAGCTAACAACAGCAACAACTAAAGGCCAAGCTAAAATAACAACTGCAGCAGGGCAACACGAAAATCGCGTTGAATGAAGATTATTTAAACTAATTTGTTGCTCTTAACTGTTAGTTGTTAGTCTACATTCTACTACTACTAAGTATACTTAACACGACTGACTACACGATCTTCAACGTGTCTCAAATTGAATATACTGGCTCCCAATGGATGCACAGAACACAGACTCTCTCTCTCTCACTCTCTCTCTCTGTCTGTCTCTCTCTTTTTCTCGGTGCAACAGACTAATATGACTATTAGAGCATTTTTAGCAGTGCAGCGAATATCAAAATACGAAATTCAAAGACGGAAGTTGCCTTTTACCGTTTAAATGGGCAGCAAAAACAGTTGAGACGATTATACAATACTTATACTCAGTTGTGGCAAACTGACGGTCCGACAGATGGTCACAGGTCTATTCTATTTTTTTTTGTTTTTTGCACGGACAGAGTCATTACACACTCACTCATACGAGTACACTCAGAGAAATAAGGTGTACTCCACTTGAGTAATGTCGGATTTTAATTGTTAACTCCTTGAATATGTGCTCAAAAAATGTATTATTCAAGAGTTTTGTTATCTCATTTTTCCTACAACATTTTCCATATTTTTCTGAGTGTACTCACACACACATACACACACACTTGCATAACTAGTGGGGAGTCTATTTGCGTAATTGAAATGCCACCGCCAACATCTCGGCATTTTAGCCAACATTCATTGTGAGTGTGACTACAAATGCGAATGCGAATTGCGGATGCGATTACGAATGTGAATGTGAATGTGAATGCGGGTGTGAGTGTATGAATGTGAGTGTGGGTAAGTTCAAGAACCTCTTTGAACCGTGACTAACTGAATGACTGATAGCTGAAAGCTAAAATGCCGTGCAAAATGCCCGATTCTGCACTTGACCGACGCCCAGCCAAAGAACCCAGAACGGAGAAGCGAGAATCCAAAAGCCCAGCTGACATCAAGTACCGAGACAGTGTTTAAGCCATAATTACAGTTGCCAGTTGCCAGTTGCCAGTTGGCAGGGGCTTAGGCCATGATGATGGACCGCTGTAGTGGCTGCTGACTGACTAACTGACTGACTGTGTTAGTGTCGCCTACGACCAAATAATTTGCTGCCTTTAGCCCAGGCTCAAAGTGCACATGTACAATATACATATATGATGTACATATGTATGTACGTTTGTCGAGTTCTCACGACATCAGCAGCAACAACAGCTTCAGTGGAACACGCCGGTAGGCACACTGAGACAAGGGCCTCAACTGGGGTACGGCTCTAATACATACTGGGAGAGGGGCACCTTCGACATGATCAGCTCTCTAATCTAATAGCAATTCCTTATCAATTGTTGATTAATTAACAACACAGAAATTTGATTAAATATGTCATTTAAATACTAAAGTCATAAGCTAATTAAGTTCACATATGATTATAATATTATGAGACCAAAGTGCAGTGGATTCTAATCACTTAAACTTATTGACCTATCACATATAAAACGAATTACTTAGTGACTACAGACTACAGACTTCAACTTTTGTATATATATCTTGTATATATACCCATAAACCTATTTTGTATCCTGAAGTTTTTTCAAGTATCGTGAAATTCTTTAACGGAAATTGTAACTAAGTTAGCCTTATCACATCGAGTGAGCTGTAAAGGATGAGCCCAAGATTTATTATTTACTTAGGCAAGCCGATCAGATTTTACAGACACTTCTTACAAAGGCCAAGACTGACCAAGAGGGCCAAGTGTAGCAGAGCAGAGCAGAGCAGAGAAGAGAGCATATTTATCAGTGCGTGTCAGTTACAGAGTGGGGCTTAGGAGAACACACTCACACACACCTGTCCACACCCAAGGGTGTTATAATATAGCGGAGGGTCAATGCACAACCTGACGGTGCGACGACCCTGAGACTAAAGTAATTAACAAATAAAGAAAAATGGGGGAAAAAGTTAAGCTGGCGAAATTCCGCTTCAGATGGCTAATGATCGAAAGCTCAGACTTAGATGCTCACATTACAGACGTGCCTAATTAGACGATGCTTTAACTATCGATGTCAATTAATGACAGCGATTAAGAGTAAGAACATTAAAAATAAAACACTACAGGTTCTCTGTTCTAACAGATCGTTACCATTGAAAGTGGTTAAGAGATCAGAATTGAAGCATCGTCGACTCCATAAAGTATATATTCGTGAACAGTAAGAAAAGCTAAGTTGACTTAGCCATTATGTTTCTCGTGTTCCATACGCAAATCAAACTTATTAAATTTAATTTTATATTGCTAAATATTGATCAGCGATAGCAATAAGAAATCATAATTTTAAACTTGAAGAAAGTTTCACGTTTCGAATCAAGTTATTTAATAATATAATGATTTATATAAAATTAAAAACAGAAAACACTTTTATATTAATTTAATTCTAGAACATAATTCAAAACTAGTACCCACTTGTTGTATATTACACAACTTACAAAAGCAGACTTTGCTCAAGAATATATAAAGAATATATAAAATATGGAATGAGTGAAGATTGCACTTGGATTGCGGAGCTACTGCGTCGCTTCTTTTCTACAATAGTTATGCGATTTTCCAATGCGGGATAAATAATTTTGTGCTCCTGAAGGTATTTGGTTAATATATCGGTTTCAGTAAGTGTCAGCCATTTCAACTGTGGATTTTTAGGGTCCTTTAAATATTTGTAACCACCACCTCCACCCAAAAGATAGCTGCTGACTATTACCGAATAGTATTCATCATGATGTAGCCGCTCGTATTTCGGAATCTTGCATTCGGAGCAAAGAACATAGACGGATGAAATGCGTTTCCCCTTAGGATAATTGTAATCGATAACAAATCGAATACCAGACACTTGCAAAAATGCCCCACTTGCTGCTGTTTTGCGCGACGATGCCGAATGCTCTAGTGACCTGACCAGATTCCTGCCCTGAATTCGGGTGGCTATCATTTCATTTTTATACGGTAAAACCGTGATAATATCCGCACTAGTAACAGTTCCCTCAATTCCCGCATCGATAGACGCACGTATTCCTATCGCAAATACATAATTTTTGCAGAACAACAAGACATATACAATGCATTACGTACCTCCGCCGTTGTATATCGCTATTGGCGCATCCGTCCAATAAATACCGCCAAAGTTCTCAGCTACACGAGCATAGACAACGGCATCTGCGATAAGGTTCCCGAGATTGCATTCATCTTGACGACACCGATAGCTATCGCCATCTAGGTAGACCTTACTTAAGCCCACCACTTGCTTTTCAAGCTCTTCGATTGCCTGCCGCTTGCTGTCCAAGAAATCCCTAATTTCAGAATCATGTTTCACTGTGCTATCCAATAAAATGGGTGACCCATCGAATGTGAGCAGGCGACCTCCATTGTCAAACTATATCGTGTACAAATAATATATTAGTTGAGAGAGGACGAGGAGATATTATCTAATACGAAAATAAGTTATAATTAATCAAATCTTATCCGATCTTCATGAAATTTTGACAGTTGATCAATAATAGGTCTGGGTAAATGGTACAAGACTATATCGTATAAATTGTATCTCTAATCGGAACTCGATTTATGAGACATGGCAAATAAAAATGAATAGGTTATTTAATTGGGGAGAGTTTTGTTCTCCATCTACAGATAAGATATGATATTATACAGATAAATTATATAGATAATTTTTATAATTTTGACTCTCAAGGGATTATGTCTAATATTATTAACATTTATTAGTTTCCAAGGCTTACCTCCATATCGATTACACCCAAATATTTTGTAAACGCATAGGCCTGAACAACGGGAACTTTCTGACCATTTGATCTGATCACCACCGTTGGATAGTTACCCACCGGCTTCTCCTTGTCCGGCGGACTCCCTGTGAAAAGAAACGTATGCGAATGTCCGCCGACGACAAGATCAACATTCTTGCATCTTGTGGCAATTTCCTGATCCATTTGATAGCCAGAGTGCCCAAGTGCGATTATAATTTTGACTCCGTCTTTTGTGAGCTTATTTGCCTCGGCACTTGACATAAATACAATAAAAATCAGTTTTTAATAATACAACCAATTGAATACAATTATTACTTAATCATTGGTATTTCCTGAAAGAATTCCACTTCGTTATATGCAACTGAACTTTTGGTTTCGGGCGTTACATAACCAATAATGCCAATTTTCATTTCAAATTTAGTAATAATGATTGAATTTACCAAACTCTCCATGGCTTTCATTTCGGGAACCTTAGTTAAATCCAAATTGGCACAAACAACGGGAAACTTGACCTTATTGAGAAAGGGTAGCAGCCCCTTGACTTTGTCATCGAACTCATGATTGCCAAGTGACTGGGTTCGTTGTTAACATTATGTATTGTATGTTCAAGTTAAGAGCACCTACCATTGCATCTGGGTTAAGCATATTCATGAGATCGGCTGCCAGTTCGCCTTTGAACAATGTGTACCAGGGTGTACCCTGAAAGGTATCCCCAGCGTTTAGAAACAGCGTTGTGCGCTTGGCTCGGATCTGTTCCACCCTGGAAAAAAAAAGCAAGCGGAATGGATACTACTATAGATACTAACACATATTGTATTTTCATGAAAGAAACTTACGCGGTTTTTACTCTAGCAAAGCCCCCAAAGCATAATCCCTGCTCGTCTTCTCCTTTGTGGCAATTCTCACTGAAACCCTTCATGGGATCATATCTAGCGTGCATATCGTTGTTGTGTACAACGGTTAACTTAAAGCCAATTCCTCGCCTTATCAATAATATAATTAATAAGCAAGTCCAACGAAATTTGAACAGTGACTCCATTCTCTTTGTGCTAAAACAATAACTTTATAGTAACTCTTAGAGGTAAAATGAGAATCAGGCTTGAAACTGACATTACAAAAATATTCTAATCGTTTTACTTCCTAACGGAGCACAAATTTTTATTCCAATAGGTTTTGAGTTAAAGCACAAGCTGGAATACAAATCATTTTTAAAAAAGTTTCTAGGCAAGCTGAGTTGTCTAAGTCCTAGAAAAAAGGACATGATTTTAAATACAAATAAGAATTTATTTGGTATTTCTGCTTTAAATATTAGATTTAACAAAATGAATACTTTATTATGTTGATTAAATTTTCTGATATTTCTGCTTTAAATATAAGTTTTAACAAAATGAATACTTTATTATGTTGATTAAATTAGGTTACAAAATACAATACAAGTTTCTCCTGCCATATTAAAATTTCAGAAGTCGATTCAAATATTTCCACAAAAAGGAACAAATGGATGTTACATATTATATAAAAATAATTACAAATAGATTTCAGCATTCAAACACCAATCAATACTGGGATGTGTAAATGGCTTGTGAATTTAAATACCAATTGATACTGACTTATTTATATGGCGATTTGTTAAAATTCTCGAGTGACCATCAGTGAGATGAGGAGCAATGCCACGGAGCTCATCATGGTAATGGACGATGCGGCCGATTTGCTTTCTGTTGATCCTCTAAACACAATGCGTCCTTCCAGAGAGGGATAGACAAAGTCGTGATACTTTAGATACTGGAGTACAGCTTCAAGAATCGTTTTCTGCATACGCATCGTCACCGGATTCGATGCATCGATCATGACATGACCATCGCCACCATCAAATATGAACTGAGGCACAATCACATTGTAGTAGGAGGAATCATTTAAACTGCTATACTCAGGCACCGGACAGGTGGCGCAACGCACTTGTACAGAGACGACGCGATGGCCTTCGGGCATATCCGGATTGTATACCACATGGACACCGGATACTTGCAGAAAGGCCCCATCGGAGTCCTTATTCCGAACTGAAGCCGCATGCTCGAGGGCATTCCTAATCGCCTTCCCACTGATTCTCGTTACATAAAGATCATTCTCGAAGGGGAGGACGGTCAGTAGATCGCTCTTTGTGATAATGCCATCGGATTTCCTTTCAATTGAGCTACGTATTCCTAGAATAAAGTGAAATATTTTATACAATATTATCTATACACATTTAATACAACTTACCTCCACCCTGATGTAGGGCAATCGCTGCGTCTGTCCAATAATCACCGCCCTGATCTTCCAATACTCGACTGAAGATCATGGCATCGGTGATTAGATTTCCCATATTGCACTCTACGGAACGGCAGGCCATCTTTCGTCCTTCCAGATATACCTTGCTATGGCCCACAATCGACTTCTCCAGTGCCGTAACATTCACCCGGTATTGCTCCAATAGGTTAAGTATTTCCTTGTCTTGTGGCACAGCCGCATCGAGTAGAATCGGCGATCCATTGAATTCAATTAAATTACCATCTTTATTGAACTATTATAAAACAAATTATCTGGTTATTCATTTCTCTTGAGGTATATATAATCTCCGCTAACCTTCACATGTAGTTTGCCCAAATACTTTGTATACGCGTACGCCTGAACTACCGGCACCCGTTTTCCACTCTTTTGAGTAACTACTGTGGGATATGGACCTTCAATACTCTCCACACTTGGTTTTTCTCCATTGAACAGAAAGGTGTTTGTATGTCCACCAATAACAATGTCGACTTCCGGACAGTTTGCCGCTATGTCCAAGTCCTTTTGATAGCCAGAGTGACCCAAGGCAATTATTATTTTGATGCCTTGAGCCTTCAGTTTTGCCGCCTCTGCACTGTGAGTAAAAGGAAGATATAGTATATGAGTGTATAGGCGTTAAACTTCTTTGTTATCGGATATCGATTTGTATCGATATTCGCTAGACTGAGTCAATTTTCGATAAATATTTCCAGATACAGACAAACATCGACTCGGATGTTGATCGTGATCAAGAATATATATATTCTTATGTATTTATTTTAGATTTCTCTACCAGTATTAAACAAAGTCACCAACTTACTTAATCGAAACGATTTCTTCTTTGAATTCCACATTGTTTTTCAATGAAAGCAATTTCGTGTCTGGCGTCACATATCCGATTACAGCAATTTTAGTACCATTTGTTTCAATTATTGTCGAATTGGCCAAATGCTTAGTGGCAGCCATTTCGGGCTCATTAGTAAGATCCAGATTACAGGCGAGCACGGGGAAATTCACCTCGTTCAAGAGGGGTATCAGACCCTCGACTTTCTCATCAAACTCGTGATTTCCCAGGCACTGCATTTTTGTTAGAGAAACTATTTTATGAATAATGCCAAGTTTACTAATAATGTTTTGGCCTCACCATAGCATCCGGTTGCAGTCTGTTGAGAAAATCACTGGCGATTTTATTCTTAAAGATTGTAAACCACGCGGTTCCCGTATACGTATCACCAGCATTCAAATAAAACACGGGAGTACCCCCATTCTTAGCGTCTTCTCGGTGTTTTCGAACTCTGCAATGAGATAATATTCATTAGGCTTAATTATAAATTTGCTTCGTGACTCACTCACTCGTAGGCTACACGTGCAAAGCCTCCAAAGCATTTATCCTTGCTGACATCCTCGGGCGGACATTTCTCACTGTTCACATTCGTCTGCTCGAATCGGGCATGCATATCATTATTGTGTAGTATGATAAAATCAGTTGCTACCGCTTGGTTCACTTCTATAGGATTCGCAGCTATACTCCTTCCAAACAGCAATATGATGCTCAAAATTCTCCATTTCGCAATCATTTTAGAGCTGAAGCTTAAGGAGCCTTAAGGAAAAACAAAAAAAAACTGCTATATAAATTAATTATATTTTTTAAATGCTCTACATATAATAACTATAATAGTTGTATATATAATAGTTGATAGCTTAGACAAGCCCAGCCAACATCTGAATTTCACTACAGACTTAGAAAATCCATGGGAGCTGTTTGCTCAAAATGTTGGGATTATAAAACCATGATAAGTTTGGTTAGGACAACTTACACTTCTAGTGATGCTAATTAGGAATACATATCCTTTATCCGTTACAGACTTCAAGATAAAATTATAATATCGTCTACAAAGGTATACCTATTTCATTATTATAAGCAAAAGCTACAATTTTTACCAACTGTTTCATTGCTGTATACTTCGACCCAACCCAAATAACTCCAATAATATATCGGGCTGCCTTCAGCTAAGTTAAATCACGATTTATATGCACACATTGATGTGCACAGCGCAATCTTTAATTATACACAACAAGGGAAAAACACTGTCTGAGTATCTGGTAATCTCCATGTTAAGTCCCGTCCGCCTAGCTTTTAGAATCAGACATTTAAACTCACTTAAAACTGATAGACTATCTTGAAGCATTCTAGTTTATTACATTGCATAGCGATTACACAAACTATTACAATAAATTCCTATATAATTTCTTGATAATTAGCTTATAAGTTGAATTTACTTATTTTATTTATGCGGGTTAAACAGATTTTCCGATTCGAAAGCGCAATCATACAATAATACAGTTAGGTAATTTGAATGAAATCTTTATTAAATGAAAGTACTGAAATGAAAGTTGCTTAGTTGCCTCACATCAGAGTACCCCATATACCGATACATATTTGGAGAAATGATTTGCTTATGACCTGAAAATAAGTACCTAACTACCTCCATATAAAGTTGGGTTGCACTCACAACAATTGAGTGATCTTGAGATATTTATGAATCGATACAACAAACGGTTGGTAAATTTGTAAATACGAACAGATAAACAAGTTTCGAAGAGTTGAATGTGCTTTTTCACAAACTGAATTTTTGTTTACATAACAAAATTTTCCCCAAGATGTTTCATGCACAAAATTGGATTCGTTATTATTTTCGTTGCATGACTGACTTCAATTCTGAGAAGGAAACGAAATACCTCAGCTGCATTACATATTTTCCAAACTGCAGTTGTTTACAATTTTTCAGCACCCAGATTGAAATTCCAAACTGTGCAAATATAAATTAAATGGCTAATTTGAACTCGCCTTGTTAACATCGGAGTGTTTATGTATATATTATTTTATTGTATTATTATAATTACTTGTTTATTAAGCACAATTTGAAAACTCAGTCAACAGAGATAAAACTTAAAGCAAATTATAATAATTGACAATAAACACTTTTAGAATGAGTACTCAAATTTCACAACCATGAATGACAATTGGAAAATAAACAATAGCAAACAACAAGCAATTATTATAATGGTGTCTGTTTATTTTTGCAGATACTATTTATGCATTATTATCTGGTAAATAAGTAAGTGTGAATACACACCCACACACACACACATACAGATACACACACAGAGAGAGTGTGGCACAATTGAGCAGTAACAATTTGCAGATTCAAATCGATTGTAAAAACCTTAAAATGTCAAGTTGCCTGGAAACAGAGCCACAACAAACCAAATTAAGTAAACTTAGGAGACACACACACACACACACACATCCACCAAAAATTTAAGCATATGTTTCCATATTTTTTTTGTCAGTATGTGCTACGTACAACAACTGCGAAGATCACAAAACACAACCTGTCAGCGAGTCAACCGTTTCCAACGACGTCCCCAGCTGCACTGCCACTTAATCGGATTATGTGCGAATACCGGCACAGAATCAGACATATATATGTATATGTATATGTATATGTATATGTCGACGTTTGACTTCGCGACGCTGCTTCAGTTCTGCCACCGATCTGCCATTTATCGTATGTCTGTTAGACACTTGAAGCGGCAATTAATGAGAAAAGGAGAGAGCCCTGAGTAGCCGGAGTAGAAATGATTTTTGTTACATTCATCGAAATTGTTTACGGCCAACGGGCAACAGTTTCGCACAACGCAAACCACTTTGTAAGAGTGTGCTTAAGAGAGACTGAGTGAGAGTGAGAGTGAGAGTGGATGAAGTGCAGCAAGCATATTTAGATACGTTGTTGCATGCGGTCACATTATCGGCCAATCGTTATCAGCATCGGGTGTTTTGGGGTCTCGCGATCGCAGATAGTCGCTTAATATGTTTATGCATACAATGAACACGTTGTTGCTGTTTCGCTTCTGTATCCGCAGCTGGCATTTTTGAATCAATGTCGTTTTGCGTGAGATTCAAATTAAAGTGAACGGCGGCGTCGCATTTCTCAAGTGCATTGGCTCGGAAATTAAAGTAAAGTGTCTGTGAAAAGGACTTCAATTTAAGCCGCACACACTTCCAGACTCGCCACATCAACACACACAAGGCTTATGCGCTGCATATCACGAATTTGAGTTGGCAGAGATCTCACAACTTTTAGTATTTTTTTGTTTTTTATACCCTGAACCCATTAAAAATGGGTAAAAAGGGTATAATGGTTTTGTGCAAATGTGTGTAACAGGCAGAAGGAAGCATCTCCGACCCCATAAAGTATATATATTCTTGATCAGGATCAACAGCCGAGTCGATATAGCCATGTCCGTCTGTCCGTCTGTCTGTCTGTCCGTCTGTCTGTCCGTCTGTATGAACACGCGGATCTCAGAGACTATAAGAGCTAGAGACTTCAAATTTGGAATATAAGTTTTCGTGTACCAGGCGTAGATCAAGTTTGCTTTATTTTATCGATAACTGCCTCAGTTTCGGAATTATCGATACATTTCGATTTTCGATCGATATAAATTCCACAATTTAAGAGATAGAGGCTTCTAATTTATACATAATATGCTTATACATATTACTGATCAATTGCCAATTTCATTAAAATCGGATAAGAAACACCAAAGTTATAGTCGAAAATATATTTTCTTATTGATCAGCTGTCAGCAGCCGCAAGCAATTTCTGTATGCATAAATAGGCGAGCGCATGTGGGAAAAAGAGATGGCATGATAATCAACGCTAGCGTCAATATATTTGTGTGTATTCTGCAGAGCCCCGATAAGTACTGTTTCGTGTACGCATGTATGTCTGTATGTATGTATGTACATGAAAATGATTGTGAACTTTTGAGTGCAAATCATTTTAAAGGGAAATTGTCCAATAAAACTAGAATATATTTAACAACTGGGTTAAGGGTATATCGTCGGGTATAGCATCTTACTTGTTTATATATCTGATAGTATATATTATATATACCATGCTTATGCCTTTTCTTAACTTTTATACATAACTAATAATTCAATAAGCCGCAATGTATTTGTATTGATTTTTGAACTTTATTTACATATTTTACACACATATACATAAAAACGTTAAAAAATCTTCGCACTTATCGCATTATGCTGAGATTGTGATTGTTTACGATGGCTTCTCACAATACTCTAGACTACATAAACGACTGTTGCGACTGTTCCTACCGTACTACATATTTACTTATGCTACACATAAATACTAGATACATTTTGACGACACACATGAGCCGCAAATAGATGTGAAATTTTCAACTCATGTGGATCATTTTAGATCACGAAAAGAAACTAGCAAAAGGCATGGTCCGCTTCTGCTACAGATCTAATAAGGGCATTGGGGTATTTATTTTGACATTTAAGTGTATAAATTCAAACTACAACTTGTTTGCTATATAGCGCTGTAACTAGTTAAAAAATCGCGTAATTAGGGTGGACATCATAATCAAAACTATAGAGCCCATAATGCTAGCTGCCGAATCTTTGGGTCCTCGGATAACAATACGTCCCTCGATTTCTGGATAAACATAATGACGCGCCTCCAAGTACTGCTTAAAGGCAGACTGGTCATTCTTCTGCAAGAGTTCCGTGAACGGTTCATTATCCTCAATCAGTTTGTAGCCATCGCCTCCATTCAAGAGAAACTCCGACACAATTACTTTATAGCTTGCTGATTCGTTCAGATTACTATACGTGGGTACATTGCACTCCGCACAGCGGACTAGCGCCGATGTCACCAGTTGTCCCTCATCCTTATCGTAGTCGTACTCCACTCGAATACCAGCAAACTGTAGGAAACCTCCGTTCGAGTCCAAGTTTCGCACATAAGCCGAGCGTTCCAAAGCGTTTCGCAATGTTTTTCCCGTAATACGCGTTATATATAAACTATTCTCAAACGGAAGTGTTGTAAGTATATCGCTACCAGAAATGGAGCCATTTGAGTTCTTTTCAATGGAGCTACGAATGCCTGGAATTGAATCGAAATTCATTTAGATTTGTAATATCTACAAATAAAGGTTGACGTACCGCCGCCTTGTAGCAAGGCAATGGGTGCATCAGTCCAGTAATCTCCGTCCTGAACCTCGAGAACCCGAGCGTGCACCATGGAATCTGCAATGAGATTGCCCAGATTACATTCCCTCAAGCGGCACACATTACCGCCCTCCAGCTCAACCTTGGTGTAGCCAACAATCATTTCTTCCAGATGCACGATATCTGGGCGATATACCTCCAGTAGATCCAACAGTTCCTGCTCCTGCGTAACTGAAGCGTTCAACAGTATCGGTGATCCATCAAACTCTATTAAATTTCCCTCGGCATCGAACTAGAAATCGATTGATTGGGTTTATTATATGTATACTATGCATATCTGTATATTTGTTGAGTTAATCTTACCTGCACATGTATCTTTCCCAAATACTTTGTGTAGGCATAGGCTTGCACCACTGGCACCTTTTTGCCACTTGGCTGCACCACTGTGGTGGGATAGGGACCGCGCACAGCTTCAGGATTAGTGTCGTCCTTGTCAGCGACGGGTTGATTGGCATCCAGGAAGGTGTGCGAATGACCACCAATGACTATATCAATGTCGGGACAGTCTCGAGCTATCTCCTGATCCTTCTGGTAACCAGAGTGTCCCAAGGCAATTAATATGTTGATGCCCTGCTCCTTCAGCTTCTTTGCTTCAGCACTGTAAATATTTAAAAGGTGTTATGTATTTAAATCATATGTATAAATCTGTCAGTGTAGCTTACTTTATGGACACGATCTCTTCTGTGTATTTAACATTGTTTTGAAAGGAAAGATTCTTGGTATCGGGTGTGAGGTATCCAATCACACCAATCTTAACACCATTTATCTCTAGAATTGTGGAGTTTGCCAACTTTTTGGTATTTGCCAAATCGGGTTCATCACTCAAATCTAAATTGCAGGCCAAGACGGGGAATTCCACATCATTAAGGAACGGTATCAGGCCTTCAACGTTCTTATCAAACTCGTGATTTCCAAGAGACTGCAAAACAGTTAAGTAGTTAGTCATAAATTTAACTGATAATCTTGCTGAAACTTACAATGGCATCCGGTTGTAGCTTATTAAGAAAAGCGCTGGCAATCTTGTCCTTAAACACCGAGAACCAGACGGTGCCCGTATAAGTATCACCTGCATTCAAATAAAATACTGGAATACCTCCATTCTTTGCCTCCTCGCGATATTTGCGCACTCTGAAATTGATTTTTAATGAATGAATTTTCCAGTTTTAATCGAATTCCTTCACTTACTCGTAGGCAACGCGAGCGAATCCTCCGTAACACTGGTCCGTGTTCGCATCCGCCGGGGAGCAAGTGCCACCATTCTTATTCGTCTGCTCAAATCTCGCATGCATGTCATTATTGTGCAGGATTATCAGCTCCGTGGCAACGGTCCGAGGCTGAACAATCGGATTGGCAATTGTTTGACTGAGCAGGAAAATGCATGCCACGATTATCAGGTGATAAGCCATTCTTGATCTACGCAGGTAGGAGTGTGTTATTCAATACAGATAAGATATATACAAAATTAATATATGTGTACATAATTATACAAATATATATACATATATACATTCTAATAATCTTTTATTCAATTGTGTGTCCATAACAATATTTTATATATTCACTCATCGAATCTTTGACAAAACAAAAATTTGATACCTTCGACAGTAGTTCGAGTTACTTGTCCCAAGATAGATAAATATATATAATTTAATTACTCGCAATCTCTGATCTCAACTGTAATCAAATGTTGATCTTTTGAAAAACTAATTAAGTCGTTTATCTCATATTACACATAAATGTATATAATATTTGTGGAAATATCCATAGATTCATTTTGGTTTCATTAACAACTAACTTGCTATCAGCGATCAGCTAACTTCGATAAGTAAATCAATATTTTGAATTTATAATAGGTACTAAATCTAATCGCTGGCATATTGCTAACACATTTACTAGATACGAAGTACGTCGAATTGCGTCAAAATATAAGAGATCTATCATGGAATTACTTGTGATTCCTGTTAATACATACATACATATATCATTTGTGCTTCTAATCTAATGTACATATGTATGTATTTGTGAATTGACATAAATATAAGTAGACAGGCACTTAACGGCAATAAAGAAAAATGCGATTACTTCTGTTATGGATTATAAAGTCGATCAATTAGCAGCTAACGAAGAGATGAATTAATGTAGAATCACTCTCGCTTTCTCTCGCTCTCACTCTCTCTCTTTATCTCTCTGTCTTTCCTACATTCGGATGTGGATCTGTAAGAAGTTGCTCTCTCGGTTTTTCACTCCCTCTCTCTCCCTCCTTCTTAGTTAGTCGAACAAGTGAAAATAATGACATTATGCACGATAACAGCTGGCAGGTAGAATTCAGAATGCGATACAAATTGCCTTTGGTTAACATCAAACAAAAACACGGCACACGTTTACGGTTCGCTTGGGTAGGCAATGCTACTTTTACTACTTACGATGCTCTCGACACACAATCCGCTAACAAACTGGCCCGAAAACGTCGTGGAACCGCGGCTATAACCGAAATACAACTACTTCAATACCGTACATTTTGTTTTTTTTTTCGCTTTTTTTGTTTTTCGTTTCGCTGAGCGATACGAGTTGCGCGCGGTTTGTGATTGTCTCTTTTTTGCTGCGTTTTGCTTTTGATTTGTGTTTTCCGTTGTTTTTTTTTTCATTTTTTGGCTCTGTTTTAGTTGGTGGCAATGATTTTTAATAGCACTATTATACTGCCAGATACGAGAGCTCTACGTCTCTAATTGCCATTTGCGATTATCTCTCCTTTATTGATAACTGTTATCAGTAACCAGGACACCGACATACTGCTCTTATCACTCAGCCCAAATCTCGAACCGTTGTATTTGGAGTTGAGTGGTAGCAACAAGTGCACGCCGGACACCTCATCACTAAATATGCAAACGTGTGCGTGTAAGCGCAATTTCTGTATTATTATTGCCTATTTTACATATGTATGTGTAGTCGGTAATGCGATTACATACACGTGCAAATATGCACTCAGCGAAAAATATGTTTCATATTTCAATAAAATTTATATCGGTTTGTTCTAGAAATTTTCGCTTTTGAATATACTCAAAGAAGCAAAGTTATGTGCAACTTCAAAAACGATTGTTAATCACAACTTAAAGTATTAAATCAATTACAATATACTTATAAGAAGAATTCTAGTGTTAAATATTTTAATAAATGATTCAATATGCTCGGATTTTATAAAAAAAAAGAAAGAACTTACTACATAATTAAAAAAATATCTTTACTGGTTTTCAGAGTACAAGTGTTAAAAAATGAGAACAATCATTACTTAATTTAGCTGAAAAGTCTTTTAAAATATAAATTTATTTATGGAAAAATAAGTTCCTGTATTCATGACGAAGTCTGTTTCGAAAATAATACCACTTAACGTACCTTTACAATGATATGTATTTTTGTAAAGTGTACATACATCAATCGTATAGGGTTTGTTATATATCGGACAGCTGCTCAAACAGTACGTGATGTTCCCACGCAAATATCAACATTACACACATACACATGTATTAATATGCAGACATGTTTTGCTACTGTAATATTTTTTTTAAATGGCTTTTTATACATACATATATATATATATGTATATAAATATATATATGGTTTAGTTCAAATTCATATGTCAATGTCGAAACAAGTGACAGCCGCACATTGAAGTTTCCTAACATTGCCAAAAATACAAAAAAGAAACATTCGAAAAAGTTCTTTTGAAGAACAGCAACAATGGAACAATTCAGCTATCAACAGATGTTATTCAAAAATTATTTATGAATATGATAACAAAGTCACATATTGTTACTCAATTGTAAATAATAAAAAAGGCCCAGTTAAGAAATGTGGATTCATCTGTCAGTTAACAGCGCATATTAATCATTTCTGATATACATTTCTGATTTGACATTTCAGATTATATATTTATTGGGCTCTCTTTTAAATAAACATTTGCACAAGATCTCCAAAAACGCAATCTTTAACACCGTGATATTATTATTATTTATTATTATTTCATTTTAATCGCATACAATTTTGTTTTAGTATCGTAAGTAAATTTCTTTCGGCTTTGAAAATCTCTTTCTTAAACAATATATGTTTATCCGATCAGAGCAGAGCAGATGTTTACAAACCGGTTAATCTCCGCCCTTGGGTTATTAAACATGCAAAAAACAAAAAAAAACATCGATGCTTTGTTTTTTAACTTGTTATTTAATATTAAATATCGATTTCTGACTCAGTTATGTCTCACTGAGCACGATCAGAGTTCACTTAAGTATGTAAGTACACTTTTAGAAAGCTGAAGGTCAGTGCACTAATTAATTAGCGCTTTTGTTCATATAAAGTAATGCTTCTAATTAAGTAATTAATATTTTTTTTATTATTATTGGGTTCCCCATATTGCCTGTTGCTCTTCCCAGATTCGGCTGATTCAGAATTTCTATATCTATATCGGTTAGGTGTTTTGTTTACATATTGAATTCATAAATAGATTTACGATTTACTTAACGACAATACGACCATCTACTTCGGGATAGACCAAGTTGTGATTCTCTAAATACTGTTGAAGCGCACCCTTATCGTCTTTTTCCAAAAACTCTGTTAAAGGATCAACGGACTCAGTAAGGACGAAGCCATCGCCTCCGCTCAGAAGAAAGCTTGGTACAATTATTTTGTAGTAGGCCGTTGTATTGAGATTACTGTACGAGGGTACATTGCACTCGGCACAACGGACTAGAGCGGAAGTCACCCGTTGACCCTCCTCCTTGGCGTAGTCGTACTCCACTCGAATGCCCGAAAACTGTAGGAAACCTCCGTTCGAATCCGTATTCCTTACTGTCGCAGAGTGCTCCAAGGCGTTAAGCAATGTTTTGCCCGTAATACGCGTCATCACTAACTTGTTCTCAAACGGAATAGTCTCCTCCATATCCCTGAAACTAATCGATCCTTCGTTGTTCTTATAGATTGAGGTACGGATACCTAAAGAGAAATCCCTTATGTTAAATAGTGTAAGCAATGTGGTATCAACTTTTATACTCACCGCCGCCGCCAATGAGAGCAATGGGTGCATCTGTCCAGTCAGCCCAGGCGCTCTTATTCTCCAGCATGCGAGCATAAACCATGGATTCGGCAATCAGATTACCCAGATTGCATTCTCTCCGTCGGCAAATTCTGCCGCCCTCCAGAAACACCTTGGTGTGACCGATAATTTGTTGTGCTCTAGCCGTAATATTTGGACGATAGACATCGAGTAAATCCAAAAGATCCTGATCTTGGGGTACAGAGGCATTCAGCAGTATCGGTGATCCATTAAACTCTGTCAAATTGCCTTCGGCATCGAACTGAAAACCGATTGATTGGATTTAATATTCCTTTTGTAAGATATCAATTTTATTTTTACCTGAACATGTATCTTTCCCAAATACTTTGTGTAGGCATAGGCTTGCAACACTGGTACCTTCTTGCCACTTGGCTGCACCACTGTGGTGGGATAGGGTCCACGCACAGCTTCAGGATTAGTATCGTCCTTGTTAGCGACTGGTTGACTGGCATCCAGGAAGGTGTGCGAATGACCACCAATGACTATATCAATGTCGGGACAGTCTCGAGCTATCTGCTGATCCTTCTGGTATCCAGAGTGTCCCAAGGCAATTAATATGTTGACGCCCTGCTCCTTTAGCTTCTTTGCTTCAGCACTGCAAATATTTGTAATATGTTTTAGAATTTTGTCTCATAGATGAATCTCTGGCAGAGTTACTCACTTAATGCACTCGATTTCTTCATGGAACTGCACCTTAAATACATAGTCTTCCTTAGTTTTTGGCGTTAAATAACCGATGACGCCAATTTTAGTTCCGTTCACCACCAAAACAGTTGAATTGAGTAATTTATTAGTAGCAACTAAATCGGGCTCTTGCGAAATATCCACATTGGAGGCCAGCACGGGGAAACTCACATCATTGAGGAATGGGACGAGACCTTTAATGTCCACATCAAATTCGTGATTGCCGAGGGACTGCAAGAATTGTAGGTTAGGATTAAATGTGTCTATAAATATCTGATACAAGATCTCACCATTGCATCTGGCTGTATTTTGTTTATAAAGGCGCTGGCTATTTTGTCCTTGAAGACCGAGAACCAAGTAGTTCCACTGTAGATATCACCTGCATTTAAAAACAGTACAGGAGTTCCTCCATTATTCGCATCCTCGCGATATTTCCGCACTCTGAAGTTATGGGTTGATAGGTTAAATGTCACATATTAAACACTCTTGAACTTACTCATGGGCGATACGTGGGAATCCTCCGAAACAGTTATCCTTACTTTCGTCGTCCTGGCTACAAGCGCCACCATATTTATTCGTTTGCTCAAATCTGGCATGAATATCATTATTGTGAAGGATTATGAATTCAGTTGGGGCCGGATTTATGTCAGCGAGGGGATTAGCTTTAATTGTCTGATTGAAAACCAGCAAACAAATTAAAATCCACATCTGCATAATGAAGACTAGAATGTAAATAATTATTTTAGTGAAAGATATATAGAATAATATTCTTATGTAGATATTGATGGCATTCATAATTCAGACACTGTTTAGATTATGCCCTAAAGATTCTATATCTCAATTACTTTACAGTGTGATTACCAATTCATAATCTTAAAATGGCAATCACAAGTCAGACACTGTTTAGATTGTGCCCTAAAGATTCTATACTTCAATTACTTTACAGTGTGATTACCAGTTTATGATCTTAAAACCTTTTAAGGCAGTAAAAATATAAAAATCTAGCATTCTCAATAATTATACGATTTTATAAATTGGGGTTATCTCAATTATTAACCTAAGGCTCATATTTTTTTATATGCAGGCATTTCAAGTCATTATTAGGTTTACTAAGAATCCACATTACGTAGAAATTAAATATTATGCAGTGACTATATACTCGATTTTTAAGTGATATTAATCTATATTTGCTTACAAGCACTCAACACACGATCTACTCACAAACTGGACTGAAATCGTTTGAAAAATTACTTTATAAAAGTTCAATTTAAAATCTTTCACTCTGAGCAGGTTGTTGAGATTGTTTTTTTGCAAAGAGAACAAGCTGATTACCCTCACACCCTATGAACGGGCGAGTCTACTAAAATTTCGAATTATTTTGATATTGTTAATTTCTATAAAATAAAAATTGCTTTTCTTAAATACATAAATTTGAATGCTCTGTAAACTGCACGAATTATATTTAAAAAAAAAATGTATTGTGATAAATACTTAGTAGCTGGAAAATTATGGTGCAGAACGAATGAAAACGAATGCGAAAATTACGATTTCACACTGAAGTGTATTTGAACTGGTAAATATAATTCAAATTGGATTATGAATTGAGCCGGAGAGACAGTCGGACAGAGACTGATTCGTCAACTGATCAAGAATATATATATATATATATATATATATATATATATTATGTCAGTTAGAGATGCTTCCTTCTGCGTGCTACATAATTTTGCGCAACTTCATCAGACTTTTCTTACATATTTTTAATTAAATCGTTAAGGAAATACATATTAAAAATAAATAAATAAAGCAATATTAATATTTATATTCTTAATTTTTGACAGTGTAGCATAAGGTGTTCAGTTATCATCACGACAATGGCAGGTCAAAGCGTATTTTGGAGGGGCACAAATCGAAGAGATATTCGAATGTGAAGCGTGCCAGCTGCAAATGTTCGTTGTAGAGAATACAGACTGTCAAATGCGCTACACCACATAGCACGCCAGCAGAGTAGAGTATGCCAGATTGAGGGTAGCCGGAAAGGAACAGGAACAGCCACGAGACAACGGCAACGGAAAGCGGAAAGGGAAAGGTACACCAGGAACGAGGAACGGGGAGGGGACGAGATAGCAGCAAGCTGCTGCAGTTAGAGAGCAGATTGTCAGGGGTTGATTTTCGATTGCAGCACAATATCCTGTAGCCAGGCTACAGCGAGCCAACTAGCCAGCAGTCACTAGTCGATAGTATCCTGTTGCCTTCCCGCTTCAGCTGCCGACAAAAATTCAAACAGCTGCAACAATTTTCGTTCGTTTTCTGTTTTTTTTTTTCTCGGCACATCCCCTAATGCTCGGTTGTCTGCTTGGGGTTGGTTTTAGCAGGATCGCGCTGCGCTGCAACAGTTAGAGCTGCGCTGGGGTGCATTCAACATTTCAGTTGTTGTGATCGCCAGGTGAACGACGGTTGTGTCGCGCTACCGAAAGACCAAAACCCAAAGACCAAACTATACGCAAAACTGAAGAGGATTCTTCCTTCATGTCTGGAAAACTGATTATGAAACGCAAACGTGCGGAGCGGCAGCAGGAGTTGGCCAATGAGTCGACGGCGGAGAAGAAGCATCGCTTGGAACTGGATGCGAGATCAGATACACCCCCGGCGGAGTCGAGTAGTAGTAACAGTCCATCCATAATCCAAAATGCAGCTGCTGCGCCCAATAGCATTCTACTCGAGGCACTGCAAAAGATTATGGAACTGCAGTCGGAGCTGGATTCATTCGAGCACGATCTGGATGAGCGTGAGACCAGTGAGCTCAATAGCGATGACGAAGACGAAGTAGATCTGAATGCCGAAGTGGCAGCAGTTAACTTCTCAACAAATGCTCGACCACCTTCAACGCCTGGTCGACGGACAGAGGCAGAAGCATTGGGATTCGCAATGTGCGCCAGGGAAACATTGCTCTTCCTGCAGAGCGAAGGCATCTCCACGGAATCCGTGCTGTACAAAGCGCTGCTAGGCAAACTAGTTGGCCAAAGCGATGGACTGCTGCAGGCCTAACAAAAATAATAATGTGGCACAACCCCATCCTCCAAATCCTCCCTTATCGGAGTTCATTCTAGTCAATTTACTGCAATTTCATTGTGAGTAAAAGAGAAAAAGGAGATATCTATTGTGCTGCGATCCTGAATGTTAAAATGGGATAGCTACTACAATTGATGGAAATTGTAGGTCTTAAGGTTGTTTACTCTAGTCAGTTATTGTGAAGCAATATAAAAACTAATTTAAGTTCTATTAAATAAATAAATTGTATACATTATATGAATATAAATGTGTTTCTTTTATTTTAAAGTTTTCCAATTGAATCCTTGTCCTTTGCTACCGTACAATAAATTGCTAAAATGTAGTAGTTATTATTTATAATAAAAAGTCTAACATAAATTTAGAATCAGCTCTGAGCTGTTTGGTTCGTGTCCTCGCTGCACGTGTCATAGCAAGCAGCAAGTGCGCGCAAGGGTGGCATAGAAAACTAAATAATGAAAAGCAGACACGACACTGAAAAAGTGTAAGGGTAGAGGGAAGGGCTGCGGGCACGGGGTTGCAAATGGACATCAGACAATGTTGATCATCAATTATAGCCACAGATTTTCAACCCTTTGTATCTATAAATTAATTTCATTTGCAACCCTATAAAGTAAAAATTGAAATAAATTGATTACGACCATTAAGGGATTATTTCAAATCATTCGCATTCTAGCGACATTTGTAAAAAGTAAGAACTCTTTTCCCCCTTTGGGATAAACTCATAGGCCCAAAAACACTATTCAATTTCAGCATATACTTTAAAATATTTTTTATTATAATTTGTATTATTTAATTGTACATGAAATAATTAATGAGAATATCTCAATATTTTAGTTGTATTCGCGTTTGTCTTCATATTTGTTATTGTTTTTAGGGCGGGGAAATTTATTTTAGTATTGAATATTATATATTTGTATTGAAAGGGTTTGTGATTTTTTTAACTTTTTTTACCATCAATTTAAGTATTAATATATATAATTTAAATTCTGTAATTTGGTTTTGGGAACCGTCTTTTAAGTATGTATGTTTCATAATTTGTATAATTTATAACAATAATATTACTTGAAATAAATTAATGTATTTTTTCGTATTACTGATATTGTTTTATAATCTAAATTTTAATTGTTTTCAACAATTTAACGTTCACATTGTTATATAAGTAAATGTCTCATACGTTTTTCTTTAGTTGCAACAATTTGCTTTTTGGACAAGATATTCATTTATCATTTATCGGATTTTCATTATGTTTGCACTAACAATAGGCTAGAATTTTTATATTCATATCCATTGGAGCTCAGCTTACATAATTTGTATAAAATTATTGTTTAAAGTTATTTTAAAAAAGTAGAGGGAATTCATAAGTACGATAATGTAGAATATTTAATTACGACTCGTAAAAACAATCATCAAACACCGAATTTGAAGAATAGTTGCTTTTGATAATATTTTTTATCGGTTGTGAATTACATTTGGCACAAACATACAAAATCATTTCAAATTTATTTTTGAGGCCACCAGGAGACTTCACATTTTATTATTCATATATTTTTGATACGTTTGAAATTTTTAATTTGGTGATAAAAACAAAGTATAATTGAGAAAACTTAAGTAGAAAATACAATTGAAAAGAAATTACATATTTGAGCTTTTCTTCACTCTCCCCATCTTATTGCGTAATTCTTCATTATAATATTTTAGTTTGTTTTCCTTTTTTGCTTTTGTTTTTGTTCGTTTTAATAAAGTAATCATTTGCAGCATTATCCACATAGGGATATCTTCATCTCACAATCTCCGAATAATATATAAATATGTACTTTAAGTTATGAGTATTTTAGTTATATTGTTTATATATAAATATCATTATATTTTTGATGTTATTCGTTTATTTAATTCCTTTGTTATTCGAATGTAAATATTAAATTCTGTATGTATATAGATATATTTATTTATTTTAAGTGTGCCCAATTATATAGTTTTGAGTAATTAAATCTTATAGATTTCCAGCCCTACTGCGCGTTAGTTACACATATGTCCACTAATATATATACACCACATCTCCAGAATAGAAATGTAAAAACTATTGTCATTAAAAAGAGATTATGCGATGCCAATAAAAATTATAGATTTACAATAATAATTGTTTTGAGTCTATTGCCTGCATAAAACAATTCAAAATTCAGGAAATACATTAGATTATAACTATTTGATAAGATAACATAGTTATAGTCTGGAGATCGAGTATATATATTTTTGTGTACTTATGTATTCGTTTAAGGTTTACATTTTGTCCTTTTTAGCATATTTTTTGTAATAAGTATTTAGTATTATGTTTATTGTTATTATAAATATCAAAGTATCAAAGCCAGCTTGAAGCTGTGCTTTTCTAATTATTTAACGGTTATATCTTTTAATAATTTTAGTTATTAATGCACGCACTTTAAATACGATTATCTTAAAGATGTTTTTGCTCTTTGTGTAAATATATATTAAAAAACCGGACAATATATCCTTGACATAAATTGTCCATCGTCCCACCAGCTAACACCCAAGTTAAAACTTCAATTTGTAGATCCAGCTGCATTATCATCCAACGATTTCCTTGCACTCAAAAATATATAATATATTTAAGTGTATATAATGTATATGTTTGTTTTTATATAAGTATGTATATATCTTAAGTTTTCCGTTTGTAAATATTCATCCCTCTTAGTGTACAAAGTATTTGTGGTGTTGTCTCTCGATTTGTTTGTTTCTTGTTATTGTTTAGCATTTTTCTGTTGGTGTTTTTGTTCTTGTTCTTGTTCTTGTTGTTGCTGTTGTTGTAGTTATTGTATCTGTTTGATTTTTTGTATGTGATTAGAAAAACTGCACTGGCAAGAACGGAATCTCACGAATATGAAGCGAAGGGCTGTAAGAAATGCAAGTTGTATTTAGAAAAAATGTGTCTGATCTGAAAGTCGACGGCGTTCATCTTGTGTAAATGCAAATAAATAGTTCTCCATGATGTTCTCAAATTTGTGATTAATTATAGTTTTGATTTGGATATGTATAAATATATATATATATATATAATAGTATATATATATATTGAAGCAGATATCATGTAATTTGTCTATGTATTAACATTCCCATATAGAAGCCGTGACAAGATTGGATTTTGATTGGATTGTGCAAGGAACAAAGGAGGAGTGCGGAACTGGACTGGACAAGTGAAATTGTTGTTGTTGATTTTGTTGTTGTTCTTGTAGTGTCCATTTGATAAAGTGTGCTCTTTTGATTGCAATTTTAATACCTTACTAATAGCATACTGGGCGCAATTGTAGCATTTGTTGTTGTTGATGTTGTTGTTGTGTTGTTCTGCTTGTTTGGCATGTTGTTCTGGATGTTACTGCATAATGTATAATTGTTATTGTTGTTTTTGTTTATATTGTTGTTGTTGTTGTTGTTGTTGCTGGCAGCTACAGCATTCTTTTGGCCATATTTCGAATCCGTTTGGTTCAGTGTATAGGAGGATATTGAAAATGTCGTCATGGTCACATCGATGGAATTCATTTTATTCCTGTTTAAGTGATTGTGTTTGTTTTTGTTGTTGTCCTTGTTGTTGTCATTCTTGTTGTTGTTTTTCTTGTTGTTGTTCTTGTTGTTATTGTTGTGCGGTGGGTAATTTTGTTGTGTTAGTTTTTGTTTTTCTTGTTGTATTTGTTGTTGTTGTTGTCCCAATTTCGACGATTTTTGTGGGTGATGTTCCGTTTGATTCTGCGCCATAAAATGTTCATCATTAGTTATTTTAAAACATTCGGAATTCTCAATAATTGTTACCTGAAAACAGTCGTTTTTGTTGTCATTGTTGTTGTATTTGTTGCTGCTGCACTCGTGTCTATCATAGCTCGGCTTGAAAGTGTTTCTCCTGCTGCTCCTGCGGCTGCTGCTGCTGCTGCTCCTGTTAACAATTGATTTGGCTTTCACGGTCGGTTTTTGGGTATCCGGCATTGAATTTGTCGCACTCCTTGTGCCGCCTCCTTTCACACCATCTACATTATTGCTGGCGTCGCTCGGCCCCAGCAAATTTCACCTGTTAACGTGATTGCGATTGTGATTCGAGTTTAGGCCAGCTGCGTTGTTTGGATTCGATTGCGACACGGAGCCACCACCTATAAAAATGGGGTATTATTCATAATATTCAGCACAGGGAATTCTTGTATAAAATATGCCCATCAATTATACCTGCATATCCAGGAGAGTGTTGGTAGTAGTCACGTCGCGAGTAATCCGTTTCATAATCTTGATTCTCATAGTGTCCGCCACGGACTCCGCCGCCAGAGCCAACGCCACTGATGTTGCCAACGCCGCCCAGGATGCTAGTGGGCGGACCATGCTGGCCATGTCCATGTCCGCCATAGCTGTAGCCATCGTAGGACTGATGCAGATCATAGGATATACCATCGTCATAGCCGCGACTGCAAGAAATCCAGAGAAGCTAGTTAGTTAGTATTTTAGGGTATTCAGCAAAAGCGCACCCGTAAGTTTCATCCATAGCAGTTCTGGCCTTCTCCAAAATGGACATGACCTTCTGTTTGGGTGCCAGGACATTTTTGCTAAACGATGACTGCTGTGAGCCTCTGCCAATGAAATAAAATAAAACAAGTTGAACAGAAACATTTCATTGCTTAAGGGATATGGACTCACCTGTAACCGTGATGGGACACATTCTTGGACATGCCCGAGCCACCACCACCACCAGCCACAGAATTGGCCGGACCCGAACCTCCCATAGCATTGGCGCCAACGCTTCCGCCACTGCTCTGCATGTGTGAGACTTTCTTGTACGTATTCTTGGCATTGCTAGCGGTGTTCTCGGCATCGTTGATGCTGGTGCTGTCCATAAGTTCGCGCAACTGCTCCTGCCGTATAATGTCATTGCTATCCGGTATCAAATACTTTCGCAGCTCGGCCATTGCATACGCGATACGCGCATATGCCTCTGCCGGGGGCGCAATTGTTGATATCTCCACATGCAGATCACTGTTTAAATGCGCATACTTTGGATCCTTGGAGCTGCGCAGCTCCTCCTCCTTGGCACGATCCCGCATCGAGTTGCGACCGAGCACAGTCATCTTGCACAGTGTCTCCTCCTGCAGGCGACGTAGCGAGTTGCCCTTGGGTCCCAGCAGCTTGCCTACAAAATTGAACTGTAAACAGCAATAATATTAGATTAAGATTACACTTGTATAGGCATATAAAGTGGGGATAATCTAAGAGTTCCTTGAAGATCCCTTTACATTTTGCATATACATTCTTTCTCGTTTTTTTAGTCACCTTGGGATGCTCGCGTATGGGCACCAAGACCCGCTGTGATATGCGCAACGGTTTCTCCCGATATATGTCGGCATACTTCTGTTCCCGCGATGGTATGCGACCCGTCGTCTGCACCTTCTCGATCTCTGCCAAGTGGAGACGATTTAAAATTATATATATCTATAGATATATATACACCAATGTTTTATTGCTTACCACCCTCGAGGAGCTTCTCGGCAATGGGAAACTTGCGATCCATACGATTCTTTTCGGCCATGCAGTCGCGTATGTATTCGCTGGCCTTCTCGTTCAGCTGGACATTGTTGCCGCCGGCCTCGGCGCCGCCATGATGATGATCGTGGATGCCACTGTCGCCGTTGTGAGCTCCACTTCCACCGCTGTTGCCAACACTTTTGCCGCGCGCCTTACCGCTACCACCAACACCTCCTCCTCCCCCCACTCCTCCGCCGACGCCGCCACCGCCATAATCATTGGCCTCATCCTCGTTATAGGTGGAATAATCGCCGTTGCCGTCGTATTTTTCGCTCATGTTTATGGGTCAATTAAATGGCAATCAGCAATCGATTTTCAATTTTGGCTACTAATCAATGACCCCCATGCACACAATCAACTAAAATGGAATAATTGTAAAATACATTATGTATATATATATATATATATATTTATATAGATATATATATATATATTTATATATATATACATATATATTTAATATACACACATTAGATGTGAGCAGTCGTTTCAGCGGCAACAACCCCTGCATAAATCAAATTCTTAATCACTTTTCATAAACGCATTCAAATTCAAATTGCAGCTCCCTTCTCAATCCCCCCTCCTCCTACATCAAACCCACTTCAACTACCTACAATTCACTCGCACTTACACACACACACGCACAGGGCAAAAACAACCACCACGAGAAATTCAAAGTTAATTTGTTGCCCAAAAATGCGCGACCGGTAAAAAAAAAGGTTGTGATTTCTTTAATTGTAGCTGCGAATTTCTTAGTTTTTTGCCAATTTTCCAACAGAGCTCAGCTTAGCTTTAGCTAAGTCTGTCCGTCTGTCCGTTTCGCCTGCTGCACTTTCACTTTTCCGTGGGACGCAGTTGCTGCCACCTACTTATGCATATATATCACACACACACACACACACAAATCCATACATACATTTATTGCATTTTTCTTGTGTGTTTCGCAAATATGCGCTGTGATCCCAGCGCTTTATCACTTTATTTTCCACACTTTAATCCAGCAATATGCACAATATTCTCCTTTTATATAGCTGCAGCGCTTTGTGGCGTTTAATTTTTGAGTTTTCTACACGGTATGTTTTTTTTTCATGCAATGGCTGGCAACTTAGTTTTGGTTGTTAGAGCCAGGGCTGCACAACTGTGAAAAACAATGCACAGACCTGAGAGCTGCAGCCAAGTTAACTTCAATTCGCAATTCGAAAATCAGCTGAGTGGGACTTTTTGCATGCGCTGGAAAGTCTTGTGTAAGTCTAAGCTTAACGAAATCTTCTTCACATTCCAGCCATGGTGTTTTTTTTTTCGAATATTATAATCGAAAACAAGTGTTTATTTCCTTGCTTAACGATTGTGGCGTTTTCAAACTCGAAATACATTCGATTTAGTTGGGCAGTGGTTGGTGTGTATGCTTAACAATGCTGCTCCAAATAATGGTGTTATCGAACAGATTATTTTCGAATTTTACATTTTCGAATTCGAAATACATCAGTCACTTTTGGATTTAGTTGCACAATGGTTGATGTCTTTACTTAACGATGCTATTCGAAACTATGGTGTTTTCGAACTGAATATTTTCGATTTTAATATTTTCAAACTCGAAAAACAAAAGTTACTTTTCGATTTAGTTGGACGCAGGTTTGTGTCTTTGCTTAACGACGCGGATCGAATCAATGTTTTTTCGAACTGAGTATTTTCGCAACACCAAGTTTGATAAGCATCTGAGTTCGACTTTAGTTAGAGAGTGTTGGTGTCCATGCTTAACGAAGTGAACTCCACTTTCCAGTTCCACAATATATACATTTTGGTATGTTCGCGTTTTCTGTGTTTGGTCACACTGCTTTTTGCTTTGTCTTTGCAAAGTTTTATTTATTTGCTTAATTTTTTATTTACAAGTTCAGTTGAAGTCGTTAGCATGTCAAGCACAGACAAATCCAATTCCTGCGTGGAGACGCCCACCGCACCCGAATGGCTATCAAAACTGGAAAGTCGACGCGAATTGCTGAAGCGCTCGAAACTTGGACACGAATCCGGAGCTGGAGCACCCTGCGGCGAGTGCAAGGAAAAGTGTCCAGGGCTGGACTTGCACTTCTGGCGCAAGGTGTGCCGCAACTGCATGTGCCGCAAGGATCAGCACCTGTGCATCGATGACGACACCGGCTGGGCACAGTTCGAGATTCTCGGCCAGATCCGAGCAAAGCCAGCATGTAAGCTGACCATTAAAATTGACTTGACGCCCCCATATGTATATCATTAATCCTCGCCAGATATCAAGATCAAAGCACTGGCCAACCAGCATGTGCAGGTGGAATGGGTGCCACCGAATGCTTCGCCCGATGTCATCACGGATTATATGGACAAACTGGGCGCCGCTCAGATACCCGTCACAGGCAGCGATGCTGCACTCAAACGCAAACAGCAACTGGAATTCCAAGTGCCGCCTCACGATCTGGATGCTGCACTCTGCGACAATCTGAGCGAAACGGAGGCGCAACAACTGCAGCTCTACGTGCAAAAGCTGCGCGAGCAGTGCGTCGGTCAAGGCATCGTTGTCCGCGTCGGTCGCTTGGCTCACGGCCAAGTGGAGCACATTGGCACCATAGGCACGCAGGCAGCTCCATCTGCTGCTGTTCGCAAGCTGTTGACTGCACTTGGTTTGCCATCGCAAGTGGATGCCACATTGCAGGAGCTGCTCTCAAATCCGAAGCTGACGCAGGCGCTCAGCGCACAGCAGCCGGCTCATGCTCAGCCGAAGCTGCTGGTCGCCTTCTCGGAGCCGTTGAGCGACTGCACCACAGAATTTGATGATCAGCCCGCGCTGCGTGCGGAGACCAAGCTGAAACTGCTGGGCATTAATCGAGCCCAGATGCAGAGTCTGGTTACCCATGGCGTCATCTATGACAAGTTGCTGGGTCTGCTTAAGGTGAGCAACAAATCGAGGCTGAATCTTGTCTTAATCTAAGCAAAATTGCAGGAGAAGAACCTCAACATATCCCGTGATGCTCGACTGGGACCCATTGCTGAGTTCCGCAAAGAATACGTGAGCAATCCACAGTTCAGGGCTGAGATCGATGCGGTGTGTCCACCACCGACGCAGGCGTCGTCGTCATCCCCGTTAAAATGCTCGCCAGGAACACCGTTTAACTCGCCGCTGCCCACAAAGAATCCGGTGCTGGCACGCTTCGGGGAAAGCAGGCGTCAGGACACGCCCATGCGTCGGGTTAAATTTGGAGGCGTCTCCACCATTCTGTATGACTGCGGGATGCCGGCGCACATCGACTACGAACGGGATCCGGTCTTTGCCCAAATTGTGCAGGCGGAACCGTTGAAGCAAGCACTGCAAGAGGCGCGTGCCGGCCGAGCAACAGCATCGGTTGTCATTGCCCCGACGCCCGCGGCAACTGGTAATCTGCAACAGCTGTCGGGTCTAGCGCCCAGCATCCGCGCTCATTTGGAGCATGTCGGTGTGGACAAACAGATGCTGCAGTCGGCTGTGGCCAATGCTCCGTACTACAATCGCCTCTATCAGACGCTGCAGGAGAAAGGCATTCGTCACGAGCAATGCCAGCTGCTGGAGCCGCTCAAGCAGGTCAACGATTGGCTGCTCAACGATGAGCAACTCCTGGACGACATCGACAAACTGTTTGCGGACATGCGGGCAGCAAGTGGGGCTGGCGACATTAGCTACGGCAACGATTTGCTGCCCAACTCAGCCAGTCACGATTCCGGCTTCTACTCGAAGCCAACCACTCCTGGCCAGGCTTGCGAGGAGCTCAACGCCAGCCTCGGCAAATTCACAACGATTCCGGGCATCGAGCACATGAACATGTATCCCAGTTGCGCCGGCATGCCCGACCAGTTCCAGCAACTCCACCTGGGCGACGACAAAATATCAGCGGGTGAGCAACAAATCTAAAAATATAACAAAATTACTAAATGAAAGCTGCGCAGAATGCGAAAAACTAAAAAGAAAAATAGAAAAATATTGCTCATTAAGCATGAGTGGTAAGCACCAAGTGTGACGGATTTTTGTATATTCATTTAATATGGAATTTTATGCATTTTGGTGACTAATTTTTTTTTTTAGCATCGTCAACAAAACAAATTGATTTGATTTTCATCATTCCAAAGAATGTTAGGTAAATTTTCTGACCCGTACCAGTTCTACCAGAACCAATGCGATACCCCCATCTTAAAATCTGCTGTTCCCTAACCGAAAGAACTTTACTCGATATTCTATTACTTTTCACTCATTTAACGCTGATTATTTGATAGCTCAGTTAAGCCTTTATTCTAATGCATATATTCAAATCTTAACTTTTGCAAACCATGTCACTAGAGAAATTCAAGTTTTCTTAATTTTATGCAGCTCGCACTTAGACCAGAGACTTCCGATTTTAATTAAAAAAAAAACCAATGACGCCATGCTTACAAATGAATATATTGTAATTTTTACCCATTTTTAATGGGTTAAGGGTATAAAAAGTACGCAACTTACTCGTATTGTTCAGATGTGTATTTATTTTAGTATAACTATGAAATGTAAGAACCTGACTAATTAGATTCTGACTTCATCACGAAATTCTGATTTAAGTAAGAACCTGACTAATTAGATTCTGACTTCGTCACGAAATTCTGATATAAGTAAGCACCTGACTAATTAGCTTCCCATGCACATTTCAGACTCAACGGGATCGTTGGCTGCTCCTGTGCCCAGTTTCAATTGTCGCGACTGCACTTTGCCGATTGAGTTTGGGGAGGTGGCCGTTAAGACGGAGCGTGCTGGAAAGGAGATTGCCTGGCATCCGGGCTGCTTCAAGTGTCACACGTGCCGCGAACTGCTGGCGGATCTGGTGTACTTCTTCCACCATGGCCAGGTGTACTGTGGCCGCGATCTGGCCATCAAGCTGAAGATACCGCGCTGCAAGGCATGCGATGAGCTGATCTTCACCAAGGAATACACCGCCGCCGAGGATGCAACCTATCACATCAAGCACTTCTGCTGTCTGCAGTGCGACGAACCACTCGCCGGACAACAGTACATACCCGAGGAGAAGTCGAATATGCCGCTGTGCCTGCAGTGCTACGACAAGTTCTATGCCGGCACCTGCAAGAGCTGCAAGCTGCCCATTGGTCCGGCGGATCAGGGCGTCGCCTGGGCGGACATTCACTGGCACAGCAATTGCTTTATCTGTGCTGGCCTGGGGTGCTCCAAGTCGCTGATCGGTGGTCGTTTCTGCGTCAAACAGGACATGCCCTTCTGCAGTCCGGCCTGTGTGCGAAGCGTTATTCCAGCCTAAATATTCGCAAAATTAACCAAAACAGTATTTCACAAATACGCACAAAATATGAATATGAATATGAATATGAATATGCACAGATATATAAATATCGATATATATATATGTATGTATTACACTCCTAGCGTGCACAATTCCCATTTACTTCAACTGTATTTGAAAGTGCCTCAAGTTTACACATTATAATAATCATAAAATATATATATATATATATATATAGAAATATACACTCCACAATAGCGATTTTTAGCCGTGCCAATAGTCTATGGATTTTATAGTTATTTATATTTACACACTTGCAATTCAAGTTTATGGACTGCATAAGCAGAGTATTAAATTCGCTTATAAGCTACGCTTTGTAGAAACTGATTTTAAATGACATTTTTATAACGTACTTTTTGTAATAAAATGTTTTAAATGCAAATGTTTCCATTTTTGCTTGGGAATTTTTTGAGGGAATTTCCTTTGCTAAGGGACACCTTAGGATGGAAATATGAAAATCCCAATATAAGCGGTGAACAAATACAATTCCCCCCAAACTGTATAAATAATAAAACTTCGGTAAATTTTTGTATTATTTTTACGTATTTGCTGGTAGTTTTATTGGTAATTGCATTTTCATTATTAATTAATCATAATAATTCCGTTTTTGTATATTATGTATTATGTGTATGTATAAAGATTGTTGATTTGTTTTTTGTTTTCTTCTGTTTTTGTTGTTATTATTATTATTTGTTTGACATTTTGAGTTCATTGCAAAAAGCGAAACAAAGGGAAAATCACATAATTTGCTGAATTACAAGTTGAGTTGAGAGGAGTTTCAGTTTCAGTTTCCCCACCACAAGAGGGGCTGTGGGATGAATAACTCTACTTTCTGCATAGTTCTTGTTTCTATTTATGTTTGTTTGTATTTAGGTTTAATGATTAGTTTGCCTGCAATCAAATGTTTTGCATTTATTTGTTTATTTTGTTCAGTTCGTCATATGCTAAATTGTATAGTGTAATTATATGTCTGTGTGTACTTTGTTTATATCTATATATGTATATTTATATAGGTATTTCCTGGTACTCGATGCTCCCTTTATTCAAAAAAACGCAAAACGGCCGAAGTGCCAGCCATCGGTTAAAAAAAGGTTGTCATCACTAGTGGACTCCTGCTCGAGTCGTTCTGTGTAGGATCAGGCGACAAAAATGTTTAGTTGACTTTTCTAAATATGTTCAGCATGTTTTCTTTGTTCACAATGTATCCCTTCCTTTCTTTTATTTTCGTTTTTTATTACTCTCACGAGTGTTTTTACCAAATTAGTTGAATTGTTTTTATCTTAAAGTAACACTTTTGTTGCCCCTCTATTTTTTATTTATTTTTTTTTTTTAATATTTTTTGTTTTGTTTTGTTAAATTTTAATAAGTATTAATTACATTGATAATTAGTTTAATTATTATTTCTGTTCGTAAACAATTTTACATGATAGGATTTTAGTTTTAGTTTTTGTATGTGTGTATTTTGCTACAACAAAAAACTATGCCTTACAAATAATACTTTAGTTACAAATTTATTTTACTCTTTTCGCTTTGCATTAATTTTGTTCGCCATTTTCTTCCTTTCTTTTTCTTAACTTCTCCTTCTACTTTCGCATAACTAAAAACAATCAACAAAATGAGTTAAGTTTCAAAGTTAAAATAAATTTCTTCTTTTTTTTTGTAACTAAATAGTGTGGATAATGAAGCGTGGTTGGAGGAAATTGGTGGGGGGGGGGGGGAAGGATGTATTTATAGTTTAAAAACGACAACTAAAAGTTATAGCCTTAAATATTTAAAATTGGGTTATTTTGCTGCAGTTTGCGTAGAGCTGCATAAGAGAACACTAATTACAAAGCATTGGCAACACTGGCTGCGGCGTGGTGAGTTGTGTGGTGTGGTGAGGTGAGGCTGTTGCCAGCGTTGCCACACTGTTGTGGCGGCGCGTGCGGTCAAACCTCGCATTTTGTTTGTTTTTGTTAGTTAAATCTTAAATACACATAACTATAAACAGAGCAGAAACGGACACGCTTACAAATTGCATATATGTAATCAGATTCACACACACACAAACACACACAGAGAGACACACGCACACACATACGCATCTTAAAGCTATACATACAAAAAAAATGTCAAGTTAAATGTACGAAAAATAATGGTAGATTTTTCTGCCATCTGGGATTATTTGCCTTTAGAACATAATAATGCGGCGTGTTCTTATTGTTGTTGTTGATGTTGCATGCAATAGTGTAAGCTGCCACGTGTGGGGGAGTGCTCCTGGTGTGGAGTAGCTAGTGAAGTCACTTTCTCTGCCCCATCCTGCCTCCTTTGATAGCCGTCTCCGTTTCGATAAGTGCTCCTGCTGTGCCCGTTCCCGTTCCCTTTCCCGTTGTTGCCCTCGCTCGTCCTTTGGCGGCGTCGGTTGTCAACAATTCGTGTAGACGCCTTGAGTGTAATACAGTTCGGTGATCCGTTCGGGCAGCGTGCTGTACAGGTTCGTGATTAGGTCAAGCGGCAGGCGGGACCACGCCTCCTTGATGCGAAAGATGAGATCATCTTTGCGCGAGAATTTGCGACCACCATCGAACACCTCACGAATGAGCCAGCCCCAAATGTTCTCCATGATGTTCAGATCGTGGGCAATCGTTGGCCACTTTTGCGTTTTGAGTCCCTCTGCATTGAGCAGCTCCTGGGCGGTGGGCAACGCATGCGACATCCAATTATGGTCCTGCAGCACAAACTCAGCACTCTGTCCTCCACCTGCACCACCACCACCCAGTTTGCTAACGATATTGGGTCGTTCGCGGAGTATGGCTTCGATGCAGGATTCGGGTCGCTGCTTGGCAGAGGAGACATCCAAATGGATGGCGCCACCGACGCAGATCATCAGGTAGATGTAGACAGAGTTGCCACGCGGCCGTTGCGACAGCGTTCGCTCATAGTTGCGCAGATCGTGGAAGTAATAGGAGAAGCCATCGGGCCCATCCAAATTGAAGCGTCGCTCATCATGGAAGACGACACGGCGCCAGTGCTCCTCGCTCCACACAATGTACGTATTGGCGAAATTCAGGCGCTCTGTTTGATTGTATTGCGAGAGCAACGGTTCCGTTTTCAGTTTCTTGGCACAATTGGCAGAGCCGGTTGTGGTCGACGCCGTTGAGGATGCTGCCCCAGTCGATGATGAGGAGGCCGATGACGATGACGACGAGGATGATGACGACGCTGATGAGGAGACGGCGGACGACGTAGTTGCTGCTGTACCCGCAGCTGTTGCTGTTGTGGCAGCAGTTGCTGCTGCTGCAGCTGTGGCACGCAACAAGGCATTTGCGGCGGCTGCAATATTACTATTGCTGGCAACAACTGTTGCTGCACCCGCCGCTTGCTGATGATGCGCATGATGTGCATGATGTGCATGTGGATGGGGATGTGGATGGGCATGTGGATGCACATGTGATGGATGACTGATGATTGTGGGTGAGATGCTGGATCCATTGGATTGCTGGGTGGGCGCATGACTGGATGCAGTGCCGCCAGTGCTCGAACTGGCCGCCGAGAAATTTGAG
Source organism: Drosophila mimica (assembly GCA_037043585.1). NCBI lineage: Eukaryota > Metazoa > Arthropoda > Insecta > Diptera > Drosophilidae > Drosophila > Drosophila mimica. The sequence goes on along the minus strand of JBAMBE010000325.1, from coordinate 394,514 downwards.
TTTTGATTTAACGCATGGACAGGCAAATGATTTTGTTGCACCTTGTGCTGCTGCTGCTGTTGTTGCTGCTGTTGTTGTTGTTGTTGCTGCTGCTGCTGTTGTTGGTAATAGGGATGATGATGATGATAGCTGATGTGCTGCTGATGCTGATGTATTGTTGGTTGTTTCAGCTGCAACTGTTTCAGCTGCGTCTGTGACTGTGCCAGCAACTGTTGCTGTTGCTGCTGTTGTTGTTGCTGCTGTTGTTGTTGGTGTTGGTGTTGTGTTGCATGACTTGGCGCCTGGACGCCCACATAGTTGCCCTGATGGTTTAGATAGTAGTGCAGTGCCATTAATTTATTGGCACTATTAGCGCCGCTCGCGTTGCCCACTGTGCCACCAACCACTTGGGTCACCGGCACTGTCGCAGCTGCCGCAGCGCTGCTTGCAGCAACTAGCTGGACTCCTCCTACGCCTCCCCCACCAGGATGATGGTGGTGTCCATGGGCGGCGGCAGCGGCAGCAATGGCGCCCGCACTTGCGGCTAATTGTGCAGCAGATTTCGGATCGTAGATGAACTTATTAAAGTTCTGCAGATCGTCGGGACTGAGCACGAGCGTTTTCATTTGGATATCGTCGCCTCCGTCGCTGTTGCAAGTATTTATTTAGCTGCTGCTGCTGTTGCTTCTCTCTCTTTTCTTGCACGCTTCTGCGTGCAGCTCTGACAGCTGTCTGGCAGCACTTGTCTTACGTAAATGCAGGTGAGTGAGTGAGTGTGAGTCTCGGTTGTATTTGGTTTTGCTTACTTTTTGATTGCACTGTGGCAACACTGGCCGTTTTCAAAGTGTTGAATTACGCTCACGCACAACGAAAGACCAAACGACGACGTCGACGCACTTTCACGATTGCTGTGATTCCCAAATTCGTTTATATATTAACGGTAGTTGGGCAATACCGAAACGTGTCTCTCTCTATCTCTCTCTGTCGCTCTCACGTGCAGACGACTCTCTTGAAGTCGAGCTCACTCGATCGCCTGTCTGCCTGTATGTGTGTGTGTGAGTGCGTGCGTTATCAAAGGGCTCTGCAGCCCTGGCCCTCTGCTCTGCTTATGCTCGCTGGAGCTCTCTCCCTCTGCTCTCTCTCTTTTGCCCGATTGCAAAACTCGTAAAAAGATGTCGGTTTACTTTCCCACGTACACATGCACGTGTGTGTGTGAGTTAGCAGCTCCCTATATATACATATATGTATGTATATGTGTAGGTATATATGTGTGTGTGGCGCAGCTCTTTCAATATGTTATCCTCTTTTGTTGAAGTGGTTTTTCTTGTCGGTGTTGCCGTTGTTGTTGTTGTTTTCGGCTGCTTGCTGTGTGCAAATGTTTCCTTGTTTCTTTATTCTGCGTGCCGCTGTTGCTGCTTCGAAGTTGCCCCTTGCTGTAGCTCTTGTAGTTGTTGTTGTGTTGTTGCTTTTAGGTATTCAGTTGTCGTCGACGTCGATTTACCTGGAATAAAATAAGAAGCAGGTATGTGAGTATATGAAAAAGACTCTTGTTTAACACTTTGCATTGTGTTTCTCAGACACACACGCATAGATTTATATAAAATGCACTCGAAATTCACACACACATGCACACTTATGTTTATATGTATTCACTCGCGACTTGCATGATCCGAAAAAACAGATATATAAACATGTATTCCAATCGTTTTCTTGGTGAAATCTTCTTTGTGCACGAAAAACATTTCTGAACAGATGTTCAACGTACTCAGATTTCAAGTCCCCGTTTACATTTCTTTTTTTTTTGGTTCCCTATGCCAAAAAGTAAATAAAAAGGTCGTCGGCGTCGCTGCTCTGCTCTGTTTTTGTCGTTTCTTTTAAAATGAGAGCATAAGCACATACACACACATACACCACGCTCGCACGCACAAGTACACACACACACACACTCGCACACAAGTGCATTTCGTATTTTGGAAATTTTGCCACAGTAGTTTTGGGAATTTTTGCGAATTTCACTTTGCAGATATTTTTTGCGGCCATCTTTGTTTTTTCGTTTACATTGAGGATGCTGCAGTTGAAACAAGTGGCTTGGGTCAAAGTTCGGCTGCTTTGCGAGGCAGAGAAATTAATCAGAATTATTTCCGGGACTAACCACAACAGGCCGTTGGCTGTTGGTTGGTGTTCCGGCAGGTGTTGGATCTAAATGATCCAATATATTTGTCCAGCTGTTATAAAACATGTTTCGATCAATTCACAAACACAAAAACGCAGCCACAAACAAACGTGCGAATTCACATGCGTTCCTCCCTGGAACGAAAACCGGTTGATTTGCTGAACTATAAACGAAACGAAACGCAACTAATACACAAACAAAACCATAGAAAATTTTTAAAATACCTATGTTAAGATACATTTATATTTCTTTTGTGGTGTGTGTTTGTTTAAACCCGCAACTGACCCAGTTACAATTTTATTTATGCAAACAATTTAACACAAATAAATGTTTTGCGATATTTGCTAATTACCCTGCTAAATATCCTTCAAACAGTGCAAATTCCACGAACTTAATTTTTTTTAAATTTGCATTCCTGGCACAATGTCCAACATAAATCTACCTTACAGAGATAATCGTATATTTTTGTGCAATTTTGTTGCGTGTTGTTGTTTGTTGCTGGTGTCGGGGAGAAAAACAAAACGAAGCCAAAAATAATTTTTGCTATTTTGTTTTTTTTTCGGACCACCAGCGATAACGCCATGGCAATTTATATATGTACATATATGCATTGCACATATACACACACATAGACACACGCACACATGTTTGAGTAATAAGTATATACACAGACACGTAGGCCAAAATGCTGATTTTACGTGTGCATATTGCGAGCTTTATCATCTGACAAACGATTCGGTGCTATAGACACGAGAACGAGCACGCACATGCTCCAATCTCCATCTTCCAGCCACGAACACCCCTCTGAACCTCCTCCTCACTCCGCCAATTAGCTAATAAATTTGATTACTTTGTATTCGCTGGACTCGCAGCCAGCGTCGCCATTCCGCCGAATCAGTGCTGACATTTTGGCTTGTTTCCAGCTACCCGGAAATCTAGGAATTTTTATACATATTTATTTATTTTTTTTTTTTTGTTATTATTCTAATGCTATTATTTTTTTTATTACAATCAAGGGTTTGGGAAGGTATAATAATAATAAATTTATATTTTTGCTAATCGATCTGTTCGCTTTTTTGGCAATCGATAAAATAGCTGACCAATAAGAAAATTATTTTTAAAGGAAGCATCAATTTTATGATTTGGTGGCAGATTCAGATTCCGACTCAATTTTTCAGCCATAGATGATGCCGCAGTAATAATGAAATAAAAACCAAGTTAGCAAAACGGGGATGAAAACCAGTTTCGATACCAACAAAATTTAAGAGTAAGGGAAGAAAGCTGCTGCTGCTGCTGGGACAACATTCGCCTCTATGCGAGAGCAATAATTGTGTGAGTTTGTGTGTGTGCCTGAGCGAGTGTGTGTATGTGTGTGTGTGTGTGTTCTATCTCTTTGGGGTTGTTCTGCTTGCTGCTAGCTGTTTTGACTGTATTCTTTTTTATGCTGCGGCGACAGCAGGCTAAGAAGTCGGTCGCATGTCGGTCACTTTTGATCAAAGAAGCGAGAGCAGCAGCAAAAGCAGACAGCTGCTGAGACCAGTTCTGGGAATACCCTTCGATGAAGATTCATAAACAGAGTATAAACTAAATACAATTCTAGTACAAAAATCACTTTGTTTTAAAAGGAATTTAGTTTTAGTTTCCCATTTTAAGAAATTTCTCATATATATATATAGACATATATAAGTATTAATATATACACATACAATTGCAGCAGCTGATCGAAAGTTCAGCAATAAAATGGCTTTACACAAATTGAAAACCACTTTCTTTCCAGGCGCTTCTTTTATTTTTAAATATGATAAATTTCATTTTTTTAAGGATTTTACAGGAATTAACTGTGGAACCGTTACAATATTAATATATATGTTAACAAACAAACATTAAACATACGTATATTAATTTATGCATATACAACTGTAGCCAGCAGATCGAAAGATCAGTAAACGACGTTAAAATTGTTCAATATTGACAATAAAAATTGCAATGCGCAATTCTCTTCTGTTGTGGTTGATACTATATTTTTTTCTTTCTAATTTGTTATGTAGTGTAGAGTGTAGTGTAGTGTGTTTTGTGCAAATACAAAATACATAGATAGATAGACATTATGTACATTATTTACACCCCATTTGCGATAAGATATTGGAAAAATACGAAAGGAATTTTGCTACGCTATTACTGCTATTTGCTATTATTATTGTTGGACTTTAGCGATGACAATGTTCAAATGACACGAGTAAAAATAGCAATTTATGTTTCTGGTTTTCGTAAGAATTTCCCTTGCAATGTTCCACAATTTTTACACCCATCAACACAAAATCTTTTCAAAATCTGTCCAATGCTGACTAACTCAAATAAAAATAAAAACAACTTAAAATTTTGCGTCATATCGGTTCGAGGAAACGGTGTTTATTATTCGCATTGATATTTAATTTCCAATATGATTCACGATTTCACTGTTCACTGTTCACAATAGTATTGCATTTAGCACCAATTCATATTGATTATTCCGTATATTATCCTATCACAGATGCTCTCTTTCCACATATTTGCAACGGCACTTTTTTTTCTTATCGCCTTTCCTTATTCACTACATATGTAAATTTGTTATTTTTGCTTGTGTGTGGTGTGCAAGTGAAATGCGACAAAATGAGGAAAAAGAAAAAAAAACATTCATGGATTACGCGTTGCGGGTGGCAGGGAATGAGAATTGGACCGTTAAAGCAAACAGTTAGATTGTATTCTATGGCGTCGCGTTTTGTGTCGCATCAACGTTTTACGTTATGCATTAAATGGGAGCTCTCCTAGATGCACTCACACACACACGCACACGCACACATGTACACACATATGTAAATATCCAAAAATATAAACGACACCAGTAACAACAACAAAAACAACACTCAACGCTGTACGTAATAAAATCCCTTGCGCTGCAATGCAGTCGCCGCAGCAGCGCAGTTGCTGCGCAGCCAGCACATGCTTCGCTTCTTATTTATAAATTGAGCCAGCCCTTATGTGTTCAACTCTGTTATGTACAACAGCCAGCCAGCCAGCCGTTGGCGAGACATACATACATTGTCTCTCTACGTACTACGTGCGTGCATGCTGGTGTGTGTGTTTTGTATGCGTGTGCGCTCTTGTGTGTGATGCCATATCGTCGATATTGAAAGTACGTATGTTTGTATGTATGAACATTTGTACATAACACACAATGTATCGACGTTGAAAAATTGCTTGGGTTTGCGAACAACGGGACAACGACGACGACGATGACGATCTGATACGAAGCGATACCTTTTTTTTATTTCGTTCGTTAACATTTAATTCTTTATACGTGTATCATATATATATATATATATGTAGATAAATATATACGTATGTATGTGTGTACATATCATTTTCATTTTTCACGGAACAAATATGGCTGCACAAAGCTGCTTTGAAAATCGCTTACGCTGCTCACATTTAAAGCTTATTAAAACTTTTCACATTCACACCAATTTAATATATATGTATATGTATATATGTAAGCACATGCACACACATACACACACACATGTATGTGTGCAATTTTTAAAAAAAAAATTTTTCAAATATTGGAAGAAGGAACGAGCATATAATGCTGACTGGCTGATTGGGGACTGGCGTAGATTCCGTTTGGGTTGCCGTTTGTTGGTTTGAGTGCGTGATTACGCCATTTTCTTTACTCTTGCACGCCCAATTTCACATTTACCTTATTCTTTGTTAAAAATTTTTAATTATTTTATGGGTTTTGCTTGGCACACCGCGAACACTGTGTGTGTGAGCGTTTTATTCGATGTTTATATTTATTTGTTACACTATTGGTTTTATTGCTTTAACGATTTCTTAAATGCATTTTTCCCCAAACGATTTATAAGTTTTCACCACTACCACACACACGACTTGTCGACAGACTCGCTGAGGTTATGGAGATGACATACTCTCGATATTTCCGAATTGATGGGGCTTTCTACGAAACGAAACTATATCGATATTTGTTGGCGATATATTAAAATGTGCAAATCATTTATAGTATTTATTTAAAGTAGAGACACAAAAACATTGTTTATTTTGTTATGTGCTTGTTGTCATGTACACAAAGTCGAAGTAGATCTGTGAATTTGAGGTTTGGTTCAATTTATAAAAATACATTCATAATTATCTATCGATATTTAAATACTACTTTTTGACGTCTCACCTTCAACTTGATTTAACAGTGCTGCCCACTGCTAATAACAATAAAGCAAATGTTAATGCTGTTATGCCTCCCAATGAGATCACAGCTGTGGCAGCTTATTTATGAAAAACAGCATTAATTAAAATTTCCTCCATATTCATGAAATCATTGAATAAATGAGCCTAAATAAATAGACACGGTTAACAGCAATTATAAGCAATATAGGGCATTTAATCGGTTGGATTCTGTATGACAATAAGAATAAAGTCCTTATCGGGAGCCACCATAATTTCATGTTTCTTGGAGCGAACTCGCAGGAATGTCATATCATTGGATGGATCCAAATCCCGCACCACACTTCTCGCCTTGTCCGCCAGCTGACTCATCAGGCCAGCGTATTGAACGGTTGTCGTGTTGTCAAGCGTCGACTTCACTGGAATACCTAATAAGCCAAACATTGGTTTACTCTCCCATATGTATAGATATATTTATTCAATTTCTATTTCACTCACCTTCATTGTTGACGACTATTGTGCCGACGACTCCCTTATGGCTTTGGATTCGCTTCAGCGTCTCTTCTACTTCTTGTGACTGTCAATATTGTTTGAAACTTAACTTTAATAATTCATTTTTATAAACAACTTACCATTATTATTAAGAATTTTGGTTTGTCGTCAACAAAATGACTATTTTGCAAAAAGGAAAATAAACTCTTGTTTGTTCGATAGCGCAGTGTGACCAGTATGCGAAAACTAAAAATAGCGCAAATAACTGCATAATAATACCACCAGTTAACCAAGTATCGGTCACACTGCACCACATGATTTGACCCGTAAACCTATAAAACAGCCGTTACCGTTAGATACTTGTCATGACAACCAAAATAACTAGAATATTAAAAAATTTTGACCAACTTTTTATATAGGTAAATATGTTGAAGAGCCCACCAGTCAAGGTAACATTTAATTAAATTTATAAAAAAAATATATAAATTATTAATTCATAAATGTATAAATTATATTAAAGCCACCTCGAACAATTCGCTATGTGGAAGAAGCCTACAGGCAGATTCAGGAAAAGAAAAATATCCAAGATATTGTGGTTATAAACGAACTCGGTCATCCGGTTAAGAGTACGATGGACTTTGAGAACTCGGTGAAATTTGCTGGCTTATTTCAAGAACTGCGCGGCAGAATGGAGCGTGGAATGGACAAAATTGATCCCACAGACGAATTGCGAATGCTAAGAGTTCGCACAAAAAGCCATGAGGTACTATTGGTGCCCGATTCTAAAATAACTGTAATTGTGGTACAAAATGCAGATAAATAAATTTATTTGATCGCATAGTAAATACTCGATTTTGTTGAAGAGTGTGCAGCACTGTTAACGCACGTTAACACTCTTTTGTTTTGCTATCGAAACTGCTATCGGCTGTATGTCACCTCTAGTTTTATGACATATGCCGCTGATGCGGCACTGCGTAAGCTATGTTATGGCAATGTTATCGGAAAAAACTTCTCAAATTATTCCCTTTACGGCAACAATAACAAATATTGGATATACAAGAGCTATGTTTACACATTTTCTGCCGATCTGCAAACAAGAGCAGTGTTGGTATTTAATCGGAAAAACTTGCCACTCGCTGTTAAGTAACATGTTTGCAAAATGTTAGCTTAGCAGTCGAATAAACATATACGCAACACACATACGCATTCAGAGTTTTGTTGTGTTCGGATCGCTGTGTGTGCTATTTACGTCGTAATTAAACTAAAGAAATATAGTAATTCGCTAGCGCGTAATTAATGAATCAAATTTATACAAAATTTGCTCCATTTCGTGTGCAGATTGTTTTTTGATTTGTTCGTCTGTTCATTGCCGTCCTCGTCGCGCTGTGATGCCAAAGTCGCTGCTGACGTCGCGGCTAAAGTTGATGACGTCGCATTCGAGCCTAAAAAGGCGTTGACAAGCAAACGTTGAAAGCAGATTAAAGCAGACACCACAAAAAAAAAAAAAAAAAAATAGAAAGAAAATAAAAATCAAATTCGAGCTAAACGCAATTTGGAATTGCTTTAATCTACTGTGCATATTTATCTGTATATTTTTATATATTTCGAGTGTCTGTGCATGTGTGCAAAAAAATAATAAGAGTAAAATTGAAGTGTGCGTAACACAAACATATAATTTACATAAACGAACGCGACACCCACAAAAAAAAGCAGAAAAAAAGAGTTAAAAAACGTACGGTAAATGCAGCGCCGCAAAAATGAGCAGCATAACGCTAAACGAAATGGTCAACGTGACACAGCAGGATTTACACGATCTATTAGAAATTTTCGAAAAAAAATCATTCGAGGCGGTGGCCTTTGAGGAAGGCACAACGGTAAGTTCACCACACTGTGACATTATCTACATATGTATGTGTATGTGTATGTGTGTGCATTACATACACACATATATTGAAAGGCACGTGCACGTGCAATAACAGTAACTAATAGCAATAACAGTTACACTAACATTGCTGCTATGCTGTGACCGCTTCAAAGTTCACTTTTAACAGTGGCTTTAAGCTGGTGTTTCCCAATCCTCACCCCCATCCTTTGCGCTACGATTTGGGTGCCGCGCCCCAAAATTTATGTAAAATTCGTCTTATACCCCGCTCCACTTTTACTAGAAATCGATGAGCTCCTTTCAAGACTTATTTCACTCAACAGCAACTACAACAACATGCTTGAGTGGCTTTCTGCTGCTGCTTCTTCTAGTGCTTGACATGCTGTGCGACTTTTTGGTCTGTTCTTCCTCTTCTTCGTTTTGCTTTGCCCTCGTTTCGAGTTACGGTTATGTTTGTGGGTGGGTGTGTGTAGTCAATGTGCAGTTATAACAACAAATTGTTTGACACGCACTTGACTTATTTGTGTGACAGGCCTCAACTCATTACTCAAATATTTACCGTTTACTTCTCGCTGCACGGTGGTCATAAATTGTGTTATAAATTTTAGAAATGTTAACTCCCTCAGGTAAAAAATAAATAAATCTATGCAAGCGACTCTAAGTTAAATAACACAATTTTGTTCGAATTGAATTTCACAAATATTTTGATACAAATTTGTTTGATTTTTCTCACTGTTGGATTTTTGTTTAACATTTTTCTGTTAACGGTGTATGTAAATAGGCCGCTAAGCATAAGCCGGCAACAATAACAACAAACTTTCATGCATGATACGTTTTGCATGTGTGTGTGTTTAAGTACAAGTGTGGTCTATACATATGTGTGAGTTAAAGAGAGAGTGAGAGAGTATTTAGATATGTAAATGAAAAACGCAAACAATTGGCAGCAAAATACAAAAAAAAAAAACGTAACCCCTTCCCCCATCCCCCTCTGCGTCCCTTGCACGTTTCGTGCAAAAACTGATAAAAAGCGACAAACGATTTGCAATCAATTTAAATGAAAAATAAGAAATGCAGTTCAACTACTTGTATGTAAATATTTGTCTTGGCTGCCTGCTTGTCTCTTGTTACATTGTTGCAGCAGTTGCTGGTGTTAGTTTGAGAATGTTCGTTTATCAAACATTTGCTGCTTATCAGCGCAAATAGTTTTCCTTATCAGTGACTATGCAATTTCAAAGCGCAAACGTAAGAAATTCCCTCGTTCGTCAAATCATGCAAACAAAAATGAACTTTATTTAGTGCAATGATCTTGTTTATTAAAAAGTTCCATACTTTATTAATTTTTTTTTTTATAAAGTACTTGTCAGACGAACGCTTCCTTTAAGCTTTAAAGAGTTGATTTATACAAATACTAATAAATTATTCAAAAATTCTGACGATGGAATTACAACTTGTTTTATTTTCATCGATTTCTGATTGTATAATCGACCCAACCTGGTTTTATTAGTTTTAGTTGAAAGCGAAACGAAAAACAAAATCAATCTGATCAAATTACTTTAGATTTGTCAACGGAAAAGTTTAATTATATTGCGCGGTTGGGTTGAATTTAGCACGAACGACGGAATTTGTTTATTTATATTATTTTACTTATTTTTTTCTTTATTTACACGAACCGATTTTCAAAACCAATATCGCTTTGGTCTTTGTTTGACTGGTTGATAAAAAATACAGTAAAATTTAGAAACACACGAAAACCGCTAAAAATCAAATATACTCTTCCACTATGCAAGGAGTATACGAATTCTTCAACCTGCCTGAGTCTTTCTTTGTTAAACCCGCAGAAATAATCGACTTTGTTTAAAATTAAGTTGCTTATCAGAAAACGATAACTTGGAGCTGCATTTCAACTCGAAATGTTCTGTTTACCAGTGGAATTGTTTAATTTTTTGCTTTTATTGTTTTTTGTATCCGTTCGTCGTATTTTATTTATTTGCGTTTGTTTTGTTTGTAATGAAAGAAAAGTGTATTTATAGATTTGATGGCGGCACGTGAGCAAGCAATTTGCGTTTTAGATTATAATTATTTTCGACCTTGCATAATGAATAAGCGCCACATCCACTCAACGAGTCACAGTCAGTCAATTTCAGAGAGATATAGCAAAGTCCGAGCCATCCAGAGAAATTACATAAACGAATGCAAAGTGTATTTTTATTTATATATCAAACACGGCTCAAAACTGGACAACTAAATAAAATGGCATTTGATTTAGACGTACTCTGTTCTGCAAGTATATTTCTTTTAATATATAAATAGATGAAAGGGTATATTGGCGTTGCGCCCAAGTATGTAACAGCTACATATATATAGCTATATATCCTGATCAGCATCAAGAGCTGAGTCGACTTAGCCATTGGTAGAGGCAATTGTGAACCTAGCCAAATAAAATGTGGAATTAACAAGTCTTTTTGTTGAAGTAAAACAATTGAAGTAGTTAGTTGCACATCACATCTAGAATTTTAATAATTGTATTTAAGCACATCTAAAAAAAAAACATTGTAACTTGTACATTTATATAAATATAGGTAGGTTTCGCATTTCACATTTATCTTAGATTTCTATATAGTATAGCAGCAGACACCAGATTCCGTCCTGTTGTTTGACCTTAGTTTATATTATTATATCCTAATGTGATCAATGATCAAAAAATCGTTCGTTTTTTCTAGTTGAATTTCATTTAATTGCTCTTCTTCTGCAATGCAAGCCTTAGCTCCAGTTCAAAGTCCTCGCATTCCAGATCGAGGCCACAGCCGACGCCATCCTTGTCAAGTTTGCCCTGCGCCCAGAGTATCAATTTCACCAGAAACATCATTTTGGGCTCCATGCAAGCGGCCTGCTCGTTCTCAATCATTGCCATGCAATCCAGTTCACTGCTCATCTGCTCCTGGCAACTGAGCTGCGATCCACTTGGCTGTTGCTGCTGCTGCTCCATTTGAAAAGGATCGGAGCTGGTGGCGGCGATGGAGGAGGAGGAGGCGTTGGCATCGGTTCCCCCATTTAAATGTTTTCGCTCCCGAATCAGTTCGATGAGCCGTAACTGTTGCATGTGAAAGTACATGTAGTTGTCGCTCTCGTACAGCTTGGGATATAGCTTCTTGGCCAGATCCAGGGCATACTGCAACTGTCCCGCTCGCACCGCATTCTTGACCCGAGCCAGATATTCCGGGGTGTTTTGGAGTCCATTCTCTTGGAGTTTTGCCGCCGCCTCGAATCTTTGAGCTGCACCCATGTAGCCGTCTGTCAAATATAAATTCGAACTTTAGGTATTGCTTGCACCTCTTCTCAATCCTCTCGAGAGTTGTCTCTCTCTCCATCTCTTACTGAACCAATGGTTCAGTTCTTGGTTTGAGTCCCAAATAGTAAAGTAGTTCATAATTGTTATCATCGTTTTGTGGCTCACAAGTCCCATCATCGTTCAGTTGTTCAAATTTGTAACTTAAAATTTCGTAAACTAAAAATAAACAAAAAAAAAGAAAAGAAATTTGTGGAAAATTATTGGAATTTCAGATTTTATTGTTGAAAATTAGAAGAAATAAAGCGATAATGGGACTTGAATGACCTACTGAACGATAAGGTGATTAGTATAATTGATTGATTGGCGTAGCTATACATATATATATATATATATATATATATATACATATATGTGTGTGTATACATATACCCACCTGTTATAAGATATTTCATTATTATGCGATTGATGTCCACCTGTTTGGTCTGAAAGCTTTTCATGCGCTGGGCCCAGCCGTTTTTCTCGTCATTGCCCGCCATCTTTTCGGATATGTCGAATTTTCAAAAAGGTCTCAAAAAATACTGTAGCTAAAACTGATTGAATGTTCGAAAATATGTTAATATCAAAACCATAAAAAATTTAAGAATAGCAATAGAAAAAGTAAAAAAATAACATACACAGGTTACATATTAAAAAAATGTTTATCAATAATTGGTTTGGCAATGATTTGAAATAGCTTATTAATAACTATTGACTATAAACTTTATGTATTTCAAAATCGTCCAAGTCATTTAAGTAATTTCATATCTGCATGTCTTATCCGATCCTAATCGAATGTATACAGTTGTTCAATAATATGCCTGCGTACATAATATATCAACCATAAACTTATATATTTACAAATGTATATTTTATAACCAAAAACATGTTGGCAAAACAAATGCAATGTAAATATATATGTACGTTATATTTCAGCCTATCTCAAACAGCACTTTATTAATAAAACAAGCCAACAATTTAGAATTGTTTACAATCAGCTTTAATCAGCTGTTGCTACGGCGACACCCGATTAAATATTAACCTTCAAAAGCTCATTAAAAAATATCGCTGGCAAAAATATAACTGAAAGTGCAATAATGCGAAGAAAAAAACTAATCAAAAATCGAAATAAAATAAAACCAAAACTAAATCAACAAAATATAATTTTCGATTGATCTTTGGCACTGAAATGTGTCATTTATCAAGCGTTTACTGTACTAGTTAAAAGCTGTGTTTGTATTTAAAATTTATCATATTTTTCTATTGCTAAAAATGTTTTTTGTTTTGTTTCTTTCTTGTTTGTCTGCATTTTGATTGTTTCTGTTACAAACTTGCCCACTGACATTGAAATAGTTCAGGCAGAACAACAGCGGTATGTGTGTGTACACTGTACAAAATAAGTTGATATTTAAAAACTCACTTATTTTGTATTTAAAGTGAAAATAGCATTTCTTTGTTTTTGCATATTTTATTAATTTTTATTAAAATAATCAAAAAAATCAAATTAAACATAATATTGAAAACAAAATATAACTGAGAAATCAACTTTATAAGAATTAATTATAGAACTAATACTAATTTTTTGAGTGCTGCGAATAAATATTTTTTTAATGCCGGATGTTGATGCGGATTAAGAGTGTATATCTTTAGATATGCCTTCTGATTTCATTACACATTTGCGCATTTTTTTTTTGTCAGTGTATTGTATTGTTGGAGTGTGCGTAGACGAGACTGTGCCACATTGGTGTGTTGTATTTCTTTCGAGTGGGCGCCAAAAAAAGTAAATTATGTTTGTTGCTGGCCAGCAGCTAAAAATAGCTACAGCTGAACAGACTTATCGTATATTGGTGTATATATATATATACATATATCTTTCACATTGTATGCGTTGTATTCTCATTTCACTTTCTGGCTTTGTTCAGCTTTTTTGCACACTGCACCGCAACCCACCTGTTGTTGTTATTATTATTTTTCTAAATATCGCCTATTGTTGTTGCTTAGTTGATGCTTAGTTGTTGGTTTGTAGCAAAAGGTTGATGGTGGTCAGCACCAATCCAAATGTGTTGAATAAAATGGCAAGCAAGTGCATCAGGGTATAGAATTCCAGAACCACTAGGGTGAGAAAAGCAAAAAATAAATGATCCTCCAGTTTCATCAAATTTGCAGTTATTCTTAAATATTTGAGCTTTCTTCGTTAGTTGTGCAAAAGCAGTTTTGCACAAAAAATGTTGGCAAAAAAAATAAAAACTGCGCAATTGAAAATGTTTGCTGGCCTGGCCCAGGCAAGCTGAGAATGCGACTGCGACTGCGATTGCAGGTTGCTGCATGTAGCAGGCTTGTTTTTGTGTATACTTCCTGCAACAAAATCGCTTCCAGTCTGCACAAAACGGAACGAAACAGAAACATTTGCAACGCCCACGCACAAATTGCACATATATATCTATTATACGCTGTTAACGAGGGTAAAGGAGCATATTACTAATATCATTCAAGTTTAAGACTTGAAAATAGAAACTTGTAGTACATATTTGTCTAGGTGATATCGATAACATCGATACAGTTTTAAAGAGTCAGTAAATTAGAATTGTAGTTTCTGTGTGACTTACCCTAAGTATATTTATATAGAATACAAATTTTGAAGATACTCTTACTGGTTGTTAACATTTTACAGCCAACTCCCAGCTCAAATAAATAAATGAATTATTCAATAGTTTAATAATCATACCCGATAGGGGATTCAATTTTGGCAGAGTATTGCACGACTGATAACGCCCCGGATTGCAATGTTCTCAACGGTATTTCCTTTTTTGGGGGTTGTTGCATGCTTCCCATCCAGCCCAGCCAGCTGTGCCGTCACAGTGTGGCCTGGCTAAGGGGGCTCTTTCCATTGTTGTGGGACATTGTGTGCAGTGCGCAGGACGACGAATGACGTGGCATTTATTGTAGCTTTGCTGTTGCTGCTGCACTTTGCTGTGCGCCTGTGCCGTCTGGCATCAACTGTGTGTGTGGATGCAACTACGCTGTTAGCGAGTGTCCACAGTGCCACAGAGCCGTTCATCTCTCACGTCTGCTCCACTGTACCGTTGTCGTTGTGTGGGCGACATGGAAATTGCAGACAGGCGCTCATAAATCAAACAGCCAATGATTTCCAGTCGCTGCAACTTGCAACTCGTTCGTTGCACACTGTCAAATAATTGCTGTATAATTTAAACTGGAAAGTATTGCAAATATGCTTATTCATTTTCGGTTAAAAGCAAATTAAATAATTACTATGCCTATTTCAAGTTGAAATGTTGCATATTTTATGATTCATTTACGCCTAACGTTTTTTATTTTATACTTAAAATACATTGTTTTTTGTTTTTAATTTTATATAAACAAAACGATTTTTGTGGTAAATTAAATGCCAAATAAATATATTTTATGAATTGAATATAATATTCACAGATTTCATTTAATTAAATTAATATGAAAGTTAAAAATATAACTCTAAACAATCCTTGAACCTTACTAAAAGGTTATTATTCTATACAATTTTTAATTTGATATCGACCGACATACAGGCAAACTTTTCCTACTGAAATGTATAATTATTTATTTATTTGATTAATTAAATAAGTTGAACAGATTTTTAAAAAGGTCTATATTTTGAAAAGGATATTAAATTACAAATTTAAATAGAAAGAAAACAATTAAATAAATTTATTTTTTACTTAATTATTCCTTAAATGAAAGAAATTGTCCTGTCCGCTCATAGATAAGTTCTTGATGGGGCTTTAATTTAACTGGCAGCTGTACTGTAAATGAAATAAGTTAAACTCCAGCCACTTCGGAGCCTTCTTGACGTTATCCTTAGAAGAGTTTTCTGCTGCAACACCCAGTATAAAAATATTTGATTATCTGCATAAGAAGAAGAAAATTAGATATTTATAAGTATCTGCATTGCTAATAGTGCTACTGTTTTCTTCTTCTTTTCTTTTCCGTACCTTTAACTTGAAGCCCACTGTGCGAATGGGATTTTGGGGTCTAATATTTATGATTGCCTGCTGCATGAACTTTCGGGCATGGAAGTGATGTGGCCTTGGATTGATGGTCGCTTAGTTGTGTTGGGCGACTTGTTGTTTCATTTGTTCAGTGGCAACTGACAAACTGTTGCCGCAACGAGCGTTGTTCGAATTGGAGACGACACTTGGGACAGGACCGCATGAAAATCGTGGCGGTTGCAATTGGAAGAAATGCTAACGGGAACTGCAAACTGCAACTCAATGCGTAGGCGCATGTCCGGCACATAGAGAGAGAAAAAGAGAGAGAGAGAGGGGGGGAGAGGGAGAGAGAGATTGTGTGGCTGCAGGAGGAACCGAAACTGAAACTGAAGCTTGGAGCTGGAACTGCACTGGATGTGTAGTTGGTTGTAGCTGTTGTTGTTGTTGTTGCAGCGAGCGAGTTCGATTCGAAACCGATTGCTGTGATATTTTCCAATTTTTCCAGTAGATGGGACCATCGCATGGATTTCGATGCTTCGACCAGGCATTTTGGATTTTGACCCAGACACAGCCGCAGAGCTGAGAACTGGGTTCGCATAATGTAGCCGAATGATTCCTGCTAAACTTTGCCCCCATCGCCCGATAATAATGAAAATAATGCTTCGTCCGCTTACTATTGCATCCTGAATGCCTGCTAGCAAGCAGATAAAATCGATAAGAATTTAAATGGCGGGCCAGTGATTTTCTTAAACATCCGCCACAAATTGTTGAAACCAGCGAGAGATTCGTTTTGGGCGTACAGAATTGTGGAATGCGTTAACAAATCAAATGCAATCAATGCCAAAGCTGGCAATGGGAAATTGTGTTCTTGACGTGTCTTTGATGGACAACCCAATCCCATTAAAAGATTTCATTATGAACTTCAATTCGCTTTTAAATATGATAGGAAATGGAAAAAAATAACAAACACAGCACAGTATAATTATATTTTTAAGCATTAAATACGCTTGTCGACAATAATTATTTATGTTTATTATTATGAACAGCTGAAAGACTACTTGAAATTTGTGTATTCATGCGAAAATGGAATTTATAAATATTGTGATTATTAAAATTGTGCAGAAAGTGTTATTTACATCAAGTTAAATGTTTTTCTTTTTTTTTATGATGACAAAAGTTTCTCCAATAAAAATACAAAATGTAAACAAACCAGGGTGTGAAAGCAGATCGTATATCGGTTTTGAATTTCAATCGGTAAAGTTGCTGTTCCGGTTTCAGATCCGTTTTCCAGACCCAATAATCCGCAAAATAAATATTTCGATAAACATTAAGATACATGAATTTTTTTTTTTAGCTTTTTACCTCTATAGAGTAGTTTATAATTGCAGTCATCAAAATACAACAATTTCATGATTATTTAACTACTAAATTAGTTTCCGCTACTAGTAGGCAATATTTATTAAGCAATCCCTATCAATGTTGCATATTATTACAAAATACAAATTATATTCAGGGTAGTAATGATGGGAGCTCATCATCATCATTATCATCATCATCGTCATCATAATCATCATCAGCGACGACGGCATCGTTAACAATGACCTCTGCGAGACTTTTGGATGAACTGATTGCCAGGCGAACATGAAAAGCAGACTGTGATCGGATACCAAATTGAAAAAAAAAACACACACACACATACACAGTGTGCTTGTGTTTATCATGTATGTGTGTGTGTGTGTGACTGTTTAACACTTGTCAGATTGAAACCGAAAACTCTTCCTGATTGCAAACGACCTCAAATTGATGTCATTTGCTTTCAAATAATTAAAACAAAGCTCATGTTCAATGTGCAATGCATATTTCCATATATGCAAGATTGCAGTTTCCTGCTAAACAACTATTTACAGTCTTTATACGCTTGCTGAGGGTATTTTAATTTTGTTGTAAAGCTTGTAATGCATTGAATATGTATTATATATTCGTGATCAGCATTATTAACCCAGTCCAAATAAATTGATGAAACTTGAAGTAAATCCGTATTTTGGCTGTAGATGGTACAAGTGTTGTAGTCGTATCAAATCGGTTCAGTATATAGCTGTAATAGGAACGATCGGTTGGAAAATTAGTTAGAACTACATTTCTGTGTACGAAGTTATCCAGACCAAATTCTCCATTAACAAATTTAGATGTAATCATGAAAACTCCCGTCTGCAAGGGTATGTAACATTCGGCTTAGCTAGAATAGCTGTTTGGATAGCTTGTAGAGACAAAGATTTGTAAATGTTCAATGTTATTGAAATTGAAAATGACCTTGTCCAACTGCATATTAAAATCACATTTAGTTTGCATATTCAAAGTGTTGTTTGATTGTAAACTTTCAATTTACAAAAAAACCGACGTAAACATCAAAATGCCAAATAATAAAACTATTAGTAGTCAAAGCTAATAATTAATTATTATTATTTACTAACGAACTTGTTGAAGAATTTGCATAGTTTTGTTTACTCAGAAAATGAAATATGTATAAGAAAAGAAAAAAAACAAACACTATAAAACACACACAGTGTTTAACGTAAACGTGTTTGGGTTTAAGCTGCTGTTGTTGGGGTCTTTGAACGCAAAGCAAGGCTGATAATAACAAGAACAACAACAACAAGTACAACGGAAATTAACAGAATGCATGCTCGAGTCGAGGTGTGGTCAGTGGCCCGAACTCTCGATGTCAACTGGTTTTTCAGTGCTGCCCTGTGAATAATTCATTCAAGAAAAGTCATTTTCCGTGTACTGTCAATTGATGAATATGCATGAATCAAGTACATACATACATGTATACATTTGTATATGTGATGCTCGTTGATAAGCCTTTGCCAAAATGGCAGCGAAGCCAAACGAAACGAGAAATGTATATTTGTATTTACATGCTGCTGGCTGGCTTTCTGTGTTTTTCTCTTCTTTTCTTTTCTTTTCTTGTTTCTTAACAGTGCTGCTGTTGCTGGTGCTGTTGGCCTGGTCTTGGTCTATAATGGCGTCGGTGTTGCTGTCGCTGTCCCTGTTGCTGTCGCATTGGTGTTGGTTGCTGTAGGTGCTGTTTGGTTTCTTGATTGCAGAAAGCGCAGCGCGCGCTGCAAAGAAAAAAACTTAACTGTGTCGCGGGCAGCAGCGTCTGTTTCTGCTTGCCCAGCACTGGCAAAGTCTTCAAAATCCGGGTTTGTAAGAAAACTGCATTTGCCTGAGCCAAAGAGCCTGGCGCGAGCGAGACAGCGAGAGGAAGAGCGAGAGATTGAGATATACGAAGACAAGACGCGAATGTTGTAAGCAGCAGCAGCAGCAGTCTTCGTCTTAAAATTTGTTTTTTTGGGTCATGGCAGCAACAGCAGCAGCAGTCGACGCTGATCGACGCAGCTAACAGCGATGACGCTGACGTCGACTGCGACTGCAACGGCAACGGCAACTGCAAAACTATGGCATTGTAATCGCGAAACGCGAAAGGAAAAAATAACAACAGCAACAACAACAACAGTCTGCAAAACTATTTTGATTTCGCGCGCTCTCGCGTCTGTTTGTTGTTTTTAAGTTTTACAGCGCCTTATTAACAGGCGCACAGCGAAAAAAGCACAGTCCCCTTCAGCTGCATGCATGCTGTGCTTACAAAGAAAATAAATATGTGCACTATACAACAACAACAGCACACAGTACACAAGTACAAAAAGTGCAACAACAATAACACGAGCGCAACAGCACAAGCAAGCAGTTCAATACATACACACAAACACAGACACCAGCTAATCTGCTCGTGCTTGTAACAGAGGCGAGCGAGTGTAACAGCAACAACAACTGCAACAAACCGAGCAAGTAGCAGTTCCCCTCCTCTACTTACTGTTTCACTCACACTTGCAGTGCGAGACGATGCGAACAAGTTGCCGATAAAAACACCAAGATGTGCACTCACAAACACACATACACAAACAATGACGCTACTTGGCGACTCCCTCTCTTCACGCTTACATTGCTTGGCCATGTGTGTGAGAGGTGAAAGAAGATATTTGTCTCATTCTCATTTCGCTAGTGTAAACAACAACAAACTATTGTTTGACATGTGTAGGTGCTTGGAAAATATTTACATAATAATTACTTATAATTGTATGTGCATATATTTCTTCAGCTGCTCAACAACAATTATTTTTTCGTGTTCTCTTGCTGCCCACACACACAAGTCGTTTGTGCCGACATTCACCGCAGAAACTTTCTCTCACTTACTCTCCCGCCTACCGCAAAAAGTCACACCGATAAGCACACACACTCACACATACGCACGCATATATGACAGCCCCGGCGACTTTTAGTAATTGCGTTTTAGTTGTTTTGCTCGTTTGTTTCGCTCTGCATAGTTTTCTTTGCACACACACACACGCATACATACATGCATGTGTATATGTTACTATTTGTGTGTATGTGGGCGTCCGTCGCCGTCTATCTCACTTTTTGCCACGTTTGTTTTGGTATGTGGTTCGCTGTTTTGCTAGTTTACGCCGCAGTTATTTTTATTTTTTGCGCAGTTTTCGATACGTGTTTGTTTTTGCATTTATTCGCATTTCTCTTTGCTAAGCTATTTTGTTTGTTGTTGTTGCTGTGCTTAAAACCTGTTTGGTGGACGCCATCCATTTCTGTCAAGGTTTTGGCTGGCTTGACTTGTGCGTGTATTAGTTCCTTTTTATTAACTAGCTCGTCGTCGTCGGCGTCGTCTGGGACAGATGTTTGAGTAGCCCCACTCCCCTTTGGCCTGGTTGTAATCTATTTTTAGTTGGCTAAACAACCTTTACAATTTTCCCAGATTGGCATTAATAAATGTATTTTCGCTTTTTGCAATCGCCGCACTGCGTATCAGAAACAATTTTAATTTTGCTTTGTAGTTTTTGCACTCTTTCCGGGAATTGCTAAAGATGCAGTTGGAAATTATGAAATGAACTGTGTGAACTAAGAATGATCTGCGAAAAGCATGTTCCGTTCTCATTCGTTCTAATCTGCTGAAGCTAGCTTTAAACATATTTTTGTTGTACAATTTGTTAATGGAAATTTGACAACAGGAATTGACAATTTAATGGTCATTTGATGTTGATGTTTTTTTTTTTATTATATGAGAGATAACCCACAGAAGGCGGGGTCCAATGACGTTAAAATGAGTCTCTGATTATCGTTTATTTAATTTGTGACACGCGTGCCTTTTTTTCCCCCCAAGTGCTATTTTTAAGTGCACAACTACGCATATGTTTTGAATCTAAAACATGCTTAATAATCTTACTTATGCGAGATATTTGATATTAATTCAGTGATTTTCTTTCTTCTCACCCAGGAGTATGGCATCTCAAAAAAATGCGAATTTCTGTTCAAGCTCGACTATAGCCTCATCGAGCTGGACAATACGAACGGGCTGCTGAGTCCGCGTTATCCTGGCCGTATACTCATACCGGAATTCGAGCATGGCCACATGGCCAAAACACTAATACCCAGCAACGGTGCAGCTGGAAGTGGACTGGGAGTAGGAGTAGGAGCAGAAGGATTTGGGAATGGAGGTTGTTCAACGGGCGCAACGACAGCGACACCATTGAACAACAGTGCGGGGAGCAATTGCAGCAATGGTGGGCTCGGAAGCGGCGGCAGCACAGCCAGCGGCGTTGGCATTCAGGCATTTGTAACGTTCGCCAATCCGTTGCAGCAAACGTTGCAGCAGCCGGTGGTTCAGCAGCAGCAGCAGCAACAGCAAGCGGTGCAGCAAACGGCTGTGCAGCAACAGAACACCATCTATGAGGATCAGTATGATATACAGCGGATGCGCGAATTGGTCACCATGGCGAAATATGCACGCTGCCGGCAGCGTTTCGCCGTTCCTGTAATTATGTATCGTGGCAAATACATTTGCCGTTCGGCTACCCTCTCCGTCATGCCGGAGACATATGGGCGGAAAGTGGTTGACTATGCCTACGATTGCCTCAGCGGCAATTATGCGGCCCCAAATGGTGAGGAGAACGAGGCGGACACCACGGACGAATCGCTGATCAATCACATCAATGATGCGGCCCAGTCTCAGTTCAGCTACGATGAGGTCATCAAGAGCGACATTCAGCTGTTGCATACGCTGAATGTGTCCACAATTGTTGACCTAATGGTCGAGAATCGCAAAATCAAATACTTCATGGCGTAAGTCATTAAATCTCTGATAATGTTGCAGTTGCAAGTCTCCATTTTGAGGGATCACTGTAATCTAAACCATTTATTTCTATAGCGTCTCTTCATCGGAGAAAGCCGATCCGAGCAAGCACTATAAGAGCTTTAATCTACTATCGCTGCCGTATCCGGGCTGTGAGTTTTTCAAGAAGTTCCGGGACAACAATTACATGGCCAAGAATCTGCACTACAATTGGAAGCAATCGTTCAACGATGCCAACATCAATATACCCAATTTGGGACCAGCTGCCGACATCGATATCATTTGGCCGGAATATCGTGACTGGGATTTGGTGTCCATCACCCAGAACTATCTGCGCGCCACACTCAAGTACATCCAGGAGGATAATTCTGGGCTGCTCATCCACTGCATCAGCGGCTGGGATCGAACGCCGCTGTTCGTCTCCCTGGTGCGTTTATCGCTTTGGGCCGATGGCCTCATCCATCAATCGCTGAATGCCCTGCAAATGGCGTACTTTACACTGGCCTACGACTGGTATCTGTTTGGCCATCAACTGCCCGATCGCCTTAAGCGCGGCGAGGACATTATGTTCTTTTGCTTTCACGTGCTCAAGTTTATCACCGACGAGGAGTTCAGCATTGTGGAACATCGGAAACGCACTAAGACGTCCAGCAGCAGCGGCAGCAGCGTCATCGTCATCAAGTCCGACTGTTGCGACGATGAGCCGCTCAAAGAGTGAGTTCCAAATCTCAATTAAAATTAATATCGATTTTAATATTAAATACAACAAAAAACAACAAACAAAACTGTATAATATATATATATATATATATATATATATATATATATATAATGAAAAAAACCCTGAACGCGTGCCTTGAAGATTGCAATCATTAAATAATTATTCATATTGATTTATGAGTATAGCAAAAGCACACAGCAATAATGTAAATAACGAGCATTGGCTTAAATGGGGTAAAGTGCGGAAGAAGTTTAACTAGCTGAAAAGTCTGTTAATTTTTACTGTATTTGAGTAAAACTCGGAATAGTTTTTATTGTAGATCTAAAATATAAAAATTGGCTTAATTTACTTTGAAATTGATTGAAGTTTTAATTTTGATATCTCTGGCAACCCATTGGAAGTTAAAACGAATAATACTAAATATGTAACAGGCAGAAAGAGATATATCCGACCACTTAGAATATATGTGGTTGATCAACAGCCGAGTCGATCTAGCCAGGTCCGTCTGTCTGAGCAAGCCTAGCCTAAGCCTAATTGTATGTCCTAGTCGAGTTCTCTTCACTGTTATTATTTATTAACATTTTACTCTTTGAACCTTTCAGGGATTACATTTTGGCCTTCGATCAAGATAGCAACGATAGCTACTCAAACTGTTCCAACTGTGATATGTCCATAACAGATAACTTCTATGCCACAACAGCAACAACAACAGCAGCAACTGCAGCAACAACAACAACATCAATGCTTAATCAGCTCACCAGCCGATCGCCAAATCCAAAGCGGTAATTAATATATTTTACTATATATATATTTACTATATATATATTTATGTGTACATCATACAGATCCCGCACCAGTCCCATTTCTGTGCCCGGCTCGAATGCGAGGCAGCGTCAGGAGTCAACTTCGTCGAATGGCAGCTGGCAGGTTGTGACGGACACTGGTTCCATAGATTCCATGATGAATGGCAGTTACATGATGCGCTTTGTGGCGCAACAACACAATCAGCATCAGCAGCAGACACCGGCAGACAACAACATTCCAATGTGCAACGGAGGCAATGGCTATCACTGCAGCAGCAGCACCACCACCACGAACAACACCAACAACAGCAGCAACAACGTCAACATGCCCAGCGGCGCCAGCAGCAGCAGCAACAATAGCAACAACAGCAACAGCAGCATCAGCAACAACACGCACGGTTTCCTCAACGGTTCCTCCTCCGCCAAAGATGTGGGAAACGGCATCGCCAATAACTCCTCCAAGCACAGCATCAATTTGTAAGACTAAATATTGTTTAGTTCTATAAAAATCGTAAATTTATTTAGATTTCTTTTTCACTTTTTCTTGCAGACGCAAGCAGCGCTTGAATGCTGTGCGAGCTATTTTTATACAGGCGTATGGAAAAACGATTGGACTGAAATTCAAGGAGGGCTCCTCAATGAACCTCACCACGTTTATTGGCAATTTGGCGGATCAGCTCTTTTAAATCCATCCCCTCCCCTGCCCCTATCTACCACATATGAAAGTATGCCACACTCTGGGAACCCAGATCATCATCAAACTGACTGACTGACTGACTGCTGGGTTTTGTGTGGCTTTGTTGTTTGTTAGTTAACTTGTTAGTGCTGCGCTGTTTTTTTTATTTCTTTTTTTTTATTACCATGGACTGTATTTTGTAGACATGTTGATTTACTACGTTCTTGTAACTCTTGTTGATAATGATAATAATTGATAATAATAAACAAAAAACAGAAATGAAAACCAATACAAAAATACTTAGAAAGGCAA
Source organism: Drosophila mimica (assembly GCA_037043585.1). Classification (NCBI taxonomy): domain Eukaryota; kingdom Metazoa; phylum Arthropoda; class Insecta; order Diptera; family Drosophilidae; genus Drosophila; species Drosophila mimica. The sequence goes on along the minus strand of JBAMBE010000325.1, from coordinate 369,748 downwards.
ACAAATGAATTGTACAAGTAGCCAAGTTCCTTGCTCGTCGCCCGCATTGAATGAGACAAAAGGGAACCACATCCTAAATATATACAAATATATACCCTATATCTATCAAATATGGGACAAGTGTTTCCCCACAGCTGCTGCTGCTGGGCAACGAGCAATGTTTTTGTGTCTGGTTTTTTTGGATTTAGCTATTTTGTTTTGGAAATTGTTTTGTTTAGTAAATATTGCAAAATCAAATTAGATAAAAAACAACAGAAAAAACATAGCTTTAAGTTGTAATTTATAGTAATGTATTTTTTAAATAAACTTATTGTGCATTTGATATAAAACTAAAAAGAAAAGAAAAAGACGCATATCAGAGTCTATTGGCTGGGAACCTGCGGGTTCTGCTCTTCCGGAAAGTTGCCAGGTGCAGATAGTCATCAAGATTGAAACGCTTTAGACGCACTCGCACTCTCTTCGCATAATGCTTGTCGTTCTTGAGCGGCATATAGCAGACGAAGATCGTTTAGCAATATCTGAGAATTCGAATTTATATTGCGAATGTTGATCTTCACTTGAGATACATCCCGCAACCCTTCGTTGTCCATTCTACATAATTCGTTCTTAAACGAAGATTTTCTTCCTATTCCCTTAAATTCATAAGTTCAATATCCAATATTATTTAAAATAAGTACAAAATTAACCGAACACACTATCGATAACCATTGGCATGTTCGTAAAATTTCTTGAGATAGCATCCACTTATTCCATACCTTAGGTTGTCTACATGGTTGCATTTCGGCTTTTTGGTATTTTTGCAGTATTATTGACCACCCAACCCTGGTTTTTCAAATGGAAAAATTTATCTGATCAGCTGCAGGATTGTAAAAAATTAAAATTTAACCATAAATTTAATTTAAGCTAACTTTTCTGAAATTCAAATTAGTTTTCTTCAAAATCTTTCTAAGTTTTTTATATTTTCGATAGGTTTGGCGCCCTTAGAGATGGACATTCCGATCGACAACATTGATCATCAGCTAACTAGTTTCTTTTAATAAAATTGTTAATTTCGTTTGATTATTAATTGCACAGGCAAAGAGCTGTGCCATTAATTATAGATGTTAAAAATAATTAAATAAATTGTCATATTTCACAAAAATTAAACAAGTTCGCTCATTTCAGGGTTGACTTTTTGTTTTGCTCACTTTCGTGCGATGTGCAACACTAGTTTTTAAGCATCTGCCGGTGATTTGAGGCACCCGTGTACACAATATATACAATTACACACATTTTGCTCATTATTTTGGTGCCACAAAACAGTAAGAAAGGTGAAAATAGTACGCCAAGATGAGTGGCGGCACAATGTTGTATGGCGGCGATGAAATTGGCGCCTTAGTCTTCGATCCCGGCCATCATTCGCTGCGCGTGGGCTACGCTCAAGAGGATTCGCCCAAAGCTGAAATACCTTCTGTGGTTGGCATCGGCAGCAGCAGCAACAACAGCAACAATGCGCCCGACACCAATCTCGATCCAGAGACCAAAACAGATAACAACGTAACATCAAACAGTGAGTACAGTTTTACCCATTTTATGCAAAATGTCATGCCCCATCCCCTCCCACAGACGCCGACGCGCGTAAATATTATGTGGACACGAATTATGTGAACGTGCCTCGAGCGCAAATGGAGGTGCAGACGTATATGAAGGATGGCATGATTGACAACTGGGAGCTGTTCGAAAAGGTTATCGATTATGCGTACGCAAATGTCGTCCAATCGGAGCCGGAATATCATCCAGTTCTCTTCTCGGAGGCGTCGTGGAATGTGCGCAACAATCGCGAGAAGCTGACGGAGCTCATGTTCGAAAAATACAATGTGCCGGCATTCTTTCTGGTAAAGAACGCTGTGCTCGCCGCCTTCTCCAGCGGACGTGCGACAGCTCTGGTGGTGGACAGTGGAGCCACACACACGTCGGCGGTGCCCGTGCACGAGGGATATGTGCTGTCACAGGCTGTGGTCAAGTCACCGCTTGGCGGTGATTTTCTCTCGCGGCAATGCCGGCAACATTTGGAGAAGCACAACATTGATTTGTCGCCCGTGTATAAGATTGCCTCCAAGGATGTGGTCAAGGAGCGCGATAATGCACGATTTACACTGCGCAAATTGCCGGAAAATCTCACGCCGTCGTGGCAGAACTATATGGTGCAGCTAATGATGCAGGACTTTCAAATGAATGTGCTGCAGGTGCTGGAGAATCCATTCGATGAGCGTGTCGCCTCTCAAATACCAATGGTCCACTATGAGTTCCCAAATGGTTATCATCAGGACTTTGGTTCGGAGCGTTTCAAAATTGCCGAGAGCCTGTTCGACAATGCGATGCTCGGCGCCGGACAACTGGCCTCCACCAGCGTTGGCATGTGCGATGCCGATGTCCGATTGTCACTTTTTGGCTCCGTTGTGGTCACAGGTAAAAACAATTTAAATTTTATGCAAAAATTAAAAATATTTTATATATTGTATGTGGCTGCTTTTTAGGTGGCAACACTTTGCTGCAAGGCTTCCCCGAGCGACTCAATCGGGATCTCCAATTGCGCGCACCTTCGAACACACGATTAAAGATGATTTCGGCCAATGGCAGTGTGGAGCGACGATTTGGCGCCTGGATTGGTGGCTCAATATTGGCCAGCATTGGCACCTTTCAGCAGATGTGGATATCGTCGCAGGAGTACGAGGAGGCTGGCAAGAGCCAAGTGGAGCGCAAGTGTCCCTAAGCCAAACACACGCAAAGCAAAACGAATTCCAATTTTAATTGTAAAATTAGTAAAACCAATACGACGATTATTTTATATGCTATTATTCAGCTCCTCTACTTTTTAATAATAATATTATTTCGAGAACAGTTGACTCCTATTTTGTCTGCTATTCGTGAGACTACCTCAGACATTTGACATCTTTTCAAACATCTTAAAGTTTGATTATATTTCTGACTTTTAATTTATAAAAATACATAGAATTTAAAACGAAAATAAGTATCGATTATTAGCAATGATAAAAATATTCCTTGTTCTGCACAACTAGAATAAACTTCCAAAGGGACAAAGATACTTCTGCCCCAAAAATGGTCATATTCCAGATGGCCCCATAGTCCTTGAGTGCAGCTCAATATATCTACATCTAGTTAACATCTTAGATTTAATTCTTACCCCAAGAGTATGCTTTAAAAATTTTAATTTTCTACAAAATAGAATTTTGTCCTCTACGTGCGCCTTTTGTGGTTAGTTTATTTGAGTTTCGGCAAACATTTTGAGATATATATTAAAAAAACATCACAAGCCAAATGCTTTAAGAGTAATTCTATTAATTATATGTAGTCGTTGTGCGGGATATGTTGTAAGTTTAAGTTGAAGCACTCGCAGCTGCCGGAGTTTGTGTTTCTCGTTTTGTTTGGATTTGCGTTTGATTTTCTGGCTTAATGGTGAATTCCTTGGGGCCACGGCCTGACTCTAGTTCATAGGTAATTGAGATGGAGAGTAGTTTTGGTAAACGCTTCTTGGAGTTCTTCTTTGGGTACAATGGCAGAATGACTGGCTTGCGGCGCCTAATGGTGTCTCCGGTTATTTCGGTGCAGAGCTTTAAAAAGCGTCACATGGCACCGGACATGGTATTGTTGCAGACGCATTGCTGCAAATCCAAAATGGAATTATGTGGGTTATGGTGGTGTTTAAAAAATTCAATCTTACCTTAGCATTTAGAATATCCTCGGACCAATCCTCCTTGGCAATGCGTCCCACAGCATTCACCAAGATGCGCTTCACTTTCACCACATTCTCGGAGAAGGTCTTGAGCACATCTTGGACGTTGACACCCTCGCAGCCCATGCGCCAGCAATCGTAATCCGTGGCAATTGCCACCGAGCCATATAACAGGCCAGCTTCCTTGGCCAGCACAACTTCTGGACAGGTTGTCATATTGATCAGATCACCGCCCCACTGCCTGAACATATTACTCTCCGAGCGGGAAGAGAATCGGGGTCCCTCTATGGTGACAATCGTTGCCTTCTCATGAGCGGAATATTCCAGCTCCTTGGCCGCATCGAGCAGCGTCTTCCGAGTGCGCTCACAGAAAGCCGGATACATGGGCAGATGGCAGACGCCATTGACGCCCGCATGCTGACCATCGTAGAACGTCTGTTGTCGCTTCGTGGTGCGATCAATAAAGTCATGTGGCACCACCAAGTTGCCCGGCTGAATGTTCTCCCTGAGCGAACCGCAGGCGGTGGACACAATCAGATGTGTGCAGCCAATTTGACGTAGAGCCCAAATGTTGGCACGATAATTAACATTCGATGGCATAATATCATGTTTGCGCCCATGACGGGCGAGGAGGACGCACTGCACCCCACCGATTTCGCCTTCGATCAACGCATCCGATGGGTCACCATAGGGTGTCTCAATTATCTTCTCCTGGCGCTGCTCCAAAATATCCGGATCATCCAGACCAGAGCCACCAATGATGCCAATCTACATTTTGATAATAAAATAAATATATGTAATAAATAAAACTATGTATGTGTGTATTGGTTAAATACGAGTGTGTGTATTCAGAAACGCCCGCACTCACCTTGACTGGAATCGGGTCCAGATTGGTATCTTTACATTTAATGTGTATCATCGTGTATCTCGTATCAAACGCCGGATTAGCAATATGGCCGCAGTTCGGGTTAAAATGTGCTTCAGGAACTTGTCACTGTCTCCGCGCCGATAGCGTTTATGGCTGATAAGATGTCAAAAGTGTAGCGGAGCTAAAAAATTTGCGGTATATTAATCTAAAAGGTAGGTGGCTCTCATGCCTTTTAATGAATCTTAATAATATATTATAATAAAATATAGCTATTAGCTCAGACTATGACCTTCAGCTCGATCTTAAGTATAAACCATTCAACTGTCAAATAAAATGATAAGCTAAAGGGCACTCCAAACTCTTATTTACCCAAACTTTAAAGCCGAGCCGCTTTGTTGTCAACAATTATTCGTTTTTCAGCACTGCACAAACAAAGTCTGGTCACATTGAATCGGCAAATGTAAACAGCTGACTGCATGCAAGCGCACACGTGCAGCAAGTAACAAAATCCAAGGATGGAATTTGAGTCGGACTTGCCGGGCAATGATATTGACGATATCGAGGATTTAATATCGGCAGACGATATTAAGCCGCGTGAGCGCTATGAGAACAAGAAGAGCGTTACAGTGCGCGCCAAGAAGCGAGCACCAATTAAGCCGACGCTAAGCGATGACGGCAAGGAAAAGAAGCCTCAGAAGATCATCCACGAGAGTGTTATACCCGGCACCCAGAAGGTGTATGTGAAGACTTGGGGCTGTGCACACAATAATTCCGATTCCGAGTATATGGCCGGCCAACTGGCGACTTTTGGCTATGAACTGAGCGGCAAAGATGAGGCGGACTTGTGGCTGCTGAACAGCTGCACCGTAAAGAATCCATCGGAGGATACGTTCCGCAACGAGATAGAGGCGGGCATGCGCAATGGCAAGCATGTCGTTGTCGCCGGCTGTGTGCCACAGGGCGCCCCCAAGTCCGACTATCTGCGTGGCCTGTCGGTAATTGGTGTACAGCAAATCGATCGCGTAGTCGAGGTGGTCGAGGAGACGCTCAAGGGACACAGCGTGCGCCTTCTGCAAAACAAGAAGGTGCACGGTCGTCGTGTCGCCGGCGCACCCTTATCCTTGCCGAAGGTGCGCAAGAATCCACTCATCGAGATCATCTCGATAAACAGCGGTTGCCTCAACCAGTGCACCTACTGCAAAACGAAACATGCCCGCGGCGACCTCGCTAGCTACCCACCCGCTGAGATCGTCGAGCGTGCACGTCAATCCTTTGACGAGGGCTGCTGCGAAATCTGGCTTACGTCTGAGGACACGGGCGCTTATGGACGCGACATTGGCAGCTCCTTGCCAGAGCTGCTGTGGCAGCTGGTCGAGGTTATACCCGAGCACTGCATGCTGCGCGTCGGCATGACAAATCCCCCCTACATTCTGGAGCATCTCGAAGAAGTCGCCAAAGTTCTGCAGCATCCGCGCGTCTACGCATTTCTCCATGTGCCGGTTCAGGTAAGCAGTTAGAGATCTCTCCTATAACGATAACTATATTCTGTAACCTATAACTCTTTACAGAGCGGCAGTGATTCAGTGCTTGGTGAGATGAAGCGCGAATATTGCCGCAAGGACTTTGAGCATGTGGTGGATTTCTTGCGCGCTCGTGTGCCCGGCTTGACAATTGCCACCGATATCATTTGTGGCTTTCCCACGGAGACGGAACAGGACTTTGAGGAGACAATAACGCTGTGCGAGAAATATCAGTTTCCCAGCTTATTCATCAATCAGTTCTTTCCCCGTCCGGGCACACCAGCTGCCAAAATGGAACGCATACCGGCGAATCTGGTGAAGAAGCGCACCAAGCGACTAACCGATCTATTCTACAGCTATGAGCCGTATGCGGGACGTGAGGGTCAACTGTATACGGTGCTGGTAACGGAAATCTCACACGATAAGTTGCACTATGTGGGCCACAACAAGAGCTACGAACAGGTGCTGCTGCCCATGCGAAAGAATTTGCTGGGCACGCGTGTACGTGTCCGCATCACATCCTCGAGCAAGTTCAGTATGATGGCCGAGATATTGGACGAGGAGCAGGAATGGACGCGTTGCGCCAACACCAAACAGACCCAACTGACGACGAGCAGCAGCAGCAGCAGCAGTCGGAGAGAGCGCTACGTGGGCATTGCTTTAGTAGTTGGCGCCGTTGCATTCCTGATGCAGCTTCTCTTCCGATTGTTAAATCAGTAGATAATTTAAAATAAAAAACAATGCGCCAGTTCTTGAATTGATAATTTAAGTAACGATTTTCATTTATTTAAGCCTAGGAATATTACGCATTGGCCCCCAACTTAGTACTCGTAGGAGGGTTCGGTGCCAAAATAGCGATCGCCAAAGTTACCAATACCCGGTATAACATAGAACTTGCTATTTATCTCCGGATCCAGAGCAGAAGTAACAATTTTAACCTGAACACAACGAGAATATCAATTATAGTCAATTATAATAATAATCTAGTATTTAAATATATGTTACTTACCCTGGGAAAAGCATAGGCAATCGAATGGACACCGATCTCGGCCATTAGCAGCGAAGCTAGAATGATGTTCTCCTCGGGCACATCGTGATCGAGCAGAACTCGAATGGCCATCATTGCAGCAGCACCGGTGGCCACCGTAGCATCCATAAGTATCACTTTAAAGTCTTTTATATCTTTGGGCAGCCTCAAATAGTAAAGCTCCGGCTCGCCAGTTTTCAGATTCGTCTGTATCAGAATCTTGCCAATGCGTATGTCCTTGCAGACATCACACACGGCCTGTTCCATGGTCTCGCCAGCTCGCAGAATTGATACTCCACATATTTTGCGCGACTCCATGCGCAGGCCTTCGTAGAGGACACCCTGTGGCGTCTCAACACACGTCGTCTTGAAGGGGAATAGACTCAACGCATACTCTATCACCAGTCGGATGAGCCGCTTCGAATAGAAGATGAACTCGTCCCGCGATGTATTCTTGCAGCGTATAAATGTGTGCAGTCCCTTGATCTGTGGCGTCGGATGCAGTAAATGCAATGAATCAGGCATCGGCTGATCCTTGTACGAATTTGCCAACGTTTCGCGTAGCTTGAAGCCGCGCTAAAATATATATCAAGGCCAAAGAGAGTTTAGTCGAATTATACAAGTGAATAATAATAATAATGATAATCTCATTTACAAGTTGGAGTTGTGTGTGGACGTGTTGCACTATCAGGGCAATGGCCACTGTATTGTCGCCACCTCGTGGCACGATTATGTCCGCATGCGCCATTGTTGGCGCTATATAATTAGCATATGAGGGCTTCACCATATTCAGGTATTGCTTCAGCACACCTTTCAAGTCGCGTCCTCGCTGCGAGATGTCACTGTAAGTGCAAGATTAGATTCCCAATTATCTCAACTCAAATGGAAAAAAAAAACACTCACCGTTTGAGCCTTCTTGCCAAACGGATGTCCGGATCTGTGTCCACGAATATCTTCATGTCGAGCAGCTTCAGCACCTCGGGACTGTGAAAGGTGAGTATGCCCTCGAATATGATGACATTGGCACCGTACATGGTTTTCTATAAAATGTTATAAATAATTTCAATTAAATTTAAACAATTATTAAAAAGTGGTCAGTTGTTTAGAAAGGAAAATTAATTGTTAAAGTTGAAGAACCTTCAGTTTTGTGGGATACTCACCGTCTGGCTTTCGCGACCGTGCGTCACAAAATTATAAACTGGCACTTCAACCTTTCGGCCCTCCTTCAGTTTGGTAAGGACATCGATAAGCAGCTCGATGTCGAAGGCATCCGGATGATCAAAGTTGTATTCGTTGATGAGTGCCTGTTCATGCTGCTTCTCATTTAGGATCTGGCAATGTGTTTACGAGACTGTATTTGATTTAATTGGCCAGCATCGAGTGCTTAAGCACACTCACTTTATAGAAGCAGTCCATGGACAATAGGGTCACCCATGGCACATCGAGGCTCTCGATGATCTTTTCGGCAACGGTAGTCTTGCCGGATGCGCTGCCACCGCAAATGCCTGAAAAGTAATACCGCGATTAGTAGAGAAACAGATGAGGGACAAATAAATAAGACACACCTATGACAAAGGGTTCAACCTGCTGTCCGGCGCAGTTGTACCATGGCGGCCTTCCGGCCGTATATATAGTGCGATTATTGGCCCGTATTATGCATTCGGACGGATTGGCTGTGGTCGTCTGATTGCCAATGGATGTGGTGCGTTGTCTTCGTGCCGATCTTCGCATCGGCGACTCCAGCGACGATTTCGCCGGCACCGTTGTCGGTGATGCCGGACAGCAAATAAGCTCTCCAACCGCTGCGGTGGCATCAATAAATAACGGTTCCGTTGCATCAGACCGATCATCACTAAAAGAGTTAACAAACAAAAAAATATCAGTTGGACAGAGTTCTGCACCGAAAACAAATATGACGATTAAACCATTTCCGGCACAAAATAAAATCCGTTCCAGTCATAAACAGAGTGCAAATAGTAAGTCCATATATAATCGCTTTCCCTTTCGCACATTAGCCGGCGATAAGATTCGCTACCACACGACTTAAAGCGACTAAAGACTTGTCTACGTTGATATATAATATTTATATACAAATATACGTCATGGTAAAAATTGTAGACAAATTTACATATGTATGTATATATTTATAGTTATCAGCAGAAGATGAAAAAATGCGCAGTTCCAATGAAATCTTCGGATAAACGGTGACTAACAAGATTAATGTTTTGATTTCAGTAGGTTTGTTTAATCTACATACATACATACAAATGCTGTTTTAGCGTCTTAAGCATGTTTAACGCCGACCCCATACTGTATACAAACTCTTGATCAACATTCCTAGCCGTCTAGAAATCCCTTAGTTTTATAGCAATCTTAATGAAAGTATGGTTATTAGACTGTTAACAGAATATCATAAAAAAAATCGGTCGGTTTTAAAACTGAAACTGAAATGTAGATATTGTTCTTCTTTTGTTCTTTCTTGTATACTTTGTTGTAGCATATTGAATGCTTCACTTTGGGAATTTACATTTATATATATTCTGTACAATTAATACCATTGCATATTATTATACTCACAGACCGAAGCAGAGTATCTTTGTGTTCTGCAATGTATTTTAATTAATTCGAATTGATTGTAATTAATACTTGCAGCAACTGTTCCAATTAACTGCCTTCCTTCGCTGACCTTCCAGGTTCCAAAGCATGTCAAACAAAATATATATATTCTACATCAAAATTTAAGACAAAATAAACAACAAATCGACACCCAAAATATATATTTCTTTTGTTTATTTGTTTTCCATATGAGCAGTCTAGACATTTCCCAAATACATATACCGACCTAAGTACAACAAATACAAATATACAAAGATATATGCAAAAATGATTTCACACGCAGAAAAGAATTCAAATTCCCAGAATTAAACCAGATACACCATAAAAGGAGTACGAGCGAATAATTGTCGACAAATAAACTGACGTACACTGAAATATAATACGTTCACATGTTAAATGCAAATCGTTTAATTAAGCACATGTAGAAAATGGCGATAAGGTTACTTACATATAAATACTGATAGCAGCTCACTAATCCAAGATAAGAACGATAAAATTCGTAGCTTTCTTTAATTTATTTTGCAAAATACCCTGCGATAAAAGTGGTCATGCATTATGACGTCATAGACTCCATCCCTGATTGACCTGGCTAGACTAACCTCACATAACCTATGCACACTTTACCCAACCAGACACCGGGACGCTATTTCAAATGAGAGCATCAGCCAACTACAAACATACATATATAAATCCTACATACATACATACATACATGTATGTACGACATTATAAAGTCAACCGTCAAGTGCCGGCTGTAAATTTCACAGTTTTGCCAATGGATATTCACTGTTGCATCAGATACTGCGGCAGTTTTGCTTGTTATTTATAGTTTAACTACATCTGCAGCATACATACGCATATATAAATTATTATGTCGCTGTATATGTATAAATGTACTCATGTAAGCAGCATTCAATAATCAGCAGCAGTGAGAAACAGAATGGAATGGAAAGGGGACCTCGTCGCAACGTGCTCATTTCATGTGTTGCGCCCAACAGGTTGGCAGGTCTACAGGACACACACAGAGAATGCAAAGAGAGCGAGAAATTGGAGAAAATTGAATACGAATACACGTTTTGTGCAAGACGAAAAAAATGTTCTAGAGAAAAGGAGAAGAGGGTTGGCAAACTTGGCTTGATCGCAGCCATATTGAAACAAGAGCAGCAATAGCAGCATTTGCTGACGCAGTATGTGTTTGTGTCTGTGTGTATATATGTAGTCTTCTTTTTTTATTTGTAATTCCAAACCGACGACGACGACTGGCAGTTAATTTAGACAGACACGATGATAAACGATATTAAAAATAACGTTAATTAAACGCAGCAACAAAAACTAGGCAATAACAACAAAACAATTAGAGCATGCTTTACGCACACTCTCGTACACACATGGACAAGCATTTGAGAGAAACAATAATGCAGATGAGGAAACATTGACAGATAGACATACATACATACATACATACATATGAACATTTACATATGTATATGCACATACATTTTGTTAATATGTAGAATATGTGAATAAAAATGCAAATGATTTACATGTGACTGTGACCGTTGCTATTCGCTGCAGCCTTCACCTTCGTCTTCTTCAACTGGTTGTGCAGCTGTAGCTGTTGTTGTTGGTGGTGGTTTGTTGTTGATGCTGTTGTTGTTTGTGTTAATAAGCCGGCTGATGTAAATACTGGTAAAGCTGATGAGGCTGAAATTCCATTAGTAGCGTCATCTTTGTTCCTATTCTTGTGGTTGTTGTTATTATTATTCGTCTTACTGCATAAAAACGTGATGCTGCTCATTGTAGTCAAGGAGCCAAAATGCGACGTAGCAGAATTTTACTTGCTAAATGGGTCAATCACCCTCGCATACACAGAAACGCACGTAAATGTACCAAAACACACACACACACACACACACACAACGCACTCCCACACACACACGACGATGACTACGACGATTGCAGCAGATTTCGCATGTGATGTGTTTTTACTGGCGCTTAGAATAGCGTGCTTATTATATTTGATATATATTTTTATTTTTTTTTTAATTTATTTGTATTATTGTTGCTCTTTATATCAACGTATCGCAGCTGTTGACAGCAATCACGTTTGCAGAATGACTGAAAAATGTGAAGTGTGTGTGAAGAAATCGAAATCGGGGAACTGTCTATTTTTTCAGTGTGTCTGTCTGTCGATTCACAGAGCTAAAGTTAAAAGCAACTGACGACGTCGACAAAGGTACAGCCGAAAGGTAAGGCAGATACGTTTTGCTGTTGTACTGGCTGTTGTTGTTGTTGTGTTCGCTGCTTCGTTGCGTTATAACTGTGTCTGTTGGTTGGTTGGTTTTTTTTTTTAAATTCAGCTGCAGCGCTGTCGCGACGTTCGACGTCGAATTTCAGTAGCGAATAAAATTGAATTTGACATACGTATGCGAGAATATTTACATATACATATGTATATACATATATATACGTGAGTGTGTGTGTGTGTGTGTATGTATTTACATGTATGTTAGGTATCTAACAGATCCACGCTATATCAAACGCTTAATTTATATATATAGATATAGATATACAATAGATATGTGTATGTCTATGTCTATGTAAATCTATGCATATGAATTTCATTAAACATGCATGTGAGTATCTGCATACATGGGAATGTTGCTGTTTTGCTTATGCTAATTTCTTATTGCTTGCTCAACTGCTTAAAATGTGTTGAATGATTTTTGTTGGTTGGTGGATTTGTAAGCATCACATTATCAGCACTTCACTTCAAATACATTTGTGTTTACCTGTCGGAACTCGCGGAACTAGCGGGATTGTAAAATTTGATTTGTTTTGTCTGGGTTGCAGACATATTTGCCCAGTTTTCTGTGCGGATGCAATTGCAATGCGTCAACAACGTTAGGAAACACGCGGTAATTACTTCGACGTCTGTCTCTCTCTCTCTCTCAACGTGAATGATTTAACGTGTACACATGGTCTTGGAAAAAATGTGTGCGCAGTTGCGTTGTTTCTGTAAAATGGCCATGTTGCATGTTTTGTAGTATGTAGTTGTATGTGATGTGTGAATAGTATTTGAATAAATGATTCATTTATTAAAATACAAGGTAATTGAAGCATTATTGGAATTGGTAATTCGGGATTGCTTTGCTCAGCTGATTTCCTCACAGGTATATGCAAATAGAGCAATGTTTACCCAACACTAATAAGCATAAGCATATCAGCTGTTATTTTGTGGTGGTTGGCTAATAAATTGCGATAGCCGATAGATGATTCGTCTGTATTAAACATTTTCAACACTGAATCCAAACTACGGCCTGTGAATGCGATACTGTGACTTCTCCTACTTCTAAACGGAAACATTAGAATATTAGAAATATGCTTCAGCAAGTAATGCAATATTTGATAGTAAATTGCCAAATATGCGAGCGAACATTCAACAACGAACTTAATTTTGAAACGTATGTACTCATTTAAAAAACTGTGATCCGGTGATAGCGGTTACTTAAATATCGTACCATCTCGAATGCAGCTAGTGGACGCAACAATATCAGATAACTTCGTTGTTTGCCAGCCCTGGCTGTGGACAAAAACTTTTATTTTAATCAATTGTTTATGTCGTGTCGGAATTAAAATGAAGTAGTTGTGTGCTTTGCTGGTGCTTCTATTAACTAGTATGGCCTATATAAACATAGCAGAATGGACGCCCGACCAAGTAACAGACTGGATCAGAGGTAAATAAATCTATGGATCCCACCATTAACAGGTCAAGGAAAAGTGCAGCAACAACTCAGCAGCAAGAACAACAACCACATTCCTTTCACAACCCATTTTCAATGTAATCAAAAATTGGTGTACATTTAATATTTAATGCATTTCCCCACAAAAGGTCTCGACGAGTCCATGAAAGGCTATTTATACGAATTTTCAAAACACAATATCGGTGGACGAGCCCTGCTCAATATACGGCCATATGAGTTGGAAAATTTGGGCATGAAGGCCATTGGCCGTCAGGAAATTGTCCTTGAGGCCGTTGAAAACCTGCGCAACTTTGTAAGTGTGTCTAAAGTGCAACAGAGATGCTGGTGAGAATTGTGTTCCATCGGTAGCCAACAAGTGCTAGCAATTTTTTTTTTTTTTTTTTTTTTTTTTTTGGCAACTGACAATTAGAAAATGAAAGTAAACCTAAATTGGATTAAATTTGCTTTGGTGTATTTAAACTGAAATTAGAGCCTGGAAATTGGCAACTATCAGTATTAATTATAGTGGACTGATTAAATTATTTTATATATTTTTTAATATATATAATGTTACCCCAAAGTTGATGACTTGTCGATTACCGTCTACATTCGAACACAACACTACTGGTCATCATGGTGTATAGTTGAAAGTTACAGAAATTAATGAGATTTTATATATTGCAGCACTATCACCTAAAGAATGATAATCTACAGTTTATGGCGCTGCATGTGGGCACCGCAGCACGCAATTTGCACCGTGAGCTGGCTAAGAATCATGCGGATAGCACGAAGATTGACACGCGGATGCTGCACGACATAACGAGAACGATTGCGACGCTGAAGCCGCTGATTGGGAACTTGGAGCGTTCGCCATTTCGCAACCAGGACATGTATCGCGAGTATTGTGGCAATGTGCTGCGCTGTGGCTTGGAGCTGGCGACGATAGCGCACAGGGATCGCTTTGCAGAGCGACCGGTGGCACAGATCCGTGCGTCCGCCGAGCGATTGGAACGCCTGGCGAACTTTATCATACAGGACATCTCGGATCCGATGGTGCTACAGCCTGCTTCCCTCAATCTGGTGACTCTGAAGAAACGCGAATCGGATCTGGGCTTCAACATTGAGTCCAGCTACAATGGGATCCATCGTGTCACGGACATCAAGTACAACTCGCCGGCTCACAATTCGGGCAAGATCGAGGATGGCGACGAAATTGTGCAGATCAACTATCAAACCGTTGTCGGCTGGCAGCGTAAAACGGTGCTACATCATCTGTGCGAGGCGCTGCCCGACGTGGTGCTCACGGTGAAGAAGCGACCGAAGCACACCAAAATGTACGGTCAGATCTATATGCAGCCATATCGACTGCCTAGCAAAAAACGCAACATGGCCAGTCGCTGGGCGGATAATCTGCCCAGTCCGAGTCCGCGTGCTACTTTCCTCACACTCGATACGGCGCCCAAAGTCCCGTCCAGCGAATCAGAGGGCAGAAGCGTCAAAGTGCCTGAGCTGGTGGGCGGGGAGCGGGAACGTAAGCTAGATGGTGCAGAGCAGGTGCAGGCGCATACCGGCGCCTCCGATTCGGATTCCAGTTGCAGTGATATACCCACACCGACCGATCCCAAGTCGGTTAGTCGTGAGATGCGATTGTATTATCCAAAGCCGCGAGCATTGCTCCAGCGACGCAACACAATTTGCGGCGATGAGTTTCTCAGTCAGAAGCATCCGCATCTGGTGATACCATCGTGGCATGAACGCAAACCCGGCGTCAGCGGCGGCGGTGGCAGCGGAAGTGGCGTCGTCGGCAACCCGAACGCCATCTGTGATCCTGGTTCGCCCAGCATACGCGACAAGTCCATCTCCTTTGGCTATGGTTTGGAGATTGCGCCCAGGCCGACGACCTGCATCGGTATGGCGGCCAGCGATAGTGCGGACACAGCAAAGCGACTGTTCAACGAGGCGCGCAAATTGAAGCAGTTGACGGAGGCCGGATTGGAGTCGCAACAACAGTTGCAGCTGCTCGATCGCTACAAGCCCGGCGTTAGCAAAGTGGTGCGTTTCGATGCCAACATGAAGGTTGAAGATTATGTGGTTAAGAATGAGAAATTTACGTGCAATGTGGAGAACACCATACTGGAGACGTTCGAACCCATTCCGTTTGCGGATGAGGGCGATGAGGATGCGCTGGAAACGTTACGCAGCTGTGCCGGTGAAACCAGTGCCGAACTAATTCAGGCCATGGAGCTGGCTACGCGTAAGACGCCGCCGCTGGCGGAGGCCATCAATACGCCTCTTATCCACCAGCAGCAGCAGCAGCAGAATCGGCGCGGCCGTCTTGACAAGAGTCACAGCACGCCCGCCTATGATAATTCTGGGGAGGAGGCAGGCGGCAGCGGTGGTGGTGGAGGTGGTGAATCCGATACTCCGCCACCTGCCGTTGAGCCGCGCAAGGAGTTTTTACTGGTGACGCCGCCAGCGCCGCCGCCACGTCCACGCAAGCAAAGGGAACTGACGCCGCCGGTGGTGCCACCACCTCCACCCAAGCCGGCGAGCATGCAACATGCAGCCGTTGCGGCGGCGGCAGCAGCAGCAGCAGCCACTGTTGCAACGGCAACCATCGTTGCACCCGTGGAGCAGGAGATTAGTGAGCTGCTCACGCCCAGCAAGACGCGCACGTTGACCCTAAAGAAGAAGCATAGCCTGATGGCCAAGCGGCGCAATACCAACCTAAAACTCCTAGGCACAGGTGATATCCAGGGGCATCTCTACAGGCGGACAAAGAATCTGCGAGGGGTCACCTACTGGGCACGTATTTATTTCGTGATGCTGGACACGATATTGTACGGATTTCGCAGCAAGCAGAGTTCCAATGCGAGTCTGGTCATCTTTCTGCCCGGCTTTACCGTCTCCCTGGCAAAGGAAGTCCATTCGAAGCCGCATGCCTTTAAAGTGTATCACACGGCAAAAAGTTTCTACTTTGCCGCTGAGTCGTTGGACGCACTCAATCAGTGGGTGGAGTTCTTACGTCTGGCCTCGCTCAAGTTGCCGGCGGTGAGCAGCGAGTCGTGCACCAGCAAGGATCTCTACTCGGAGAACGAGAGCTCTGGCGAGGAGGAGAGCGATACGCTGATTAATACCAATCTCTGTACACCGTCGCCGCAGGCATCGAAGGATGTGATTGCAACGCTGGCTGCCTCGAACGCCTCCACGCCCACCAGCAGCCTGAGCAGCAATAGTCTGAAGCATGATCGTGGCTATTTTGACTCGCTGCGCAAGTTCACCATGGGCACTTTCAAGAGCAATGCGACCAAAAGCAGCTCCAGCGATATACCCGTGCCCACGGCCAACTTTCAAACGTTTCGCAAGGTGCCCGGCGGTAGTTGTGGCATCCAAATTGGCGCCAATACTCCCGGCTATCACGATCCGGCACAGCCACCAACAACACTCGTCTCCCCGCCAGTCAAGTCGGGTCAGGAGCAGTCGACGGCGGGGAGCACGCTCTCCCGCAAGCTGTCGCGCAGCTCCAGTCGCAGTTCGGTGGTCAGCATCTCGTCGACAAGCCAGGGTCCACCAAATTCGCCGGCGCCCACGCTTAGTTCTCTGCAGCAGGGCCAAAGCTACGAGGAGGAGGATGAGGAGAGCAACAGCCCCAGTCCCAGTCAGAGTGCAAGCCAGAGTGCCAGTCCCAGCCAGAGTCAGAGTCCCAGCAGCAAGTCCAGCTTGAAGAAGGTGCCCTATCAATATCTGCACGCCTCCAATCCCAATCTAGAGGTCTTTGAATATCATCATTCGCATACGAAAACGTTCATGACCAAAAAGGCGGGCGGACCTGGTGGTGGCGGCGGCGGTGTCGGCAACGATGGTTGCACCTTGGATCCGCATCATCAGACGAATAATATTCAGGGTTATATGACCCTAAAGGATTTGATGTTGCGAAAACAGCTCGAGGAATCGCAGGAGATGTACAACAATCGAGTCCATCTCGGTGTGGAGAAGCACAATCGACATTTGCGCACCGATTCCAATGCCAGTCAGCAGACATTGGCGACGTCGGCTTCAACAGCAGCGGCAGCGGCAGCGGCTGCCAGTGCTGCGGCGAAGCCACCCGGCAATGGTGAGAAGCCCGCAAAGATTCAGAGCCTGAGTCTGCCCAAGACGCCGGACTACGAGTTCAGCTTTAAGCCCGATGATGAGAGCATCAAGCGGACGCGCACCAAGGAGGGACAAAAACTGCGCGACTTCGGCTACGAGCTGATCTTTGGCGATGAGCCGGCAACGAGCAGCAGCAGCGGAAATCATCACAACAACAGCAGTCACAACATCTCCCGGCAAACCAGTGCCAATGAGTACGAGCGACAATTGCTGCTCCATCAGCACCAGCAGCAGCAGCAACAGCTGGAGAAGGAGAAGCAACAGCAGACGAGCACACGCTCCAAATACTTTTTGCGTTCGCAGCACTTGTCCAGTTTCCTGCACAAGAGCAGCAAGAAGCAGCACAACAATGAGTCGAGCGATGTCAACTCCATCACATCGAGCAGCAGCAGCAGCAAGAATAAGAGCAAAAACAAGTCGAGCAGCAGCAGCAGCAGCGACAGACGCTTTCCTTTCACGCCAATGACAATGACCCTGCCACTGAACAAGAAATCCAAGTCGAATCATGCGCTCGGTAGCGATGCCATCGTCGGCAGTCACATGGCCAGTGGGAGCAGCGGCAGCAGCAGCAGCATTAAGAAGAGTCAAACATACAATCAGGATTTGCGTGATAAGATCGTTGGCACCAAATATGATGCGCATCGCAAGAATTCGGCACCGATACCCATCTTCTCCAAGCTGTCCATATCATCGACGACATCGTCGGGTTCCAGTGCGACGCCAACGCGTCCCTCGAAGGAAAATCGTTTTCTTGGCTCTCCACTCCTGCATCGCACGCTTTTTGGCCATCATCAGCACCATCATCATCAGCAGCAGCAGCAGCAACAGCAGCAGCAGCAGCAACAACAGCAACATCATCATCATCATCATTTGCCTTCACCCAGCAGCATTGATCTGGATGCGGATTGTGATCATGAGATCTTCTCGCAGGTCATCTTTCCCACACAGAATAGTCAGCGTAGCTATCGTTCCAATACCAATCTGTGTGCTTCTGAGGCGCTACAGCCGCCATTGCCACCGGCGCCACCACCACCAATAGCTGCAACTGTTGCAGCCGCAACAACAACAACAGCAACAGCATCGGCAGCAGGTACACCAACAACAACAGCTGCTGCTGCTGCTGCTGCTACTGTAGCTACTGCAGATGCTCCACCAGCAGCAGTGGAGCCAGCAACACCAAAAGTATCCAACACCAATTCTCTAGATTCAAAAGCCGCCACTCCGGATTATCCCAATATGGAATGTCCACCGGTTTTTGAGCCGGAAATTTATTCGCTCAGCGAGCCAAATACGAGTCTATCACGACTCATGTTGCGCAACAACAGCAATAGCAACAGCAACAACACCAATAACACCAACAACACCAATACAAACAGCAACACCAACAGTCCCAGTGGCGGCGAACATCAAGCCTAGGTGTGATGTAAACAATTGTGAATGCTCTATATATACTATACAGATATATATACATACTCGTATTGTTATAGGTATATACATATATATTTAAACAAATTTTGTGTACTATTTTTGTCAACTTCCCCACACACACACACACACACACACCCACACATACACATCCTTTTGTACTCAACAATATCTTTAGATTTATTGCATACGCGCCTTAATTTGCATTACGATATTTTCGTTCGATAAATTTTTGTATTACACATTTAATAAAAAAGTCTGTGCATCGAAGAGAATATTTAGTAGAAATATATATATATATATATGAAATGAAAAAAAATGGAAGAAGAAAAAGTTAGCAAAGAATAGTAATGAAAATTCTTTATGATTTGCCTTTATAATGCGATTAACCAAGTTAATCGACAGCTGTTTGATTTGCTCAACAGTTCATGTCTAGCATATATATATATATATGTGTATATATATATCTATACATATATAATAATTACATAAATATACAGACATTTAAAAACAATTGTATTGTTGGGGTCTCCCCCTAGTTGTCGAGGAGCCCGACAAAATGTTTTAGTTAGTATATACACACAAATAAATCAATACGTAAAATAAAGTCAACTGTATATAAAAATCACAAATGATTCTAATCATTTATATTGGTCTGCGGGTATAAATTTGTCCAAGCATCTCGGTTCTTAGATGATCCCATAATGTAGCGCGATAGTGATTCTAACGCACCATATCCTTCGAAAATCCGTAAGGATTTGGCCAAGTTAGATATATTTTTCTCAAAAGAGCTTGCTTCATTGGGCAAATCCATCGATTTACATTCAAAGATTTTTAGTGTGAAATTATACAAATCTAAATATGGGGTCTAACTTGCCAATTCCAAGGACTATCCGGATATCTTTCCGTAGCCAAAGCCCTGACCTGGCATCTCCAAGTGTATTCAACATGAGTTTGCAAATGTAGTTTTGTACGCAGCCCAATAGTATGCAATATATTTATGGAAATTAAGTCTATGTAGTCCTGTCCTTCCAACTCTTGGTGTGTGATGATGATGATAATTTTTCCTTGCGGAAATACTAAACTATTTGCTTTATAATCAATTGTTCTCTGTAAAAACAATGATCGTTATTTTCTAAGCAGATTGATTTATAATCCCCTTTATTCACATATAGTTTTTTCAAATAACCAAAATGTTGCTGTGTGTAAAAGTATGATGGTGTTGCATTTAACATTTAGACCAGATCTTCGATAAGCTTTTTCACCTCATCCTCGCGCAGCATGGTGAACTCCCTCTTGCTCGTTGTCATGGTCATCAGTTCGACATTTGTCTCATTTAGTTTTTCTTCCATTACCTGCTTGAGGGTGTTCAAGCACAAATCGGTGGCATCATTCAGTGTCATCTCTGGTGTGTATTTATCCTGTAAGTTTTGTTGGGCGCCCTCACTGCCCGATCCGATCGCCTTGGCGCTGTAGCGTATGTAAGTGCCAGATGGATCCATATGCCACAGTTGGGGCTTGCCATTTTCAATGCCGGCAAAGAGTATGGCCACACCGAAGGGACGACTCATTGCCGCAGCGCCATCGCTATCACCGCTATCGCCAAACTGAATGGCCAATGTGGACACAGCCTGGGCACAGGACTCCACGGTCATCTCCTCGTTGTAGACGAACCAATGATTCTGGCACTCGACGCGTGCACGCTCGATCAATGTACGTGCATCGGCCATCAAACCAGATGTGGCACAGCCAATATGCTCATCCACCTTTACAATCTTCTCCACAGTCTTTGGCACCATTAGCGGCGAAGTGATGCGCTTCTCCACGGCCAGAACAACGCCTGCAAAATGCATACTAATGTAATATTGCACTTAAATATGTGAAAAATCCCAACTTACTGTCATTGGTGCAAATGCCGATGGCTGTGGAGCCCAGCTTGATGGCTTCGATTGCATATTCGACCTGGAAGAGGCGGCCCTCTGGTGAGAAGGTGTTTACACCTCTATCGTACTCGGAGCGTGTTAGAAACATGACTATATTTCGCCTGAAAGTGTCCCAAGAGAGTAAAATGCTAGTTGCTCAAGCCTCGTTTTATATGTATTTTTGTGAGGCATGAAATAATTACTTACTGTTCTTTCAAGACGTCTCAGTTCAGACAAACAAACCCAATTTCCAAATGCCGAAATGACTTTTGATGCCAAAATGACTTGCGTATAAAAATGACAGCAGCGCTTGGGGAATAAGTGCTGTAAAAGTTCGCAGCAACAGTGTTGCATAGAGCGCGCAGAGTAAATATCTAATGCGGCCACACTTGTTTCGTTCGCGGTAACGGCTAAATTTGAATTGCTAAAAAATAAAAAAATGCTAAAATATATATATATTTTTTTATGTAGCAATTATATTTAAACATTAATTAACTATTTAAAGGCTATTAAAAAATTGATTTGTAATGGTATGAATAATAACAGTGAGTTGAAAATCATAGAACTAGAACATTGAATATTATTACTCTGTAGCAACCATTTAACGCTGATTTAACAGTCCCAGAGGTCGCTTAACTTAAATCTATATAATGTTGAGAAATATATTTAAAAAATACTGCTGTTTTTGTACTCAATTGTGGCTTTTATAAAAGATTTCTTTTTTAGTAAGCTAATTTTGAATAAATCAAGCGAACAACAGCTATGATCAGGTTGAGAAAACTGCAATTTGTAAAAGATGAAGATAAGCTATAATAATGTGGCCATCTTGTATTGTAATTTAAAATTTTCATCATAATAACTACAATGCGTACTTATGTAAATGTTGACCAGTTTTCAAGGACTTATCACAAAGATATTGCACAATACAGCGGCTTACTGTTGTTTCTGACTGATATACAGACACTTTCGACTTTTAAAAAATAAACCGTCGAAACGAACTCCACTTGAAACTTAATTATAAACAAAAGGGCTAGACAATCTCTTGAACGCAATTAACTAGCACAAATTACTGTTGTTTCGGGAATCTAATTACTGTGTCAAGGTTAACGCTGTTACACATAAACTTCAACAGATCTTAACTCGTACAGATTTTAACTCTCTCCAAAGGGAGAGGCATCCGTAAACTCAAATTGAAGGTCATTGACCAGAGCGACAGTTGCTACTTGTACAGCTATTTATGCTTGTTAGAAAAGTTTGTTAACGACTTTAAGTTGTTAAGTAGTATTGCGCGTATGCCACCAAGAAGTGTAATAACGAATTAGTAGCTTTAATTTATAATTATAAACGCAATAATGGGCAATTAGTGCGCGAAATGTGGCGCTCGATTTGATTATGAAATAGAATAAGCATGTAAATGCTGTTATTGTTGTTACTGTTATTGTTGTTGCTACTGTTGTTGTTGTTGCTACTGTTGTTGTTGTTTTTACTGTTGTTGTTGTTGCTACTGTTTCATACACTTTTCGTTTCAGACTTGTTGTTTGGTTCCAGTCACCGTCTCTCTTTCTCAGACTGTCTTCCGCGTCTGTTGGCGAGTTTCGAAAAATTGTACGAACATGTTTTTTTTTTAATTTTTTTTTTATCATTATTGTTTAATGCACTGCTAATGCCACATACCAGCGACTATATATATATATAAATATACTATGTGTGTATATTTAACTTGACTCGACTTTTTGTTTTAGCACAAAGAGTAAGTTGCATGTTGGCTTTTAAATAGCCAACTGATTTTATTTTTTTTTTTAATTTCGTTTTTCAATTTAATGACTATGATTGCACAAAGATATACAAACATAAAAACTGCTCAGGTATACATATACATACACTGAGTCACGCTGACAGCTCCTGCAGGCTGTAATCACGATCTTGCCACCACACATTGACTCAAGTTGAACGTTTTGTATCTAGTTTTTGGCGATTTTTACATACATAGCTATTGCGTATTTGTATTTTGATTGAGCTTTAACCCTTTCGCAGTTACATTTACCCAACACCCAACACTGGCCTCGATACATGTTTGTATCGATTACAAAGCGACTGATCATAAAATTTGATACTGCGCATAAGATATGGCCTATGTATGGCTTGGATCAAATATCAAATGCATTGTATTTAACCTTCTTATTGTTATTGCCACTTACCACACATCTTCATAGTGTTGCTGGCGAGTCAATAGCACTACTCAAACAGCAAGCAAGCCACATGATTTACATAATCTGTATTTGTTTACGATATGATATTTTAGTGGGTATTTTGATATGTCTGCATTCGTATCTAAAAACGGAACCAAATAAGTCAAGATGTCAATGTCTAGATGATGCATTACATAAAGCCTGAAATCGGATAATAGCTACAGTAATTGCATATCATATCACGATAATCAAAGCTGCCACTGCAAGTGGCAGCATAGTTGTATGGGTCTGATATTTATTTGGGTCTGTGTAACGATTTCCTAGCTATTGTTATAGGATAACGACCCTGTTACCTTGTTGTAATAATATATCATGCATATGGCTCCTTAACATTCCGTTTGCCATCCCGTTGGGAAACGAGTTGTTCATATAACAAGACATACACCGTTCCCCAACATTTCATTACTAAGCCAACAACACCAACGACTTACAACAAGTAAGAGTGTAGTCGGCACAGAGAGGAAAGAGCGACAGTTGGCTGAACTGGCAGATACCCTGTACATATCTATCTTCGGCAATATGAATATACAATTACCCCAACAACTGCTGTCGATCTTCATTAAATTTATACAGTTGATCAATTTTATTTCCATTATACGTACTATATCACTATAGACTATATCACTTGGATTGTGTGTATGATTTGCACAACAATTCGAGGCATAATACACATTTTACACATGTTGAATAGGTGCAGGGTATCTGAGCAACAGCAACAACAACAACAGCAGCAACAACAGCGAGTTGCGAATGTGCTTAGCGCGCAGCCGCAACTTAAGTTGTGTCGAGGAGGAGGCAAAGTCAGGGGGGGAATGGAGATTAGTGAATTGCGTTGCGATAGACCAATTTTTTGGTGTATATAAGCTTTGTGCAGCAAGTTAGCGAATCAGTACCAGCTTGGATCTCGTTATTGGTATAACACAGATTATTGTGGAGTATTCGTTTTCCTCGTGAAACGTCAAAGCAACAGCTCAACAATGCGATTGGTAAAACTCGAATTTAAATTCACTCAGTGTATATTTTGTGTGTCTGTGTGTGTGTGTGTGCATAAAGGAATACCACTATGCGATACATAAATATACATATAACAATTTATGAATGGGATTTCCGCATTATCCTTTTTGCAGTTCGTACTTCCTTGTCTCGCCGTGTGCTTGGCAATGGCCAATTGTGCAGCCATTAAAGATGAGAAGGCAGCGGACACTGCTGCTGCTGCACCCGCAGCTGATGATGGCAAGACGGTGGAGAAGCGTGGGCTGCATCTGGGTGACTACCATCATCATCATGAACACATCAAGACGGTAACCATTGAGAAGAAGGTACCGGTGCCCTATACAGTGACCAAACATGTGCCCTACACGGTTGAAAAGAAGGTAAATAAACATTTAATTTTCATTATTTAAACATTAACCAACAATTAGCGAAAAAAGTGAGGAGAGGAATATTATATAAGTTAAGAAAATTCGAAAGGAGATGTTTTCCAATATTCATAAATGGAATTACCTGCTTCAGATCCCCTACGAAGTTAAAGTTGAGGTACCACAGCCCTACATAGTGGAGAAAAAGTATCCAGTGCATGTCAAGGAATACGTGAAGGTACCCGTCCATGTGCCAAAGCCCTACATTGTGGAAAAGAAAGTACCCTATGAAGTAAAAGTGCCCGTCGATAAGCCCTATGAAGTGAAAGTCCCTGTGCCCGAACCCTATGAGGTCATCAAGAAAATTCCATATGAGGTTAAGGTATCAGTGCCACAACCCTACGAAGTGATCAAGAAGGTGCCACATGAGGTTAAAATCGAAGTGCCCGTTCCCAAGCCCTATGAAGTGATCAAGAAGGTGCCGTATGAGGTGAAATACGAGGTGGAGAAGCCCTATAACGTTGAGGTAGAGAAGCCCTACGATGTTGAGGTTGAGAAACCGTACACTGTCGTTGTCGAGAAGAAGGTGCCCTATGAGGTTAAGGTGCCAGTCGATAAACCCTACAAGGTTGAGGTATGTCTTAGCCTGAAGCGAAAATATCGTAGTATGATTGAAATATTTATATATGTTATTTTGAACAGGTGGAAAAACCATATCCCGTGCACGTCAAGGTGCCCGTACCACAACCCTACACCGTCGAGAAGAAGATACACTACACCGTCGAGAAGCCAGTGCCCTATGAGGTTAAGGTGCCAATTGAGAAGCCAATTCCCGTCTACACGGAGGTAAAGGTGCCCATTCACAAGGAAATTCCCGTACCACACAAATACAACGTTGAAGTGCCCATCTTCAAGCATCACGAGCACCATGGGGATCATCATGGCTACCAACACCACGGTGGTCACCACTACTAAAGAAAGCACAGAAAGCGAGCACAAGGAGTAAACGAACAACAAGAAGAACAACAAGAACGAGAAAGAGAGAACACACAAGGACATCTAACAGGAGAGTCCTTATCGCATTCACGCAACTAGGCAACGTTGAGCTGGACGTTGAACGGGTGATAAACACAAGGAGGAGGAGGAGAAGGAGTAGGAGTCAGAGCAGAAGGAGGAAGTGGAGAAGGAAGAGGAGAAAGGAGGAGAAGAACAGGTAGCTAGTGAGAGGACAAACTAACTAGCTACTTGGTTAAGCGAGATCGTGCGATCTTTTCTTAAAAAAGAAACCGAAAACACACAAAAACACCTTTTCGGAATTTCGCATATGTTTTGAAGCCAAATGTGTTATACTTTATTTGTATCATTGTGTAAGTTTTTTATTTAAATTATAAGCGAAAGAAACACTGAAAAAAAAAACAATAGCGAAAATTGCATTAAATTGGGCGGAACGGGAAACGGGGCAATATTCAGTGAAAGTGAAAAGCAACTGAAGCACAACTCGCTAACGACCCGAGAGCGAACGTAAAAAATTAAAAGGAAACTGAAAATTGAAAACTGACTGAAAACCAGTTAAGAGTTGTTGTTGTTGTTGATGTTGTTGCTTTGGCTGCAGCCGTGTCTGTAATTTTGCTGTGTGTATTCTTGGCCAGTTCGTTATGCAAGTGAAACGAAGGCCCGATTTGCGATTGCATCATAGCTGAAAACTAATTACAGGAAGCAACTAACAAACGCAAAGTTTGCCTACAAAAGCCATTAATCAGTTGGTAAATATCAACATTTTTCGCAATATTTTTCGTTTTGTATTTTTTGTTTTTTTTTTTTATATTTTTCTTTAACTTGCTCGTTTTGAAAATTTTCGAGTTTCCATTCCTGTTTATATAGGATTTTTGCAATTTTATTTATTGCCAGTGTATTGCCAACAACGGTACAATTTGAGCTGCTTAAGCTTTATTGCTGAAACTCAAAAAAAGTCGAACCGAGTACAAGATACGATCGCTCAATTATTTAATGGCCTCGTTTTTTGGCACAAGTGCTAACACTAACATTCATCACGACTGTATTACGTAACTGCAATCAATTACAATTGTAATTTGCGTGTGCGGTAAGCAATGGAAACTGGTGGTATGCATTTCATTCGTTTGGCAGCTTTGAATTGCCCGCCACAAGATGTGAAACACCCTGTGGCAAAACCCGTCTCAATTTATTTCACACAGGGTGACTGTTTTGTGTGGATGGTGTGGAACTTGCCAATCAGCTGTTCGTGCAGACGATGAAGAAGAAGCAGAACAGCATCACATCTGACAATAAACAATAACTTGAGCAATATTTTATTTAAATTGTGTGCTTAACAAATGGCCGACGATGGAGAAAACTCTGTGGACAATCGAGCAACAGATGATAACAAGCCAGAGAAAATGTTCACGCTGAAGAAATGGAATGCAGTCGCAATGTGGAGCTGGGATGTCGAATGCGATATTTGCGCTATTTGCCGCGTCCAAGTAATGGGTGAGTAGTGTTCAAGATATTGTTTTTGTATTTGTTCCACTTTAGTTGCACATTATGTTTTTTGCAAAACACAAACAATTAAATATTGGCGCTTGGTTATTTCAGCCACAATTCAAGTAAAGCAAAGGGAGTAAGATGTGGCAGCTTAAAGCGCATTTTTTATGTACCGTTCAGTCGGAGGTCTTTATTAGATTTCTTGGCAAGATGTACTAAACAATGTTTCAATACTACTAAGTGAGGGTTCAGTGATGAACATATTTATGCATTGACAAAGATATAAACTTCTGGCCGACGTACATGTTTACTATATCAATAGAGGACATTTGAAAAGGGCCCTTCCATTTTCACAAATAGTCAGTGTTTTATATTTATTAAACTATTTATATATTTTTTAAAACAAATACCAATGAGTTCAATCTTATGATGCGATAATTTTGTCGAGACTTAATCAATTTTCAAAATATATTATTAAGTTGGGGGTATGTGCCTTGCGACCTAATAGATCTACTGTGCCCCCTTCGGGACTTAAAGCTCCTCCATCAAGCAAAGCACAAATGCTAGAATCTTTATTGGGTTGAGGGTTACTATGTCATTGGTTTTCATGACATGCGTCCCAAGGATGCTACATCTTTTCCTCGATAAGGTGACACACTTTCAAAAGCAAGTGGCAAAATATTATCTCTATATTAATACTGCATTTCAGTTGGTCAACACGATTCCTTAAACCTTAAAATTTTAAGATTTTATCATCTTTATGCCGATGAGCATCAAATCCATAGATTCATAAGTTGTAATTGTTCTTTGTTCTGATGAGTGCATAATCCAGAGTGCGTAATCAGTGAATTTAATCTAATGAATGCATCGCAGTTTCGATTTTCCTGGCTTGTTTTCCAATAGCCGCAACGCAGGCGATAAGCGCATTAATTGATTAACTCGGTCACTTTGTCTATACGTATATTCGACCGAATATTTTGTAAAAATCACTATATAAATCGACACAAACTGATTGTGTTACTAATTTCACATTCGTCTCATGTGCAACTAAGTATAGCTATGAATATGAGTATATATTTTCTACATGCATGTCAGTTAGCATCACAAGGAAAATAATATATGTATATTGATCACGTATCGTATGCATCGACATTGGGGAACTGTAAAATGCATTTCGAAGGTCGCATGCAAATATTCCGCAGTCTCTTCAAAACGTTAATATATGAATATATTTTTAAAAATATATATATATATATATATATAAAATAATGCGGACTTAGGTTCGACTCATTAAAAGACAGTTCATTTCATATGTTTTATATATTTTTTAAATTAGTTTACAATAGTCATTTAAATAGATAATTATGTATATATATGCGCAGTTGTTGCGTTTGCTATTCTCTATTTAGATTCATTATCTTTAATATTCGAATAGCCAATGGGATTGATATCTTTCGTTTGTTTTGTGTAAGGTGGGGGCTCTTGGCTTTTTTGGATAGTATCTTTTCGCTTATCTACTAAAAGTATATATGTCATTTCTCTAAAGCGACAAAACTTGATCATGTCTCGGTCACATCTAGTCAACATAATTAGTGCTAAACTCATAATTTACACAATCATAAAAACTAATTGTGGTGGGGGGTGGGGGGAAGTTTTTTAGCGATATAAATAATAATAATCATAGTAACAATAATAATTATATATGTAGAAATAAAGGAAATTCTTTTTTTTGTTAAGAAAAACATGCGCGTTCTCTCTCTCTACTTATCGTTATCGATATCGATATCGATAGCGATAGTTGTACAACTTAAGCACTAAGGCACTAGACTAATATTTGGTTTGATCGTTTCAAGATCCTGCTTTCTGCTGTTGTTGTAGCTGTTGTAGTTGGGTTTACATGTTAAAGGACAATGGCTTAATATTGGCCACCGAGGACATGCGACGCACGCGTCCCATCATCTTCCTCTCAATATCCTCGAGCGTCTTTCCCTGCGTCTCCGGCACGCAGAATATCACAAAGAACATGCCAACGCAGCAAATGACGCCAAACAGCCAAAAAGCTCCATGTGCCCCAATTAGTTCTGCAAAGCAAGTGAATCACATGATTAATAAGCGAAACAGAATATATAGTCGGATATATAAATTGTTTGAACCCTGAATATCAAGATAATTCTCGAATCAAGCACCAAATGCTTAAGACAAACATAAAAAGGTTTTAGTACTTAAAGTAAGAACAGGCAAATATTGATTTAAACGGGTTCAGGCTTAATTTATATTGAAACGCTCATAAATGATTGATTTAAAAAATATCTAAATACCATTCAGGAATTTCGGTATTTTAAAAAAAAACCAACAATTTCCTTCTCTGCTTTGAGATTTGGGATATTGTTTTTTGTTTTGTTGTTTGCTTAGTTTAAGGAACTTACCTATCATGTCCAAGAAAGTTTTGGTCACCACGAAGGTGCAGGTCCAATTGAAGGCGGTGGCCACCGATGCCGCCGAGCCGCGTATTTTTGCCGGCAGAATCTCGCCCATCATCAGCCAGGGAATGGGACCAAAGCCCAGCGAGAAGCCCAGAATGTAGACGACAAAGCAGCACAAGGGCAACAGGCCCAGATTGGATACATCCACGCCGTTGGACTTGCAATAGAAGAAGCCGCCCAGCACGAACAGCGTCAATATCATCGCTATATTGGACACATAAAGCAGAATCTACAGAGGCAGAGAGAGAGAGAGACAGATCCCAATTGAAGTCCATGTTAAATAGCATTGCTCTTTAATTGGCACTCACCTTACGTCCGGCACGATCAATCAGCAAGATGCCAATGAATGTTGCTATAAAGTTGACCGCACCCACAATTATGGTGCACACATTGCCATCGAGAGTGGAGCCGGCATCCTTGAAGATTTGGACCGTGTAGAAAATGACGGCATTAATACCACTCAACTGCTGGAAGAACATCAGACCCAGGGATATCGACAATGGCTTCAGATTGCTACGCTTCAGTAGCTCCAACATTGTATTGTGTGTCGCCTGCCGATCGGCATCCGCCTGGGACCGCATCAGACCCTTCAGCTCCGGCTCCACATCAGCCTCCTTGCCGCGCAACCAAACGAGTGCCTTGCGTGCCCGCTCCTCCCGATCTCGGCTCACATACCAGCGCGGCGTCTCCGGGATGAGGAACATCAGAATGAGAAACGGCACTGGCAACGCACTGCCGAGGAACGCCAGCATTGACCAATCCATATAGGTGCCGGCGACAAAGCACACCAATATGCCAATATTACCAAATGCCGTCGGCAGCAAACCCAAAGTGCCACGCACTTCCGGCTGCACAGTCTCGCCCAGATACACGGGCAGCGACAGCGATGCGATGCCCACACAAAAACCAGACAGAAAGCGTCCACACAGCACCATAGCCACATTGACGGCACAGGCGATCAGCAGCCACGAGATGATGAAGGGCACCGCCGTAGCCAGAATCGTGTTGCGCCTGCCCATATACTCAATTAAGGGACCGCCGGCAATGCCGCCAGCGAGGCCAGCAAGTGGCATAATTCCACCAACCCAGGAGGCCTGCAAAAGTATTCAAAAGAAAATGGACTTGATAGGATTTTGCTTGGTTTCATTTAATGCTAAGGATTACTTTTCGGCGTCCTGCTATTTAAAACAAATTTTATAAATTCCAAAGCCTTCAATATATATTAAGACTGACGACTAATTTGTCTATATATCAACTCGGTTGGATATGCTATTCAAGAATATATATTCCATATGTATTCTATATATTCTATATTCTATACTTAATATCAAAATGAATATACCCTCTGCAGCAGGTTAAAATTGCGATACTTGCAAACTATTTTCACGTAAAAAACACGTTCCTAAACAACATGCTTTTCAAGCATTTTAAGTAAGTCTTAAATTAAGTTAGCTACATATAAAAATCTAAAGCACTTTGTCTATTTTAATTTTATGCTAATATTCTTTTGATATTTTTGTTTGACGAAGTTTTCGCTTTGTTCAAAATGGGAGACGGTTTAAGAACCTTTTTAACAAAGAATTTAAACACAAATATAATGCTTAATTTATACAGCAAGTATATATATATATATATAAATATATAAATATTTTTAACGTGTGCGCCTTTTAAGTATTAATCATGAGATGTTCTAGCAATCAGTGACGTCAATTCCTGTCCTATTTAATTTAGCTTCAGATTTTAAATTTTAATTCTTCAACTTTGAAGCTTGCCAAATTCAATATAGTTTCTTGTCTTTGAATGTTGTATAATTTCAAACTTACGACATCAGTGGAGACGTCAAAGGATGTGAGATTCCGGTTTTTCATGGAGACGAGGGCGGGTGAGGTGTAGGCGCTGGAGAAACCCACAACTAGGGAGCCCAAGGAGACGCTAAGCGCCGCGAGCACCTGCAAAAATGAAAGAGAAAATAATGTTTAAAATTAGAATTATTGTTAATTTGGAATGGGTGTTTGTGTGTGTGGTTCTGTGTGTGTGTGGCCTGAGTCTACCTGAGAGTAGGTGCACTTGGCCTTGGGCTCCTCCACGGGCACCGAGAAGGACACATGAGTGTCCGCACGCATTAGGATCTTCATGTTTCAGATGAGATCAGAGATCGCGACTGGCTTTCACAACAAATGGAGTCGGCAACCTTGTTGGGAACAAGCACTACCGCCTTTCACTAAAATCACTGCTCGAAGCCTTGCTCGATGCGGAAAACGCTGAACGTGGGAGTTGGAAACTTGGATTTGGACACCGATAACTAAAGCATTTGTTGCGCTTTGCCGGACAAAAGTGAACTGAAACTGAAATCAGTGGAATTCGAATGCAATTCGATTTTAGACAACACAAAACTCAGCTCTGCTCAGCTCCGCTAGGCCGTTAGAATTTCGAGTACGATTTGTGCAGTCACGTACTTACGTACGAACTATAATGTATTTATGTATGTATTTATTTATGTATGTATGTATGTATATTTGGCATGCAATAACTGATAGAT
Source organism: Drosophila mimica (assembly GCA_037043585.1). Taxonomy (NCBI): domain Eukaryota; kingdom Metazoa; phylum Arthropoda; class Insecta; order Diptera; family Drosophilidae; genus Drosophila; species Drosophila mimica. The sequence continues at coordinate 337,614 of JBAMBE010000325.1, read as the reverse complement.
ACGGTGAGCTTATCAGTGGCCAGTGCGCAACAATTGATTATGTCTCAGCTCAGCTCAGCTGAAGATTTACAAGCAGCAGCAGCCGCAGCCGCATCAGCTTCAACATCAGCAACAGCTTCAGTTTCAGCTTCGAATATGAGGCACAGCTGTTGTCATCAGCTTATCACGCTGTTTACGTGTGCCACCAAATGATTCTCCGGCTCAAGATTAGTGCACACACACACACACACACACACACAAAACACTTGCTCTCGATTTAAATGTGCAAATATTCGGTTTACGGCGGTTCTTTATTTTAATTTTATTTTATTTTTGGTTATTGGGCGGAGCGAACTAGATGCGACTCGATTAATATGCAAATTGCAACTAAGTCACATTTGGCCAGCAGGCAGCAGCAAGAACAGATGCAGTTTGCACTTCAGTTCCACACTTGAAAAGTCTCCAAGACGACGTTTAAATGCTCTTTGCCGAAAGGTGTTCATTTGGTAGCTAAATCTAATTTTTTTGTTGAAAGGTAGTTTTCTTATGAGCCAATTGTTGATTGCTTGGTGATTAAACTAACATAATTTGGAGATAAAAGATCACTAGTTGTTCTAACTAAAACTCATAATAAATAATTCTTATTTCTTGTTGAGGAGTTGTGTTTCGATAACTTCGTGTTATAATTTAGATATTTTGAAGATCCCATTGCCTGCTCAAGTTTCTCATCTCTTTGTCTGGTTTTTTTTTATCCTGACTATTCCTCAAATCGCAGCTATATGTTAGCTATATGTTATATCTATTTATCGACAGATATGTTGATCTATTCCAACTATCATTAAGTTTCAATGCTGATCACGAATTATATACTCTTTCTTCTACTTGCACTCAAAATTATAATGCCCCAGCGCAAAGTGTATCAAAAAGGTAGGTTATGGAGGCCATTCGTCCATCAGTTATCAAGGCGCTCTCTCTGTCTCCCTCTCTCTCTCCATCTCCTTCTCCCTCTCTCTCTCTGTCTGTGCATTGAGTGTTTATATTTTTAGTCTGGACATAAGTAACTAACCAAGTGCGTTATTTCAGTTTCAATTTCAATTAAAGAGCGAGTGGGTTGCCAGGTTGGGGGGGGGGGGGGGGGCTGGGTTGGGGGGAGGGGTGCTGCCAGTAATCGAGGCGTGCGAAAATAGCCCAGCCGCACGCGTCTTTTTTCCCAATGATGACCCACAAACGAAGTGCTCTAAATTGCTCAAAGATTGAATGCGAGCTTGAATCGTTTTTATGGACAATATGAATGGCATTATTCATAAGGCCATCCACACACTCATGTCCACTATTCACACTCGTGAGTACTCGTTTGTAGGCGCCAGTTTAGCTTAACAAGCCAACAATGGAGACCGGGTAAAAAGCATTAGCAACGTCAGAGTTTAAATACGATATCGCAACTAAACCATTATTTTTATATTATTTATAGATTCTATTAAGATTTTTGCTAATTTTCGGCATTTGTTAATTGCGTCAATTTTGGATTAACAACATTTTCAACATGATAAGAAATTTCAAGTATTTTGCTTCTAATCAGCTAAAAATATTTTCTACAAATATTTAATTTGTTCACAAAACTGTAGCTGGCAACACAGCCAAAAAATAACCGAGCACAAAGATTAAAATTACTCAATTAGCATTTTAAGAATACTTTAAAAAAGTACGATTTTAGAATTTAACGTTGCAGTTTAATTTGACCTTGAGGACTTTACAGGTTTTCATGGTTTCTAAAGAATTTTAAAAATTCTTGGTTTAAGTATAATTTAATTATGATTTAAATTACATTGAAATCTGACTTTTACTAAATTGCTTGAGTAAATTGTTTCTATAACGAGTACATTAAAAACTTTTTCCCGAGCTCATTTGAACTTAAATTGAGGTAAACTTTTACTTTTTCCCGAGCTCATTTGAACTTAAATTGAGGTAAGCTTTTACTTTTTCCCGAGATCATTTGAACTTAAATTGAGGTCAACTTTAAGTATTGCAAGCAATTTTAGAGCATCTTTGCCTCTTTATCTGAGTTTATCCGATTTGACGTACCTGTGTCCATATGTAGATGGGATTCGTTGTGGGCCTGTAGACCTCCAGCTTGGGTTTGCCATCCTCCGTAATTTGCCGGACGAAGGGCACCGCATGACGGATGTTTTCGCCCCGTTTGTTGCCCATCTCATCCATTTCGTAGAGTCGACGGCTGTGAATCGAAATTAATTAAAAAATTAATTAATTAATTTTACAATCAGAATTCAGATTGAGTTTGGAGTCTCACCTCTTGCGTGAATCGGTGCTAATGGAGCGTTGCTGTTGGAAATTCTGTCGAGAGCTGATGAAATCTTCGTCGCTTTCGCTTTCCAGATCCTTGAGGTCGATAATGACTGGCTTGGTGATGTCCTTGGGGCGATGTATCAGACGCTTGTGTTCGGCGTCCTCGCCCTCCTCGTCGCTGTCGGTGCTGGAGCCGTGTAATACTTTGTCGAGCTTGAATGTGACCCGTGGATCGAGACTCTGATGCTTGCGACCCTGGAATTCGCGACGGGTCTTGTGAAACTCCTCCTCTGACGACGATTCCTTGAGCAGATCGTCCAAAAATCGGGTGCCCTTAATATCGAGCGAAACGTGCTTCTTGGCCTGAAACTGACGGCGATTATCGGTGGCGAGTATGTGGCGCAAATCCTTCAAGATGCCCTTGTGATCCACACTGGTCGCCTTCTGCTGCTGGTAGCCAACGCGTCTATCCTCAAAGCTATCGTCGTCGCTGGTCTCAGCGGCAAGGGTTGCCTTGCTAATGTTGTTGTTGTTGTTGCTACTTTGCTGCGGCGCCTTCTCAAAGGAGACACGCGAACCCTTCAGAGATTGCTTGCTGCGATGCAGCTCCTCATTCACAATGCTTCGCTGCTGGCGATCGCGATGCGGCTCCAAGGATGTGGGTGGCGGTGGCAGTGGCGTCAATTCCAAGCTGCCACTGGCACGCAAGTTGCTGCGTTGTTGTTGCAGTTGTTGTTGTTGTATTTGCTGTGGCGGCTCGTGGATGTCATCGTCCTCGAGCAGTGGGCGAAATGATAATGGCGGCTCGTCATCAATGTCATGCAACAGACGCAACGTTTGCTGTTGCTGTTGCTGTTGTGGCCGTTGTGTGTGTATCTGTTGTTGTGGTTGCTGTTGCTGTTGCGGCTGCTGTTGCAGAAATGGAAACTGCTGCTGCGGATGGCGCTGCGGTGCCGCTTGTGGAAATGGAAAGGGATCCTCGGGTAATATTGTGTCCAGACTGGTAGCCGTATTCGATGCCGACAGATTGCTCCCGACACGATGATAGCCCAGCTCCTCCTGTTAAAGTTGGATTATGATTAAATATGAATACAAATTCGCACGCATTATTAATATATAGTCAACAACGCAGAACTCAATAACGGACTGAGCCGCTCATCGCCTTCGATTTCCATTCTCGAGTGTTCTTGTCTGCTGGCCAATGTCAAAGGTCAAATGCCAGCTTTTAGCTGTTCCCCGCTTATCACCATCTATCAGCTCTCAATTCTGCGCCCGTGATTTGCTACCTTATAATTTCAAAAACTTTCGTCTACTTCTAAATGATTACTACTTTAATTGATTAGCGGGCCATTTATTCCCGGCTTAAAAATAGGCCAAACTAATTCATTTTAGTTATCTAAATTATTATAATCATTACTACTAACTATAAAAACTAACTAAACCTCTTTAAAATTGAATTTCTGCATGTTTATTTGGCTAACAGTCTGCAATACTGATACTTTTCTCCTTTATTCCCCTTTGTTAGGCTGTCCTTAAGCGTTTCTCTTCACCAAAAACTAGACCGGCTTGTGATTGATCAATTATTAATACACCTCTTTGTAAATATGTCCTTTTTCTAGGGTATCTTGTGACGGCTCAGTGAGTTTTTTTCGGAAATCCGCATTGTCCGCCTAGAGTATTCCAATTTGATAATGCTATAATACAAATTGTTCAGTTGAAACCTTTGTAGACTAACGATTGCTTATCGCGGACGTTCAATGACTTTTAAGAACGAGGTCTCAACAGATTTTCGGATGGCGTTTTATGTGATGCTGTCAGCTCTACTGATCAGCCTTTGTAGTAACCAAAAATAACTGGAAAATAACACAGTCCGAGTAACAAATTGATGCTTAAACAATTTGCAATTTAAACAATCAAATTGTTCATATTTAAATTAGAATACTTACACCTCTCGTTAGTTTATCCTTTATTTTGCCCATGGCGCTGCTCAGCGGTTGGTGACCTCCTCCTGCTCCACCGCCGGCGCCGGCGGCTCGATTGTCCCGTCCACTCATCTTATTAGTGAATTGTTGCCAGGCTAATGTTGAACTTGAACTTTTTGCTTAACCTTCAGTTGGGAAGTTCAGCTACTTTTATTAATATGCGACAAGACACTTGGCTGCTTGCAATTGTAAACAAGGTCTCGTTACTCTTTTGTTTCTTTTTGGATTTTGTCTTTGCTGCAAAGAGGGACAGAAATAGAGAGAGAGAGAGAGAGAGATAAGAGTTAGTCGGTATATTTATAGTATATGTAAATCTATAGTAATTTACAAGTGCACTTGAAACCAATCGAAAGGTGACTACCCAAATGCAACTAATCAGTTTATATATACTATATATTCACTGTCTGGCCATAATTATGTCTGCAGTCTTATCGTGCCTCAAGTATTTTGCCTTTGATAGTGCGAGCCCTCCTAAATAATTATTGCGACTGATGGGGGGAAACACACCCACTTTCCAAACATATATATGTATATTTATATAGATGTAGATGTATAAAAGATATAACTATTTGTCCTTGAGAGCACGCGCCGTTTTTGCTCTGTGTACAGTTGCTCATAAAAGTATGTTGTTTAAATATTCAAATATTTGTATTTATTTTTTACGCGACAATAGCATACATTTTTTTATATCTATATTTTTTTTCAATTTATATTTGTTCTTTTTAAATTGCTTCTATCAGTTTTATTTTTAATGTTCCTTTATTAGTTAAGCCAACTCATTTGAAAGTTATGTCGTTTGTAATTATTGCTTTTTTATTGCCAAGCATTTCTAGTTGTGTCTATTTATTTCCGCTGCTCACTGTTGGCGCCTTTTTCACTTTCACAGATATAGTTTGAGAAAAATGTTGTTTATATTTGCAATATTTTGTTTTTGGCATGTGGCGGCTGTTGGCAAAAATATGTTTGTTCTAAAAATTTTCCACCTACCACTTTCTGACTTTTTCTATATAAATATTTTTGCAGTGCTATTTATTAGCTGTGACAGTTAATTATAATTTTCGTGGACCAATTTTTTGCTCGCTTTGTGATATTTTTTTTTTTTTGTTTATTTGCCATTTGTTATTCCTGCGTCATGTGATTCTGATTCTGGGACGCGTGGGCGCCATGACGTCGACAGCGACGCCGATGCTGACGCCTTTGTGGCTGCCTTCCTTTTGTGCTCTCTCCTCTGTTATTGGTTTGCCCAGCAATGATATAACATTGTACGATTGGCTTACATTTGTATGTGTATATATATATAGATGTAAGTGTGTGTTTCATTGTTATTGCTGCATTTGGCTTACATTAGTTGCTTTTTTTTAACTTCGCCAAGAAGTGTGAATTGGCCTTGAGAGTGCACATAAATGTTCGTGTGGACAGGTAATGAATCATGGTAGACACACACACACAAACACGCATAATTAGATTAACATTGGTGAGGACAGACAGACTATCGCTATTGAGCGATCGCCCTCCGATAAAGAGCAGAGAACGAACAAATTGCTTACACGCAAACCTATAAATACATAAGCAGCGCAATGCTCTTAACCCTAGCTTTAAATGTGCTCTCTTAATTGCTTACGTTCTCTTAAATTGCGCTCACGTGCCGTGAACGTCACACGCTCTTCAAACGAGCACACACACACACCTGCACGTACACAGAGGCAAATTGTTGCTGTGACGGCTCATTTGTCAACATTGCAACGTTGCGAATTTCAATCTGTATCTTTTCTTTTTTTTAAATTTTTGACATTTTTTTTTTACATCAAATTTATGTATGTTATTTGTGTATATATTTTGTTTTGTAAATTTGTTAATTCGCAAAGTAAAATCCTCTTTGTTACGTATTTAATTCACTGCATTTGAGTGGCACCCACATTATGATTGTGGTTAAAACTTCTGCGACCTTTTCACTTTTACGCGTTCGAAAACCTCATTTTTGAAATTCGCAATTGTCGAGAAATACAAACAACATATACATCTGTCTATATGCACTCAACTTTCTAAATACCTGCAATACGTTCATGTCTGTTGTGTATATTTGCGAGAAAAAATAACACAAATTCTAAAATTAACAATTTTTTCATGGTCAGGCGTTCTCTAAAATTGTTTCGACTTTTTGCAATTTGTTCTCTTTCAACTTGTTCTAGCCTGGCGTATGTTTGTGTGTTTTTGTTGTTCTTTTAGTTTTTGTTTTGCATCACTTTTGCCAAATTGCCAAAAAAAAAAACACACCCAAATTACGTAAAACAAATGCATTAAATAACTTCAGACTAGTTTCCAGACGGCGGCTCATTGACGTCGCTTACAAATAATGCGCATATATTAACACTAATGATTGACGCATAAATTTCTTGCACCAGACACCTCAGACTTTTTTTTTTATTCTTTATGGTCCAATTTAATTGTTGGTGTTGCCTGCATAAATTTAAAATGAATAACGACGCGACACACAAGACTTGATAAGACCACGACCGGAACTTGGAGCGCGACAAAAAGAAAATAACTATAAATAAATAACAATAGCTTACGGATAGCAACGAATTTAAATATTTGTTTTTTTTTTTCGCAATTTTACTGACTTTGAATAATTTGTATTTTTAATTTGCATATTTATTTTATTTTACTTTATTTGTTGTATTTTATTTTCTTAATGGACGTGTAGTTTTTGCATAGTTTCGGTTTTGATTGTACGAAGCGAACGCTGAATTATTTTACCTTTTGAACAAACTACTAAATGTGATATCCACTATTGTGGTACTGAAGCACGAGATTCGAATGCGCAACGTTTATATAGCGCACAGCAATTCACAGAAACTCGTTCAAGCTTTTTTTGTTCTCCGCCTGAACGGTAAAACAGGCGAGACTGAGAGAGGGAGAGAGAGTGAGAGCGCCATGGCTCTCCCACAGTGCGCGCCTCTGTATATATATATATATGTGTGTGTGTATGTGTGCATATCTGATGAGCAAAGAAACCGACTGAATTTTTGGAGAGCAAAGTCTGCGAAGGTCGAAAAGAAGGCATGAATGAAACGAGGCGTGTGTGTGTGATGACGACGCCAAAATTAGATGATAGACGAGTGGAGAACAAAGTCAAAGGTGTAGGAGTTGTTGTTGTTGTTGTTGATTGGCTGCTGCTGCTGCTGCTGTGGGAGCTTGGAGAGCGCCGGCGCGGCTGCGCTGCCGCGGGTGCCACGCTTTTGTTGCTGCGCTGCTTTATGACGCATTTTGGGCATCTCTGGAGGACGTGACGCGACACAGCGGCACCAACATCATCATCATATTTTTTATTGATTTGTTTTGGCTGCTGTCGTCGCTCTCTCCACTTTGGAGTCGTTTTAATTGTTTGCATCGCATGCGTTTCTTGTTTGAGCCAATTGATTTCTATTTACACATATTTTCAATTGAATATTATTAAATTGACTTTGAGGGCGCGTGCAAATTCTAATTCCTGCTCAGCCTTGAAGCGCATTTTGCGTGGCTTCTTCTGCTTCTAATTCTGCCTCTTCTCTCATTTTTCATTGCCAAAACAAAAAACAAAAAACAAAAGAAATCAAATTAAACTTCATCCCCATGAATTGGGTCCATAATAATTGTGGCATCATCGTCTGCTATTATTGGTGCGCCCCCAATTGTCCGACGGGGGGCTCGTCTTTCTATATTTCAACAAATGGCATAATGATTGCCTCTGTCTTCAATGAGTCCGCACAATTGGTTTCAACTGTTGCTGCTGTTTAAACGGTTTGTGTACGCATAATATATTAGATATGTATGTAAAAATACACACATATCTACGTATATATATATATATATATGTGTGTGTGTGTGGGTGTAGTCTATCTACACACAGATAAGCGAAAAGTTTTTAATCACAATCTCTGACTCATTTACCATAGTATTTATTCGATAACAGAACTACCAATACCATTTACATTTATTAAACCTTTTCAGATAATATATTTTCTATTTCATAAATCAGTATCATTCGCTGCTGCTTTAATTTTTTGCACCTTAGCCTATGACCGTCATTTGCCCTTGACATTAGCTTAGAATACATTAAAGCAACAGCAGACCAAGAGTTATAATTATATTTAATTATCAAGGTTTCACTGCAATATAGTAAAAACCACATATCTCTGTATGTATGTACACACACATACATGCACACAAAACAAATATGCAGGGGAGGCCAAACACGAGTCACCGTCACGAGTGAAAAACCTGTTTTTTTTTGCCAGCCAAAAAAAGCTGTCCGCAGTGCAGAGAGCAACTTCAAAAGATAACTTAATAATGGCTTGCCAAATTTTGGTACTCAAAGTAGATGATACAAGAAAATGCATTAAACTTAAATGTACATTTGCTCATTTCTAAAGTAAAATCAGCATATGGAACGATGATATATTATATCGGTATATATTTATCCATTGCTTAATTTTTCTTCGGAATGATTTTAATTAGTGCTGTTTCATAAAATATTTATTATTTATTGTTCAGTATTTAAAGATGTTGTAGTAAGAGAAATTTTATTGAACTTAGTTATGAAATATTTATGTACATTTATAAACATTTCAATTGTCACAATATATTTGCGCACCGTAATAAAACTGACCATTAGCATGACGCAACAGAAAATTACACCTAGTCATTCTTCTGAATAGCGCAACAACTTCAAATCACAGTCAGCCAGCCAATCGGCAATCAGCAATCGGCATTCGCTTGGCTATTCTCGCTTTACCTATTTTTAGAGCGAACTAAGCAGAAAAAGGCAAAAATTCGCGCAACAACAACAACAAACACCGCACAGCAGACGAGCCCCCAAGACTTGGCGGGCAGCGGCTGCTCTCTCAGCAGCCATAGCAGAAAAAAAAAGAAACAGCAACAAGAGCACAGTCACAGCAAATGGCGAGAGAAAATGCAGCACTTAGCAACACTGGGATGTAAACTGTAAAACCTCAAAGAAAAAGAAAAAATGCAGCAGTTGACGCAGCGCTGGCGTCGCGACGCCATGTATCGGCGCAGCGCAGGCGCGCACATTGCCAAAAATGCTGATGCAATTGCCAGTTATTGCGTCAGCCAAATTTCTTCTTTATTTATGTTTAATTTTCCAGTTGCCAAACATTTAAATTTATATACGATTTAAATAAAAAACATGAGCAAATTAAAATCAATTTTACGAAATCATTAAAAGCTAATTTATCTATGGTATTCCAATCGCAGCGAACGATCCGAGAATTATTCCAATTTCAGCACATGACACGTAGTCGGCAGAGAGCGTGAGAGAGAGAGAGCGTTGTTCGAATCGCAATTACTCTCGCGACGCTTACACACACACACATGCAAAACAATGTTTTCTTGTAGCCAAAAAAAGCTAAATATAGAGTGCACATTCGAAAAAAAAAATTGTACAGCATGAAAAAATAAAAGAGCAACGTTTAAAATTTACTTAAGCATGTGATGCCGCACGTTGCGCCTCTCAGCCGCTCTGCGTGTCTAAAAGCAATTGTATTTTTATTTTAAAACGTGGGCCCAATATTTGGCACATGATACATGAGCAAAAATGAAAAAAAATTAAATACCCAACAATGTTTCTGAGTGTGCATGTATGTGTATGTATGTGTGCAAATGTAATAATGGCGGTTCGTTCGTATAACGTACGAGTTTCATGACTACTGACGAGCCTCCAAACCAACTAATACATACACACAAGCAACAACACACACACAGCGCAATGGTTTCTCTTTAATTTTGAAAAAAATTTATGAATTGCTTGTTCTGTGAATTCACAAGATAATACTGATGATTAAATGTGAGAGAATTTAAAAGGCAAACTGAACCTTAGACTTGCGTTGCGGCTAATATTAACTAATATTTCAAGTATTTATGGCTCTGTGTCGATTGCGAATATATTTTTACGAAGCGTACTTTAAACTTTTTACTTAACCAGACGAAAAAAAGCTCGCATGCTCCAATGTGCAAAGTTGTTAGCATTTTTTTGCTATTTATTTGTTTATTTATTTGTTTATTTATTTTTGTTGTTACTTTAGATACGCAGTGAGCAGGGCAGCATACGCGTGCCTGTGACTGACTGCATGTGCATGTAACGCAAGTATTTGCTCTTAATGCACAGACCCAGACACTCACCCATTCACTTCATTATGGGTAAATGGCAACGCCAGCCAGCGCCCTTCACTCAAGGTCAAAGGCGTCTCATGCCGCCGACCAGTTCAAAGTTTCTTGCGCGATGCCGTCTAGAGCCTCTTAAGGCATTTGTCGTAGATCGCTCGTACTTTGCTTATTAGTAATATACATATATTAGATGTTAATTGCCTAGTTTAGCATGCCCCTTAGTCAGACAAATAGTAAAAAGTGGATAGTTGAATAGAAAAATTCTATAATTGGTAGAAAATATTGAACAGATAAATTGCGGTTCTGTTAGATTTGCATATTCAAATTGCAAATTTTTAATGCCAACTATATTTAGGGAATTTGTCTAAGTAAACTCATATTGTGAATTTGGAACATAAAAAAAATCTTCTATATGTATTCAAAATTTACACAACAAATAAATATTTTAAATTGTGGCAATATAAAAATTGATTGAATGATTTGCAGCAATTAACAAATTTATCAAAACGACTGATTGAACGTATCGAGTCTTAAATTGAATATATTCCCCATCAGCAGACAGCAGTAAAAATGTTTTAGTAACTTTCCATGCATTTAAATTATAAATTGAATTTTCGTGCAATTATATCCTATGTATAAATAAAGCAAATAATGTTCAACTTCCAGTTAGGATGAGGGAGATTAACAGAGAGAGAATAACTGAGAACAAGTGGGAGAGCGAGAGAACATTGCCACGTGGCATCTTGTCAAGTAAGCAATCGGCTGTTGTGTAGGAACAAGCCTCGGTGGCGCAGTTGGCAGCGCGTAAGTCTCATAATCTTAAGGTCGTGAGTTCGAGCCTCACCCGGGGCATGTAACTTTTTTATATTTTATTTGTTTGTTTGTTTGTTCACTCTGAATTGCTCTTTGTCTCATTTTTTATTTTTATATATTTTTAGTGATTTATAGAATGTATTTTTAAAATTAGACAGCAGCAGCCAAATAAAATGTAAAAAGCGTGCCAAATTAAATAACAATTGCGTGCGACAAACAACAATAAGCACAACTATTAAATTATGCCATAAAAAGACTGTTGTTGTTTGCATTTCTGATGCCTTATGACAGTTAGTCTGTCTGTTTGTCACACGGCACACGTCCGTTGTCAGTTATACGTAATCTAGTAATTAATGGTAACAGCTACAATTTAAGTTCAAGTCAGTGGCTGTAAAAATTACAACACGACATTACAAATGACATTCATACGGCACTTGGAACTCCTGATTTTTTGCCATTTTTTTGTGTTTTGTTTGTTGCTGGAAGCAAATTGTAACGGAATTGAATCGAGTCAGCTGTGTGTACGAGAGAGACAAGTTGATATACTATATTATGTTAATATAATTGAAAATGGCATTTACAAATATTTACAAACAAGTCAAATATTAAATGACAATTGATGACAATTTCAGAGTCTAACTGGCAATATTTGAACAGCACTATTTAAAAAAACAAATAAATATTCTATTGAATAATGATAATTATGCATAAGTTAAAATAGTAATTGATCAGTCTATAATATTGTCATAGGGTATTTAATGTTCGTCATGCAGAATATGAATAGTGACTATTGTTGATTAATTGAATGCACTATTGAATATTTATACAGATGATCCGAGAGTATTACATACAAACATATGAACATAAATTCATACCTACATCTGTGTTGAATGTCTGCTCGAATTGTTCTCGGCTCGAATATTGTTTAACAAATGTCGAGAATATTATCAAATGCATTCTCATATTTCCCGTTTCTCGATTGCCCTGCTTATCGCGCAAGTTGTAAACCGTAAGTTGCACCTGGAACACTTTACTTAACTCTACATTAACAAGGCACCTTTCTGGACGATAGATACATAAATATATTTAGATATTTACATTACATACGTACAGTGCACGTGCTTTGTGCGTTTCTATTATGCAAAACGTGCCGACGACAGTAGACTCTCCACTATTCCAGTCTTCCAGGCATTCCAGGCATTTGCTAACCGTAACACGCCGTCAAGCTTGGCAGTGTGTTGTAAAATACCACAATAAAGTTATTCAATTGTAAGCAAGGCATTATCTTGATAACAACTTGAACAAGTAACTTACTAATTATGATAGGGCTTTATTCTTACACGATTATATGGGATATAATCTGATTCAGTTATTTATTGATTATATTATGGAAAAAACAATAGTTTATTTGGGGTTTCGTCAGAGTCAACATTGTTTCATTTTACTAGAGGACAAATCATGACTAAAAATACATTGCACACGAAAATCACGAAATTAGTTCTGCCAAAATTATGGAGGCTTAAAAAACATTGAAGGGCATTTTCAGATGTGCATTTTTTATCTGTTTCTTCTTTTAACAAAGTTGTGGAAGAGATACTTGTATGTACAGTGTGTTGCGTACGTTTAGAGTTGCGTGGAAAATTTTATGGAAATTTACCAACAGAGGCAAACGAACGACATAAACACACACACACATGCCATATGCATGCTGAAGAAGTGCAAACATTTAGAAAGACAAATGTGTAAAGCAAAAGCGAGATGAAAATCTAAATTTTCCATTCATTTGTCGAACGCGTCGGAAGATGGGATGCAATGAACAGAAGACTCATTCCCCACATCCCCACCCCACCCCCGCGGATTTCCTTGAGCACTTGAACAGTTGAAAACTCTCTCACTCTCACGACACACACACGCACACACACAGACACTCTTTCATTTTTGTATTTTGGGCAAAAACAAAAGTTTCAAGTTTGCAGATCTTTGTTGTTGTTACCGCTGTTCTTCTTCTTGATTTTGTTCTCATTTGTCCTCTACTCTCTCTCTCTCTCTCTTTCTCTCTCGCTGCATGTGACTGCGATCATTCACCGTTTACATTGCTCACATTGGTTGGACTTTGGGCATTTCGAAGTTGCCAGAATTGCCTGGTTCCGCCCCTGCCACCTCTCTAGCCTAACCCTAGGGTATTTGCACGTTTTCACGCCTCGAGATCGACAAATTGCCAAAAAAGAAAAAGCAGATAAAAAACAGATGCCGTCAACTTGATTTCCGAGTTGGCATCAGTTTGAATCGTTTATTTTGCAGGAGTACATATTTTAAACAGCCTAAACTTTGACAAAAGCAATTGAGTTAAAATTTGTATATATTTTGCTATCTTCAACTAGAACCTAGTTATTTAAACAAATATTTATTTTGAAACAATCAATATCAATATTTCCACTCTATATTAATTGTTTGTTGTTCGTATGAAGACAGTTAATTAAAGAAAACATCTCCGAGCGCCATTAACAGTTAACAGTTGGTTGTTACGTTTCCCAGTCTGCTCTTTGGTTATCAGTTCGTTAGTAATATTCTCACTTGTTACGTGTGTCACATGTGCGACTTTCCACAAATCGATGCTGATCAAATTATTCAAAGTATAAAAAAATAATAAAACAACGACTTCAACAATAACTTTCCACACAGTATACTTGCTGTGTAGATTTCCATTGGTCAGTGCAGCGTCTCATTGCAATTTCTCTTAGGCCCTATGGCAGCCTCTGATGAGCGATGCAGTTAAGAGCGCAGTAAGCAGAGAGAGAGAGAGCAGAGTACAATTATTCTTTTTGTAAGAGCATGAACTGTCCGGTTTTGGGGGCACGTTCGTTATTTTGTTGTTGTTGTTGCGCTCAAGACAGGCCCCCGTGCATGACGTCACGTAAGCGAGACCGTTACAGCAAAAGCGATGGAGAACAAGTGGAGGAAGAAGAAGAGCAAAAATGACTCGAAAACGAGTTGTGTGAGAGAGAGCGAGTTCGAGAGAATGGGGCGAATCGCGCAACGTGATGCGTGTGGAATGGAAACGAAATAGGGAGTAGAAGCAAGAAGTGCACTAAAATGTGATCAATATTCCATTTGGAATTTTTTTTTACCCAACGATAAGACGCAATTTTATGGAAATGATAAAAATAACTCATCGTCTCTCTTTCTCCCTTCTGCTCTCTGCTCTCAGTTCGTGTGTGTCACAAGTGTTCAAATTATCGGAACAAACAGTGCGCTAATTTTAGACAGACAACCATTATTCCTAGTCTCTTCGCCACGCAACCCGTTAACCTTGAACTTATCATTCTCCAGTTGTGTTACATAAGGCGAGCGCGGGTTAAAATGAGAGACGCGGCATGTTTTGCATATTCCGAGTCTGAGTCTGGTCTGAATGCATTAGGCCCGGTTCATTGGCTGTCTGTCTAGTCAGGTGTTGTAAACCGGTATTTCAATGTCATTTAGCATTCGTCTATTTTTATAGTTAAGTGTCTGCTCGAATCAGCCGACTTGCCTAATAAAAATATTTCAAATGCCTGTTGAACAAGTTTTGTTTTCTATTTCTATTTCTAATGCCCTTTCATATGTAAATTAAAATAATGTGCTTGTCTGTAGTACGTATTACGCCGCAGCGCTAGACATATTCCGATGTGGATATATGCACTATATATCGCTTGAATCGATTTGTTCTGCAACTATTTAAATCATTAGAATCACCTGGAAGATAAGTAAGAAATCATTACACATCGTGAAAATACCACGAAATTTTTTATACAAATAAATTTCTCTAAATTTTAAAAGTATTTGTAAAATGTTCTCTCTTAAGTAGAATATGCTACATTAAATCATACACTAAAACAAGTTATCTCCACACTTCAAGTGTTATTGAGTATATAAAAAGTGTGATAAGATCCAATTGGTTTTTTATTATGCGTGTAAATGTAACAAGTTAAGTAAAAAATCATTTAAGTTTCCGTTTGAGTGGACCAATTAAATATGTAAGGAGCAGTAAAAAGATAAATTAATTATGAAAATTTCAATTGCCCAAATTTCAAATGTGTCCCTGTTAAGGTCTGCTTGCTATGATCCCATCACGTGTCATAGCAAACAGCTGATAGCTGAGAGCTACAAAAGAATTGAATGCAACATTGCATTTTTGTTCATTGTTCGCCAGTCACCTGAGTTCTGAGTTCCGAGTTGTACGTTCTGCTTAGTGGACACTGAATTCTGAGTTCTGAATTCTGAGTCTGGCTTCAGTCACGTCATTTGTCACGTTTTATTTGCGAGTCTGTCGCCGACTTTTTATTAAGACCTGACAATGCACATTTTTAATTAACCCGCTTTAATCGCTATAGACTCTGTCGCCCAACATTCTCGTTCCCATTCTATTTCTCGTATCGGTGCATTATTCGAGAAAGATGCAAAATGCGGACACACCCTCCTTTTAAGCTGGGTCCAGAACTGATCAAATCCGACTGCACTCACTCAATTAATTATAGTCGAACGTTCCCGACTGCGAAATACTTTGCTTGACTCAGATATATATACATATATATATATATATATATATATATATCTATATTTATATATACGAGAACATATACATATATCAAGCATCTCACAGTGAAAACACTCTTCCTCCCTTCGTTAGCAGAGTAAAAAAAACTGTGCACTTTATTAAATGACGCACTTAAATTGTTTACAGCTGAAGTTTTCCAGTGTTTTTTATTTATATAGATCAATATAGTGTGCTAATGATATGCATCAATATATGGAAAATTAATACTATATTTTGTTGATCCAATTACTAAAAGTAAGACATATAATGGGGCAATATTGATTTACTCCATTAAATATTTACATTTATGCCATACCATTTTCTAGCACTTTTGTGCCACGGTATTCCGGCCCCTGCTTTAACAAGAACGTTAGGTTGTCAATATATACTATATATTTTGTTGTACATATATGCATATAAATATATATATCTATATAGCATTTGTGTATTTGTAATTGTTTATTGAATTGATTGGCTTTAACTTGCCCAGACAATTACTATTATGGATGAATTCAAGCTCAAAAGCAAATAAAAAGGCAAATGATGAAATATTCATTGGGTGGTATGATTTACGTATTTCCACAAATTCCAACCATATATATACGATACTATATCTAGTCCAATTTTATTGGTAAAGAATGTAAAATCTATTCGGGACACACCAGACGGTTTGGGTAAATTCAGTTTTTTTTGCATCCATAGCAAATCGATCCACGCTCAGTTGATTCTAGAAATAAGTAATTAAATAAAACCAATTAATTAATATTAAAACCTAGTAATTGTTTTTGCCATTGGTACATAAAATATCTCATTGGTAGAAATTCTTAATTTAATTTAATTATACTTAAATGTATTTAAATGTATATCAATAACGTTCACAATGAGTACTTTAAATAGTTATTTATATGTGAATATTCATTATTTTACGCTTCAGTAACTAAACTATAATCTGTGAAGGGCAGGTTAAAAATATACTTTAACATATCCGGCTAAATATATAGTTTTCGCATCACCATTAAATTTCTCTGGATGACCCTCTCAAGTGTCTTTGTAAACCGCAGAACTGAATAGTTTTTATGATTATGATTAATATACAAAAAAAAATCACAACATAAAAATAAAGGCTTCTCATATTTCATGGCCTAGTTGAAAGGCCAATAACCGAATCGTAAATCAAAACACCCGATTAATTGGCTAAAGTTAATACGCATTTAAAATAAACGTTGTTATTGCTGATCAGCTCGATCGGCTATTGACTCTATAGTAAAATATAAAATATGAAATTCGTGGAAATTCATGGAAAAAATATGTTAACAATTTCCTGTTCTTGGTTTTCAATTACAATCCATAAATGCACAAAAACAAGAAAGAAAACAAAAAATAAAACCTACACTTTTTCACACCAAATATGAGTAAGAATCAACATATGTGCATAAATACATATGTACATATGTAATTCCTTGACTCATTCAATGTAAGACTTTTCCCCCTTCCCCTTGCATCTCCCGCGAGTTATGTTTTATCACTTGTTTTTTTGGCCCACTCAGCAACCAAAGCGGCCCAGCCAATGTGGCGTATACTTGTTAAAACCCCCCCACACACACCCCCAAACCAGTTTGTTGTCGACGCTTTCACGATTTGCGCTTATCACTGCCAAATACCCTGTACAAAACTCATTTGCAGTTATAATATAAAAGGCCGTAAATTCAATACGGGAAAGTGATGTTCGAAAATAAGAATTTTTAATTGTTTTTAATTATTTATTTAATATTTTATTTTAATAATTTAAATTATTTTTACTTTTAAAATGTACACTAATTTTCTATTAAAACTTTCCGTTAGTTGCAAATTGGAACTGAGTTGAATTATAGTCTTATTGGAATTGTGGCATCCAATATGCAACGCTGAAAAGTATGCCATTATAAGTTCTGTTGTTTTCCTAAGGTTTGAAGAGTGTACGAAAAGTAAAGACTTGCTTTGCTGCGCCTCGTCGTACAGGGTATATTATAGTCGGCATCACATTACAACAATGCTCTACTTGTTTTTGTTTTCAATATAGGCAGTACGTACTTATGAATTTTTGCTAACGCATTCAGATTTTGAAATGTCAACACCAACACCTGCATTACAAAGTGCCTCAGGTGATGCCTATATCTATATATATGTATATAAACACACATATATATATATATATCATGCATTTTTGCATAGTCAGTGGCAAAACTTTTACAGTAATTCTGGGAAAAGTTTTTTGTTGAGTGAAAAATGAAGCGAGTTTTTTTTTAGTTTTTGGGCAGGTCAGTGACCCCTCTCCCACGAAAAGGCTCTCGGAATTGCTTTCGAATTATTGGATTACATACTTTTCATTGAATATTGAATGAATGTATGTGAAATTACCCAAAAATCAACAAAATGTTGAATGAAATCATAAAATGTGCCAACTTAACGACAAAAAGCACTCCTCAAATTGCATTGCGAAATCTGAAAATGAAATCGAATCGAAGCGGAAAACGAAACTTTATTCGATATTTTAACACAAAAAACGCTCTGTTCCAATCCGGGAAATAAAGGAAATATTCATGTCCACACATTATGATATTCGCATTAGTTTTTGAAAGTGTATTTTTACTATTCATTTTTTTTGTTGCACACTACAAATATAATATTTAAATTCCTGAGCAGTTTACGTGTTATCTCAGAGTTTATAAGAGATAGAAAATTGAAATTTTAAATATAAAAGTTCTCGTATACAAAGCAAATATTATGTTTATTTAATATTCTCGATTACTTCTATTGTTTATCCAATATTTTCAAGATATATCTTGCTAATCAGAAATCTATACACCCCTTGACTCTATATTGATCATCAGTCGAAAGACGGAAGAAACTCGTATATATTTACACTTGTTTTGTTTTACGGGGACATACGGACGGACAGACAGACGGGGAGTATTTGCGTCATCTGTGTTGGGTTGTTCGAGAGTCGCCTCTAATTGGCAGCCAATAATGTCGCTGTTGTTGTCGCATTTGGCTGACATTTCTCGACGTCGTCTCAAGTACAGTGTGCACTCGCGATCGGTGACGTAATTCACTAATTATTTGTTGTATTTTTGCGTTGCAGATTCGTGTTTGCGTTGCCAGGCGGAGAACAAGCGGGATGTGTTGGGTCGTCAGGATTGCGTTGTTGTTTGGGGCGAGTGCAATCACTCCTTTCATCACTGCTGCATGTCCTTGTGGGTGAAGCAGAACAATCGCTGTCCACTGTGCCAACAGGAGTGGTCCATTCAGCGCATGGGAAAATAAACCACGGGAATTCTCAACGGAAAAGGACCGCAGCCTCAATTAAATAGCCTTTGTTTTAGCTTAAGCGGAAAATAAATGAAAATAATAAATATTTAATACAACCAAACTGTGTAGTTGTAGTTGGTACTTTTGTCAAAGTTATCGTGCAAAGCAAAACAATTGCACATTTAATAACAAATATGAAATATATTAAAATATTTGTAGAAAAAATAAACTAAAAAAAATTACATGCCCCGGGTGAGGCTCGAACTCACGACCTTAAGATTATGAGACTTACGCGCTGCCAACTGCGCCACCGAGGCCATGTTCCTGTAGCCGCTTAAGAATCTACTTCTACCCAGAATTATTTTAGATACATGCCAAGTCGACTGCTTAAAGCTGTGCAATGTGTTTAGAACTGCTCTTACAATTATTTCATAGGCCACCTGCAGGCGCAATATGAGCTTTTGTTCAAGAATATTACGGTAAAAACTCCACTTGACTTGTATAAGTTATTGGCAAAGCGTCCACCACCTGTCCCTTTGGCGCAGAGGATAGCGCGTTGGACTTCTAATCCAAAGGTCGCGGGTTCGATCCCCGCAAGGGATGTAAAGATTGATCTTTAATGAAAAGTGAAGTTCGATACGATTCTTTTTTTATAAATTTATTTTTATTCTATTTTTAATCACACATTTAATTATAACTGAAGTAACAAGAAGCCAAAGGGCGTCAATTATGTTTTTGGCTGCAGAGACGGTGACAAATTGCGCTCTAAAACAGAACTATTCAACCGCAATTTCTCAACTTTAGCGGCATTCTCTACTGAGCTCTCGTCAGCTAATCGCTTAACGCGGATCTCTTGGATGGAAGCTGCCATAAAAAAGGTTCAAATTAAAAGCACATTTATATAAATAAAATTAAAGTTCTACTCACGACTGTACGGCGTGTATTTGTCCGACAAAAGATCCTCTAGATTATAGCCAACAAAGCCCACAATGGCTGCAATCGGCAGTGTTATATAAACAGCATTGCGCCGCAAAAGTGCCATAACTATCGGCCACATTTTAAAAATTTATTTAATGAAATAATAATTGACTTCTGCGAGTAAAGAGGGAAAATGACAACAGACAACTGCTGTTGACACCAGTTCACAGAAATGTACTAATTTTGGACACGCAAATGGTCACACTGCAGTGACAATGAATTGTGGAATCCATTTCAGCTTTGTGTATATCGATATACCCTTTCGTTTTCGTCAACTAATTCATAAACAAACAACCATATGAGTGTTTTCTTGCAATTTTGTAATTATTAATTAATATAATAAAGGATGTATATACAAAATATTTTATGTTATTCAAATATTTGAACCTAACCGCGCACCAATGCACACTTAATCGATACATTGAACATAACTAAATTATGTTAGATACATCTGTCTGAATTTTATGTTTCAATAAGACATAAAAATTTCTGTATTCCAACACTTCCTGTTATTAACATGGGCTATTAACTTTCACAGCTGATCTGCTCTTATCGCAAATTGAATATCGCAAATAGAGATGAGCGCAAGCTGAACACAGCTGATTTGCATCGATTAATCGGATTCATCGTTACTTTATGGGCTATCTAGTCGAAATTTTCACAAGAAAAATAAACATAAACAGAGCAAAGTTAGAGCGAGACGTGCGAAGAGTGTCAGAAAGTTATTTAATACTATTACAATTGAACGCTGCATTTGCAAAAAAAACTGTCGTTTGAAAATAGATAGAAAAAATTTAATATCCAATCGTTTGTGTTTGTTTGTTTGTGTAAGCGTTTAGCTTAAGCGTAATTGTGTGTGTCATAAAAATAACTGCAAATAACAGTCGAAAATACAAAATAAAAAAGAGAAAATGCTCGACAGGGAAAAACGGATTTACGCATTAAGAACCAGTTGGCTCAAACTCAGTTGCACATTGTTATAATGTATAATTATAACGACACAAGAGCAGCAGCAGCAGCAGCGTAAAAGAACAAAGAACTTCAGTACATCAACTACCAATTGGTACAACAACAACAACAACAACAAGAACACCAGCAGCAGCAGCCGCAGTGCGACGCATAATTTCCTGCTTACCCACACACACACACGCATTCCCACACACACACGCACAGACAACAGAGACCGAAGAGCGTTTGCTGTTGCGCGCGTGGGAAGGGAACGCCGTAACGGCCGGCCAACAAAGAAAAATATCTCAACAAACACACACACACACGCAGCAAGCGCGAGAGAGAGAGTGAGGAAGAGCGAACGCAAGAGACAGAGAGGGCAACGACAGCAATTCGCGGCGCATAAAATGACCAATTCGAACCATCGTCATCATCGAATCGATGTAAGTAGCTTGAATTATGTACATATGTATGAATTAAATTATTACATACATATGCATGTTTACATACGTACCTTGTAATGCAGTTACTTCCTTAACTTCCATTCATACAAAAAAAAAAAAACAAAACAAAATAAAAACCGAAAACAAAACAATCTTGTTTGCGGGAGTGTAAGGTTGAAACCAGTCTGGAGAATGTTCTGTTTCCTTCTTTTCTGCTTTATTTCTCGTCTGGACTGGCTGAGAATGCAATTTAAACGCAGTGCCGACAATAATAAACGGCAATAAATACTAAAAATCAACAATAAACTTCGTCAGTCATTGGCCATTTGATTACACAAACAAGTGTGTTTGTGTGTGTATTCGGATTCATATTTGTTGATCTCTTGTTTGCTCGCATCACCCACAAACACACACAGACAAACGCACATACGCACTAGTAGTAAATTGCAGACAGAGAGAAGATTACCCTTTCCGCTCAATATTTTGACTATCCCCTTCGCTAGACGGATGCAGTTGAGTATTTATTCTTTTGCAGTGAGACTCAGACAATAACTCACGCACGCATGACTCAATGCAGCGTGTTCTTATTGAGCGTATGAATTTAAGCACGAGTGGGGAGAAATGGTGATAATGATTTGAAATTGATAATACTAACTTCATTAAAATCATAACAGTAATTTTGGAATACTATACTTCCCAGAATCAATTTATTGTTCTTATGGGAACACCAAACATTAATAAATATTACATATGTATGTATATAATTTTTAAATATGATAAATTATTTTGTAAATCTTTATGTAAATGCTTAAATAAATTTGAATGCAAAATGTCGTGTGTTGCGTGCATTTTGCTCATTCGTGAATCACGTGCTCATTTCCACTGTGCAATCATGCACACATCCATACATGCACACATTTATACATAAGTACATATTTCCCTTTTTGATTTCTTTATGCTTATGGTGAAGTTGGTTCTTTGTCGCCTTTGTTTGGAGCTGCCAGCTTGCTGCTCCAAAGCCCCAAACCGCTGCTAAAAGTGTAAGTGGCTGCCACCAACCAGCCCCCGAACTTGTGTCGCACTGTTTGTCTTTTTACACAAAAGTTAACAGCGACTTTGGTAAAAGTGCAATAAACTCGTTGCCGTTGACGTTGCTGCTGCTGACTCTGCCTTTGCCGCCCATCTAATGCGCAAGGTCTAACCCCTCTCCCCCTCTCAGTTCCGGGAGCTGCTTGCTTTTGAAGTCTTTAATGTAAATAAGTTTCAAACACACACACATACATACTTACAGGCAAACGTACATAAGAGCAAAAACAAGAGTCAGAGTTAAGTGTTTTTTTTTTTTTTTAGTCAGCGCCAGTCGCCAAATTGGAGCCAGAGTGCAGCAGCCCGCAACCCGCCATCCCTTTGTGGTTGCCAGACTCATGCTAATTGCTGAGGGGCTGGCGAAGTGATTCTGTTGATTTGCGTTCTGGTTTTCAATTATCAGCTGTTTATAATAGATTACGACACAAACGATTCATATGTGTTTACGTTTACAGTTAGTATGTGTCTGGAACGGCAATTACAACAAATGCAGGGCTCGTGCATTGTGCAAAGAAAACAGCTGACATGCAAAGTGCAACTGTCTGGCAGCACTGTGCATAGCCAGTTAAAAGTGAATGCATATTTAGATGTAGAGCAAATGATGGTCGGTCGGTGGCGGCAGTTTAAGCAGCAGCAATGGAATTTTTAGTTGCCGACATTTGTTTTTGTTTGTCGAACTTTTGCGCTCTCTCTCTCTCTCACACTCTCTTCGACTCGCACACACACACATTAATACGTACTCATTGAGACTTTTTGTGTTGTGTTATTTTTGTGGGTGCATTGCACCGCCCCCAAGCAACGCCCCCGCGCACGCAACGTGAGCACTATCTGCTCGTGTGTGTGTGTGTGCATGCACATAATATAAATGTGTGTGTGTGTGTGTGTGTTAGTATGACCCCACATGCATTTGCGAGACCCGAGCGCAGCGCCATTGAGCTTCAGCTGTTCAGCTGCTCGCTCGCTCAGTTACCATTCTGCGCTCTGTTGATATTGATGTGAACAGTGCTGTTGCAGTCGCAGTCCTCGTCGTTGCTGCTGTCATTGTCTCGCGTGTCTGCATTTACTCTGGTTGTGT
Organism: Drosophila mimica; assembly: GCA_037043585.1. Classification (NCBI taxonomy): domain Eukaryota; kingdom Metazoa; phylum Arthropoda; class Insecta; order Diptera; family Drosophilidae; genus Drosophila; species Drosophila mimica. The sequence goes on along the minus strand of JBAMBE010000325.1, from coordinate 313,980 downwards.
GTGATTTTTAGGTTTTTTCCAGCGCATCCAACACAACACATTAACAGCAAAGAAAAATACACATAAAAAAACCAAATTAGTTGTGTAAAAATCTATTGCTGAAGAGTGCGCGTGGGCTGGGTGCACTATGTAAAAAACTTCGCAGCAGCAAGAAAACCATAAGGAAAATTCGTCAGTATTTTAAACATAAACAAATGGTACGCGCAGCAGTTTATTAATTTGTGTTTGTGTGTGTGTATGTGTGTAATATTGCTAAATACGTGACTCTCAGTGCCTCTGCGTGTGTGTGTGTGTGTGCACATTACGTTATATTACCATTGCTGGTTTTCGTTTTCTTGCTTTGCTTGAAAATTGTGTTTTTTTCTTTTCTTCTGTCCCGTTTTGTGTCGTCAGCTGTTTTGTGCTTTTCTGTCTGCGTTGGCCCAAGACTTCTGCAATTGACAAATTTGCTTTTGTGTGTGTGAATGTCTGTGTGTGTTTTTATGATAAGGCTTTTTGTTATTTCGCATTGTTTTTATTGCACCTGGCTTTTGATTATTTTGTTTTTTGCGTGCTCGCATAATTTTGATTGGTAAATGCATACATACACACACACAGACAAAATAATATATAGATATATATATATATAAATGTGTGTGTATGTACATGTATGCATATGTAGCCCAGATATGCACACAGCTGACCCAGTTTTTGTTTGACCTTGTGGCCTTCGTTGAACCATTTACAGGCTGTCTCATGTACATAAATATATGTATGTATATACATTTTGCAGCATGTACATAAATAGATGTACATATATACATATTGTATGGGCTATCAGTGCAATAACAATAAAATCCACCACGTTCGACTTGCTATATATTCAAAATCCATTTGCACATTATGTTGTTTACTTTTTAAGATATTTTATGGTCACACACACACACAAACTCCGATCTCTATCTCTCTTTACACATTTCTCCTTATCTATTGTACTGTCGTTTTTATTTTGCACATCTTCTAACGATTACAGTTTGTTTTTCACACAGCGTTGCTCATCTGTTGTTTTTTTTTTTACTTTTTCCTATACTCTGCTGACGAACGAAAAAAACGGTATATGAGATTTGTGTTGGGTTAAGTTAAAAGTCTAGAATTAGCGCTTGGAACATTTAAATATAAAAAGGGTACAATTTTAAATTGAACTTAAACAATACAATTTATTTTGGCTAGCAAATAAGATAAAAAGAACTACAAGTTTGAATTGCAACTTTCCTTAGTTTTCAAGCCAGTTTCATACAATTTTAAGGTTGGACTACCTTCGATGAACCTCTTCAATGGTCAAGTTACCTGCGTTGCCATTTGAAAAAAGAAAAGAAGAAATTGAACAAAATCTCTGTTACACTTCTCAGGGTCGTTGCCTTCGTGTCATTAGCCTCGTCGGCGAGAAGACTCCTTTTCATCATAGTTATCAAGCTGAGGTGTCGCAACCAAACCATTGTAAGGTTCTTAAAGTCCTAACGGTACTTTGGCCTTAGCTTTTACTATGTGCCCACCAAATCGGGGGACAACAACCTGACTGTAATGTTAATGTGCACAGAACCTCTCACGTAGCAAACATCACATGCCACAAGTTGTACGCCACACACACAATGCACAGTTCAAGACAGTTCAGAAAATGACCGTTCTTTGGTCGATATATTAATCAGCTGTGTCTGAGTCAACAACTTATTGCTTATCAAAGTTATCAACCTCTACAAAATGCACACTCTCAGTCAAAATATCCATTTCAATGCCCACACACAAACAGTATATCTGTGTGTGTGTGTGTGTGTGTGTGTGTTGATTTAATCAAAATCAGTGGAAATGAGTGTGACCATCGCATCTCGTTGTGTGATGCCCAAGTCAAGACGAAAAGTGTGCACATAGTAAAGCAACACAAATTGTTGATTCACTTTATTTTCAATGAAACAGAATTAAGCCAACGATTCATGCCAGAGTCTTGGGTGTGTGTGATATGTGTGCCACAACTATATACATATGTAGTATATATACACATCTGGACACTAAAATATGTGGGAAGACAATAACTTGGTGGCAAACACCATGCATGACTGATTTTTTAGTTAATTTATTATGGAATTCTTTACATTTTGCTGACTTCCTTTTAGCATCGTTATCAAACAAATTTATCTGATTTTCATCATTACCGAGAATGTTGTGCATTTGTAAGGAAGTTCTTTTAGGCAATTCTTAATTGTTTCCTTGATCTTACTTCTATGCTCAGCCCAGTAGTGATTTCCTTGACACATTTCATTAAAAAGACATGATATTAAATAGTTTCACAAGCTTTTGGCTTCACACCTATTTTACTGGCCACGTATATATACATATATATATATATATTGTTGTTGTTGATAAGTCTGAGCAGTAATTGAGTTTGAGATTTTCCATTGTGTTTTTTCATCCAAACTGCATAGAAATGAATATTTATAAGAGTTGTTCTGTTACTTGGTACATAAATAATTTATAGAGTTGTGCTCAATTAGGCCAAATAATGGCCATACTTATACCATATAAGAAAATAAATGTGTGCCTGTAATTGAACTATTATACCCATGGAATCTTATATACATACATATTTACATATAAATAAATATATATATATATATATATGTACATATATATATATATATATATATATATATTCAACATGTGTCATTTCCACTATGTAAATGTCAATTTAATTTAAAAGCGTTGTCACTCATCGCATGCTTCTCCAATCAGCATTTTGTAGATCTTCAATGTGACAATCATCTTTATTGATATTAATACACACGTATGCAAGAATGTACATACACATACATCTATATATGGGACACATATATAGACATATTTATATTCTCTTTAAATGAAATATATTCAGTTGTGACCAAAAATATGAATTGGCTAAGCAAATACAAAATGAATGTTCGTGATTAAATTTTGTATACCCTGATCCCATTGAAAATTAATAGAAAGGGTATAACGAAGTTGTGGAAGCAAGCAATCCCTCTCCATTGAGTATTTATAATCTTAATCAGGATCAATAGCCGAGTTGATCTAGCCACGTCCGTCCGTCCATCTCAAAGAATTTTGAATGTACGCAGGCAGATTTTAAATCAAGATCAACAGTCATGTCCGTCATATGTAGATCAAGATTACTTTTTTATGACCGATAACTTCACTGTTTAGCGTATATCGATATAAATCGATTCCCGATAGCAATAAAGGCAGTCTCCGGATTAATTTTGAAATATAGCTCAATAATCTGATCAACCACTAACTAGAAGAGAGCAACATGATAATAGATGCAGTGTTGCAATACACTTAACAGCTGGTTTAGGCACTAATCATATTGGAAGAATGGAAGCTTGTTTAGCGTCTCTTCCAGTCTTGCTCGTTGGCTCTGGAACTATTGGAAATTATTCCAATTTCTGGAGCTACCACGCATTTTTGGCATTCAGTCCGTCAATGTGTACAATCTGGTTAGTTCCAGTTATGATCGGCTCTCCATCATCGAGTTCGAAGCCACTGCTTCTGATGGCTTGTGCCATTGTATTCTTTGTGGTTGCTTTTTAGCTGGCATTCGCGACACATTCGTTCGATTGCCATTTTAAATTGACTTTGATGATTTTTCATTTAAACTGAATGCCATATATTTAAATATGTATAGAAGGACGGGGGTGAGTGGGTTGACAAAAGCATGGCACACATGGTCATTGACTGGTCGTCAATTTTTGGGACTCATTCAGTCTGAGGCGCAACCCAAAGCGTGCGAGTTGGGCGCGCACATTTCAATTATTTAAACGAGTAGATCACTTATCCATAAAAACAGAAAAACAAAAGAACAATTTAATATGTGCATACATCATGAATAAATTCAATTGCTGTGTGGTTGTTGTTGTTGTTGTCAACCTTGGGCAACACTTTAATGTCTTTTAATATGTATTTCTGTTGTTCTATTTCCCACGTGCGCCCCGCAACATTAGCAGCAGCTGCTATAACGCAATATCAAAATCACAATCAAAACACTAAGAGATATCAATGTTGTTGTTGTTGTCTAAAATGACAACCGCTAACTGCAGTTTAAGATAAATACACAAAGAGAAGCAGCGATTAAAGCAAATGTGCAGCGACAGCGAGATCTAAAAGAACAAAAAAAAAAACAAGTAAAGCTCTCTTGTGTGTAGACAGCTAAAAAGAAAAAAGAGAGCAGCGCAGTCAGCAGTCAACAGTCTCTTCTCTTATCCATAAATCTTCTGGTTTGTTTATGTTATTAAAAATCAACGGAAATAAACAAGAAAGAGAAAAGGAGAGAGGGGAACAGCAACGCGACTTGCCAAAAGACGCAATTTGTGAATAATTTAATCGTGCATTCACACGAAGACGTCAACGTCGACATCGGTAAATAAACCGAATCAAAGTGAGCGAAAGCGAGAGCGAGAGAGAGCTAGTTAAAGAGTTAAAGCAGCAGCAGAATAAAAGTCGTAGGCACGACTGAAGCGACGCTGCTGTTCGACTAACGGACAACACCAACACTAATACAGTGACAATTGATGTTTGCACGGAGTGGAATTAGCGCTGCGCCCAATGCGGGCAGCGGCAGAGCTGGTAGCAGTGACAGCGGTGGAGGTGGAGGAGGAGGAGGAGGGGGAGTCGCAGCTGGCAGCATTGAACTGCTATGTCCACCCAGCGGCAGCAGCAGCATTAGTGGCAGCGGCAGTTTTAGCAGCGGCAGCAACAACAGCACAAGCACAACGGCCACAAACAGCGCCAGTTTAATTAGCGTCAGCGTTAGTGCGTCAACGCCGGCGTCAGCGTCACCATCGACTGTGGACTGCGGCGAAAGCAACAACAATGCGAATGCCAATCGTAATCTGAGCTTACAACTGAGCAACAACAACAGCAACAGCCACAACAATAATAATAATAATAATTCTACTAATGCAAATGCAAACAACAATCACAATAATTACGGCGGCAGTGCAAATCTAATCAGTGGCATCTGCACCAGTATTTGGCGCACTGCAACCTTTGGCAGCGCGGCGCCCATCGCCACCGTTATGACAGTCGCCAATAACAGCAACAGCAACAGCAGCAGTAGCAACAACAGCAGCAGCAGCAGTAGCTGCGTTGGCGCCAGCGTCAGCGCCAGCAGCTATTCATCTAGTGCGTCCTCAATTTCGCCCGGCGTCGTCGATGAGGTGTGTATTGTGGAGCAGCAGCTCAGTCAGCGTACGGTGGCCACCAACACCAACTTGCACGCAATGCAGGACAACGGGGAGTCTGTAAGAAAAACAAAAAAAAATCACAAAAGAATTGAAAACAAAAGAAAAAAAAAAGATAAAATCGAATCTCGCTTTGATTATTTGTTTCTACTCCACTCCACCCACTCGATATGTCATCTCTCTCTCCCTTTTTCTCTCTCTCTCTCTCGCCTTTCATCAAGGCTACCATTTTGTACCATTGCCTTCCAACATCGCCATGCCTTTATATGCCATAGAGTAATAAGCGCACCGATCGTTTCCAACTGGATTTAATATGAACGGCGGTCAAAGCAGCTGAGCTGAGGCTAAATTCGCCTCGGTTTTTTTTTTTTTTTTTGCTTGATTGCTTGTTACTCTATGGGCCACTATCTGTCTCTCTCTTACTCGCTCTCTTCTTCTCGCTGCGCATTGTTCATCAATTAATTTGTAATTTTTTGGTTTTTATTTTGAAGAATATTTTGGGGGGCATCATTGCGACTCAATTAGATTGGGAGTCAATTGTTTTGTTTTCGTATAGCAAACCCATCAAGATTTTCAATTAAACAATCACACTTGATATGTATATATGATGTTGTTGTTGAGTTTAAATTAATGCCACATGTCTGTCTCCATTTCACAGCAAACATTCCTAGGCGCCACGGATCTGGACGATGAGCTAATCAAACAACTGCCAAAGGAGGTACTGCTGCGAGTCTTCTCCTACCTGGATGTCGTCTCACTATGCCGTTGTGCCCAGGTGTGTTGCGAGTTGTTGATTACATTTCCATTTTATATCTATTTTTGTCCTATCTAATAAATGATTTACACAATGCAGGTGTGCAAATATTGGAATGTGCTCGCCCTCGACGGTTCCAGCTGGCAGAAAATCAATTTGTTCGATTTTCAACGTGATATTGAGGTGCGTTAAGCGACAATCAAACAATTGTCCTTCATTCATTATCAGATTATTTATGTGTTACAGGGTCCGGTGATTGAGAATATATCACAACGATGCGGCGGCTTCCTCAAATCCCTATCGCTGCGTGGTTGCCAATCCGTGGGAGATCAGTCCATCAAGTAAGAATATATATATAGTATAACAAATCACGTGAATATTTCAATTATTAAGCAGCCTTTAAATAGAATATATAGTATAGCAAAGCGAGATTTAATTTATAATAGTAATCAAGATTAATGTTATATATCAATTTGTGCAATCTGAACCAGGACATTCATAATTGCTGTTTTTGATTTTATCTTATTATAGCCTTAACTTTAAGTCATTAAACGATTAAATTATATTTGCAGAACTCTAGCAAATCACTGCCACAACATCGAGCACTTGGATCTGTCGGAGTGCAAAAAGATCACAGATATATCAGTTACGGATATAAGCAGATACTGCAGCAAACTAACAGCCATTAATTTGGACTCGTGCTCCAACATAACGGATAATAGCCTCAAATATATATCGGATGGCTGTCCGGTAAATCCAATTAAATAACATAAACTGAAGGTTACAGTTGAAAAACAGTTTCGATTTGTCATCCGCTTTTAGAACCTGCTGGAGATCAATGCTTCCTGGTGCCATCTGATATCCGAAAATGGCGTCGAAGCGCTGGCTCGCGGCTGCATTAAGCTGCGCAAGTTCAGCAGTAAAGGTTGTAAACAGATTAACGATAATGCCATCATGTGCCTGGCCAAATACTGTCCCGATCTAATGGTGCTAAATCTACACAGCTGTGAGGTAATCGATACGATTCAACTGCTTTTTTTATAGGGTATAACATTATGTTATGTATATAGAAAACTATTAAGCAAAAGACCATTATGTATATTATATAGAGGAAGAATACGTTATATAAATACATGTTTAGACTATAAAGAAACGAGAACAATTCAGATTCAGAACTTCAACTGTTTTCGAATGTAATTTTTCGTTTTTTTTTTTTTTTTTTTTTTTTTTTAGTATATACAAATTATCTGTACGAAATATGATTCTTATTTATTTAATGTCAACCAAAGTCAGTCGACACAAATAGAGAATAGATTAAAATAAATTAAAAATTAAAATTGAATATTAAATTTAAGAAAAGAATAATTATTTTATAAGATTTGTTGACTTATTTAAATGCATTCATGTTTCAACATTTGTTGCATTGGAAAAAAACAGAAAGTCTACATTCTTGCCGTTAAATACATTAATTATAACCATACATTTTATTTAAATTAATTTAATTTTATTTAGACGATCAGCGACTCGTCGATCAGGCAACTGGCTGCCAGCTGCCCCAAGCTGCAGAAGCTGTGCGTGTCCAAGTGTGTGGAATTAACTGATCTCTCGCTGATGGCGCTGTCGCAGCACAATCAGCAGCTGAACACACTGGAGGTGTCCGGTTGTCGCAATTTTACGGATATTGGTTTCCAGGCGCTGGGTCGCAACTGCAAGTACCTGGAGCGCATGGATTTGGAGGAGTGCAGCCAGATAACGGATCTAACGTTGGCCCATCTCGCAACCGGTTGTCCCAGTCTCGAGAAATTGGTGAATTTTCCCATCCATCCATTGATGATAACTGACTTAACTGACTTGCCTCTTTGACAGACGCTATCGCATTGCGAGCTGATAACGGATGATGGCATCCGGCATCTGACCACGGGCAGCTGTGCGGCTGAGAGCCTCTCCGTGCTGGAGCTGGACAATTGTCCGCTGATCACGGATCGCACGCTGGAGCATTTAGTTTCCTGCCACAATCTGCAACGCATCGAGCTCTTTGACTGCCAGCTCATCTCACGCGCCGCCATACGCAAACTGAAGGTAATTCTCGTAGTTCTCTGTTCCTCTCTATTCCCCCAATTTATCCAATTCTCTATTTTGTTTTTATAGAATCACCTACCAAATATCAAGGTGCACGCGTACTTTGCGCCTGTGACACCGCCAGCGGTGACAACCGGACACCGACCACGTTATTGTCGATGCTGTGAGATTCTCTGAGATACGGCCATTGGCTTTGCCCGTAGGATAATGCGCAAATCGGCCACGGACTGATGCTGGCCTGTGTCGGCAATTGTATTGATTGCCATGCTCTTGAGTCTAATGCTCATCTCGTTGCTGTATCTACTCGGTCTGCTGGATGAAGTCTAATTGATAATGTTCACGACACGGAACACGCAACACGCAACACACTCTCAGACATAGACACTCACACACACACACACACACACACAAACAAACAAACAAACATAACTGAAGCAAGATTCCAAATATCTTGATATTTTGAGCAACAACAAGAAACAAACAAAATTGAAACGAAATTCGTAGTTTTTAAGTGATGAATGATGAACCCAAGCTAACTTTTAGTATTTTAGTTTGTGCGAGTTTCTAAAACTCCCCTTCAACATTGTAATTATTGTGATTATTTTATTTGATATGCTAAGGATGTTATTTTAACTAGGACAGGCTTTTATCATGTGTATTATTAGGCATCTGTTTTATATATTTTTGGTTTGAATTCCTGTTTGCTTTCTATTTTTGCCACTCTCTCTATTTTCTGCAGTCAGTCTATCAGTTTAGCTTCTAAATGTACCTACTCATGTCTGTATGTATGTATACCCTATAATAATTGTACACCAAACACACACACACACACAACACACAGAGAAAGCTGGAAACATGCATGCTGATTTTTTTCTGATTTTAAAATAAGAGAGCAAATTGCATATAGTATATCTATATATATATATATATTAAAATATATAACTGAGATTTTAATGAAGTCTAAACATGTCGATAGAACCACAAAGCGTTCACCAAAACACACACACTCAAACACACACACTCAACACACACACACACACACACTCAACACACACACACACACTCAACACACACACACTCAAACACACACACTCAACACACACACACACACTCGGACACACCTTTCAGTCACAGTGAAATACTTAGGCTATTTCCCCAATAACTGTTGCTATATTCGGTTATTTGTGTTGTCATTATTTGTTTAGTGCCAGCTAAAAACCATAATTAAGAATGCATATATATATACATTTAACTTATAGTTATACTAACAACACATGCATACACGTCTCTATGTATGTGTGGGCTGCACACTATGTCAACGAAATCGAAATTGTATATTACACCCTGAACAAAGCGACAAATACAAACACAAACAAACACAAGATGATAAAGATAACAACCAAAAAGAAACGAAAAGAGATAAATAAAAATAACCCTTCAAGTGCAAGCAAGTCTTTTACACACAAATAAACAAAACTAAAACTAAAACAAAAACAAACAAACCATATGGATCAGCGTTTCTAAAACACAACTCTCTCATACAAAATATATATATTTAGTACATTAAAAAAAAAAAAAAAAAATCACACACATGGTAAACAAATAAATCTCTATATATACATTATGAAAACAAATATATATATATATACATTTAATTCTATAACTATATAAATGTATAATTGTCTATTTTGTAAATGTATTCCACGCCAAGCCGCCAAAAACAAATATGAAAAATGGATGCAAGTTTTGCGCACAATTCTAAATTCAAATTCTATCCTATTTACTTTTATTGTGCGCAGAAGATAGTGGAACTATGGCTTAATAAGAAACAAACATACAAGAATCACATAGCAGAACAATAACAATCCAATGGGGTACTATTTCATTATAAATTTCAAGAGTTTCACACTCCACAAACTTCTCGTTGAATAAATGTGAAAAATAGTTGTATTTTTCGTCAATAATCTAAATCGAAGTAAATCTTATGAATTCTGTCAGCGGAAAAAAATGCAATATTATAGTATTTGTGTAGTTCTTGTGTTTCAAAACAATTATAGTGTTTTAAATACCGAATTATTGCTTTTAATTAAATTATCAATAGATAATTACTAAGTAATTGTATGTGTTTATAATTTTAAACCAAGAAAACAAAATAAGCTTGAATTTATTAAACAGATATTAATTTGCTTAATAAAATGCGTTGTGCTAAGCGGGGAATCAGCCAACGTTGTACATTAATAAATGTGTGCGTTTAAATATTAGTGTATTTTTCTTAGTTCAAAATACTTTAGTCTAATGTTTAAACCTAGCGCGCCATTCAGTGTTACCCAATCAATCGTAGGTAATTTTGAGTAAAATGAGCAATGCCGTTTAGTTGCATATATCGATTATCGTTCAACCACCACAATCTATCGGTGGACATCGCTCGATGTTATCAGTTTGTACATGTATTGGTTTTGCGGTAGACGAAGGCTTATCGAAATAATAAACAATTATGCGGAGATTTAAGAAAATCAGCATTTTCAGTTATACCTGAGATTGTGTGTGTGTGTGTGTGCGGGTAATTATGCAAAGCACAGCAGCTATAGGCACACCAAACGGCGGTGAAAGTGTTGTTGTTGTTGTGGCAGCAGCGAAATTGGTTTTCGTGGCTCGCAGCGCTGATTGTAGCTCACTTTGTTGTGGCATTCGCATTTGCAGCAGCGATCAATTTTTCCAAATAAAGACAACAACAATACAGTGAGCAGGAGTGAACGCGAATCGAAAACGAAACGAAAGAGAGCAACACAAGTGCGGGCGACAAGTGCAAAGGAAACATAACAATTGGCGTGTTTTTTTGTTTTCCTTATTTTCATTTAATTATTTTTGTTCCGTTTTCCGCTTTGTTTGCCAATAAACTTGCAGTGCTGTTCGCGATTACAGTTACGTATATATACATACCTGCATGTATGTGTGTATATCTGTATTTTGGTACGTAATAAGTTCAAGGAAAGCAGAAAGCAAAATGCGAGAAAAAGAATGCAGTGAAAAAACGACGCCTATTTGCTATTTCTCGCCTCCTCGCCTGCTAACCATTTTAAACAAGTGTACGAAAATTATGCATACATCGACTGTTGCACCTGTGTCTTGGATGTGCGTGTAATAATTCTGTAATTTGATTTGATCCAAAAGCAATCATCATATGTAATAGTAAGTCGAAGCGAAGCCGAATAATCGATGTGCGAAAATTTGCCATTGTCGGCTGTTGGATGCGCGGCTCAGGGGGCAAGCGGCAACAAAGCACAGCTGAGCATCGCTATATCTGTGTGCGTGTGCGAATGCGACAGTGTGCGTATAGTGGAGGTGTAGGCAAATCACAAGCATCAGCAGCAATCGGAAACAGGAGCAGCAACGGATCGGAAGACCAGTCAGCAGCCAGCATCTAGCAGCAAATTGCGTTATCAAAAAAAAAAAAAAAAAAATAGAAGCAAACATAAAGAAATAAACTGCAAAAATGTCTATAATTAAATCAACAAATTGATTTGGCAAAAGCAACAGCAACAATCAAAAGAAAAAAAGAACGAGAGAAACGAGCAACCTTGCAAGTTCTTTGCTCTGCTTTTTATTCGTTTGTTAAACGGTAAGTCGGCCATTTTGATTGCACATTTCACTTTGCCTTGCGCCTGGCTGTGAGACTTGCCAATAAGCTTATGCAAATATTTATTTATTTATATATTTGTATGCAGGATGTTATTTGCAGAACAAAATTTGAATTTTAATTATATTGAACTTTCGGCGAGCTGCCTAACATCATGATGCATACATGCAAAAATTTATGGCAGTTAGAAATTCAATTTCACAAGCAAAACTTTGAAGATTGCGTTATTGAGCTTGAAACTTGTTTCTGCTCTAGACATACACACATGCATATGTACAGTGTCTCGAAGCTCATTTGGAACAGTGTCTAGCAAAAATTTTAAAGTGCTATAAAGTTTAAACAAGAAAAAAAACGCAAAATGTTATATCACATTTGAAAAAGAAACTTTAGACTTATGCTTGTGGTAGTTGTCCTGGTAGAACTGGAAAGTACGTCGGATTCCTAGCTTCTGGGCACTTTGGAGTACATTTTCCTTTAGTAAAGTACACATTCTTGTCCATTGTTATTTTAATGAACACCAAATTTCCGACATCGGCTGCTAAGATGCATGCCCATAGCATGACACTTCCTCCCCCATGCTTGACTGTTGCCTTTAAGTGATTGGGATTCAGCCCGGCATTGGACTGTCACCACACATAATTCCGTCCGTCCGAGCAAAAAAATGTTGAATTTGTACTCGTATTCAACTATGACTTTGTTCCAGAAATCCAATAAATAAAAAAATATTCAACTTTAGGTACAAAATCCGGGTTTTATGGCACCCAGGTGTCCATAATGTAACTGTTCCAAATAACCTTCGACCATAATAGAGGTACTTTTTTACATAACCCGACCTAGCGGGTGGGGTCCATCGGTCTTTGGCATTTATGAAAAATAATAAATAATTAGTTTATGGCAGGCAATTACAATTTTTGCTAGACACTGTTCCAAATTAGCTTCGAGACACTGTACATACAAATGTAGGAACGTTCTTCTAACATATGTGTATGTATGTATTAATATACATACATATTTATCTACATATTTCCCATACGGGCTACTCTCTCCTATATATAGGCAAAAGTAAATGCTTTCAATTTACGTCTGACTGCGTTTCATTTAAATGTTGTGTTTTGTGTTTGTTGACAGTCGCTGTCGCAGCATCAGATCTCTTCACTTCCCTGCCCATCAGCATACTCCTCCCTAATCAGCTGTGAGAGTGTCTCTCTCTTTCTCTCTGTCATCGTCGACTGCCTTGCTGGATTTGTTTTTCCTTGTTCTTGCTGTTGATTTTGTTCTCTCTCTCTCTGCAGACTTGTTCGTTCCAATAGCGTCGCAGCGCGGACAAAGAAACTGTTGACGCGTTCCTTCTCTCTCTATGTGGTATCCTTGATTTTATTCGCTTGCGCTTTGGGGCTTCATTTTATTTCCTTTTCGACGATGACGACGCCAGCAGCAAGCAGACAACAAAGAACTTTTGCTCAAACGACTCTAGACAGTTACATTTTACATGTGTGTGTATATATTATATAAATAAATTGAAATTCAAATGCATTTGATTGACAAGGATGAGGATTATTGCTGGCAATTCAAAAAACTTATTAAAGCAATCGACTGATATCTACTGAAAAATGTCGTTAGTTTTTATATTTTCAATACTGATGAAATTCTAAATATATAAATATATAATTTATAATCTGAGCTGAATAGTCGCTGATAATTGTCAAAATTATCAAGAAGAAGAAAAAAAAATACATTAACCCTCACTCACCAAAAGTAGAGTCATATGATAATGTACATATATTTTATGTGGGTTTAGCTGACTGAGGACCAGAAGATAACACAAAATAATCTGCACTCTGTTCTAAGCTTATCAAATGTTGCCAGATAGTCTGATAGTCAGTGTTTGTTTTTGGTTATATGCAGTCGAAAATCGGAGGTGGAGTGAAGGTCTCTGGGCACAGTTCACAGTCGTAAATTAGTCGTTTTTCTTTTTACTGATAAAAAAAAAATTCAAAATGGGGAGCAATGAGTGTTTTATGATATTTGCTTGCTTCACAGACTGTTGGGCGAGTTTAGCTAGCTGCCCACATGCATTGAACTAATTACATTTATTTACTGTTGTCGCTCACACACACAGGCATAGACATTTGTGTAAGACCAAGCATTGCCAGCTCTTTTTTAGAGTTGATCTGAGCAGAGTTCTAAATGAGTCTCAATGAGCACATCCTGAGTTCTTTTGAGTTATTATTGCTGTTTTTTTTTTTTGTGGGGGTGTGGACACACTGACCAACAAAATACAACCACAATAACAACAACAGCTGCTTTTTGCGTTTTGGAGACCCACGCTACGCAATATTTTCAACAACAACAAGTATCGTTGGGGTAATTTCTGGTTAAGCTTTAGAGGTGATGAGTGAGAGGGAGAGAGGTAGAGTGAGAGCAGAGCGCACAGTGACCCCGCTGCTGCTGCTGCTGTTATTATTGCTATTGCTTGCTGCTGCTGCTTCCCGTTCCCGTTGATGTCGTCGCCTCGCCTCCTTTTGCGTTTTATTTTACGTTATTTGGTTTTTGGGTTGAATGACTTTGGACAACAAACAACGTGTGCGCAAAAAAATAATAAAATAAAGAAAATGAGAAAAGAGCGTAACATTTGAGCGTTGCCAGAGAGCCCATTGAACCCACCAAAATGTAGACAGCTGATGGACGCCAGTTTCTCTGTGTGCATGTGTGTGTGCTGCTGACAGCGAGACGGAGAGAGTGAGAGAGAGTAATAGTAATAGGTTGGGTGGCCAGTGGGAGGGAGTAAGAGAGAGGATGGTATGTAGATGTCTCGTGGCACCCTTCAATAACAGTTAACAGTTAAGGCAATGGATTTAGTTGTTGTTTCTGTTTATTATTTGATAGACGCCCGTTATTGTTGGCTACGTTCTAAGTTCGCCAACTGAATTGGGGATGTGGTGGAGGCAACGGGGAGCTCACAAACTTTGATGGTTTCGCTTTGATTGATATTCGTGTGCATTGTTTTATTTTTTTAAATTTTTGTATTTTTTCTCAATTTCTCTAAACACGTTAACAGACAGCGATTGGTCTTTGTTGTTGTTGTTCCCATTTATTTACAAAAATAAACATCATGAAGTCATCGCACGAAAAAGAGACGAAGATATGACTGTGCCATGTGTTTGGACTCCAGAAGAGAAATCCACACTCGGTGATTTTTCAATAACTAATGCTACTTATCTCATTATCACCATTATTATGTATGTTTTTCTTTTATCAAGTGCGTCATTGTTGCGACGATTTATTATGACTATATAAGAGTCTGAAAACTATAGCGCAGTTAAAAAAAAAAAAAAAATTATTTGGTGCGTGATAGTTGCTAAATAATGCTTTGTTTCTGCTAGATAAGTTGCAAGAATAATTAAACTTCAAATAAACAACAAAAAGCTGTTAACTTTATACAATTCACATTTTCATTTAATGCGCAGTTTAATTAAATGTGTACAATTACATTGTAATATATAAGATTTCTTGTCTCTGTAATGATGTCCGCATAATTAAATCTAATTAACTCAAACGTTCTACCAGACAATTGAAAAACCTTGAAATGAGACACATTGCCATAAGTTGTAAATGTATGTGTGTGTGACTATATTCCTACACGTGTTTGATTGTATGTGTATGTGTGTGTATTCACCTGTCATCGATACACACAAAAATAAATGAATATTTTGTGACTTTGACCACTTCTCTGGTTGTTTGTTGCACTTGAGTTGTTGCCTTACAGCTGAGCACTTATTATGTGAAGGGAAAGTGGGGGACGCATCCGTATGTATGTATATAACACTTGTATATAACACCGTGCTTTGTATAACACTCGTCTGCCAAGACGTCTATATTTGCTCACTATCAATCTCAAGCGTCAGTCCAATGTTGTCTACCTCACACACACACTCACACACACACACACATAGATACACGGACATCTATTTACAAGCGTAATAAGCACACACACACACAGAGCACAATTTGAACAATTGCGTTCTTTACAATTTCACATTTACAGAAACGTGCTCTATAATTTCCAATTTCAGTTATGGTAAGTAGAGACACCCACACACAGAGACACACAGCTAACAAAGTTGCTAGAAAAAGTAGTATTTATAACAATGTGTTGATTAACATTTAAACAGTATGGTTGATTTGCTTGTTTCTTTTTTACCTTTGCTCTTTGTTAGGGGTTCTCAACCGTTTGATTAGCCAAACAGCTGATCGCAAAACAATAAAAAAAAAACAACTGCGCACAAACAAATATATCCACATATACACACGTACTGACAGAGCTTGCCCTTTTTTATGCACACATCTCTTTTCTACTCTTCTCTCTTAACTCGCCCACACAGCAGCATCAGCAGCTGTGAAGCTTTAGTAGGAGGAGGTGATCATGAGAGAAGAAGAAGAGAACGCGCATGCTAGCAACAATTTTTTTTTTTTTTTTTTGTGTTGTCATGGCTCCCCTCACACAAGCACACACACTCACAAACACTGTGTGCCCATTATTGTTAGTGAAAATCAGCAATTAACTTGCTTGGGCGAAACAAATTTGATATGTGCACACTTATACATATTTATATATGAATATTTATATATATATATGTGTGTGTATGTGTATATGTGTGTATGTTTGCCTATGTACATAAGTAGCAACTTTATATTTATATGAAATATTTCAAGTCTCACGGACTGACCTTGGTTCAAGAATCAAACAAATAATTTCTTTGCCTCAAAAAGATACCGAAAAAGGTTCGTCGGCCAGCTTATCGAGACAGAAACACGGAGAGAGAGAGAGAGAGAGATAACAAGCCTGTTTTGTCTCGACAAACCAATGTTTGTCTCTGGGTCCGTTGTTGTTGTTATGTACGCACTTAGTACAAATAAAACGTGTTTCCACCAACAGAAAAAATTGAACTGCGAACATTATTTAAAAAAAAAAAATTTCCACAACAAGAAAACATGCAACGGTAAAAGAAGCAACATGGACCAAAGAGGTGCGTCGGAATAGTAAACAGTGAAACTGAACAACTCGAGATGAAGTCATAATATAAAATCCCATACAGACATACATATGTTGTATGTATGTATATCATACTATTTATAATTAAAAGCATTCGATGGAGCATCTTAAATTTCACATGGCTTTGTGCAAGTACAGAAAATAGCAAAACTATGCTAAAAGCGCCACTGAAAATTAACATTAATTTTTGATATTTATGTTTGCCTTTACATATACAAATTCTGTTGTATATATACGATTATTTAGTACTATTTTAGTTGTGTTTTTGGTGTGGTTCCTGCTCTGCTAAACTTTCCATAGAATAAAGTTCTGCTTATGGTGATTTTCCAACAAATTTGCAGTGATTCACTTTAGCGATATTTTACTGTACATCTGTTGATATTTAGAACTTATAGATTCCTTATAATTTGATCTTTGTATGTGCTGCTGTGTGTGTATGTCTGAGTTTGAATATTTGCTTTGCGACAGACAAATCCCAATTTTCAAGGGTTCAACAATTTCTTTGCTGCTTTCCTGTTTTGGCACAGGCAAAGAGGAGGACACAGATACAATCAACACATGCACACACACACACATATGGTCAGATGACAGAAGAAGAAGAGCGGACCCAGACCAGAACCAGACATGAAGAAGAAGTAAATACGCTGAGCGTTTTCTTTGTTTGTTGTGCGGGTTCTTTGCAGACTCTTTGTTGTCGACGACGATGATGAGGTTGATGATGATGAAACCATAGTTGTTGTTGTTGTTGCTGTTTGCCTTTTGGTGTCCTCCAACTTTGGCTTCATGGGTCATTAAAGTTTGTTTTTGTCGCCGCCGACGAAGACAAGTGATTATATTTGCGTGCCTGGCATTGTAGACAACAGAAATCGCATTACCATCAACTCAAATCATATCAGCGCAAGGAAAATAAGAAATTAAAAAAAAAAACAATGCAATAATTATTTACAAATATGCACATGTGTGCGTGTGTCCACTGATAAGACATTAATGCAACAAGAAAGAAATCATAAAGCAAACAAACATAAATCGAACCTTACTTTTTGCTGCTGCTGCTGCTGCTGCTGCTTCTCTTGTTGTTGTTGTCGGGGCGCATGCGTTTTTTCTTCTTTTTTTTCTGCCATGCTTATTTATTTACTTTGCAAAGCAAGTGAGCCAACAAGTACTCACACAGACACACATACATAGAATCTTTCATATATACATAAGGCAAAAGCCAACAATTCAGCACTTGGCGACCTGACAGCGGCAGCGCAGCAAACAGCGCAGCAGCAGAGCAGTCATCAAACATATGGAAACGGGTTCGTTGTATGCGCATGTGTGTGTATGTGTATGTCGCGTTGTCTGCATGTTTTGCTTTTGTTATTAAATCGCTATCACGAATACCAACAATTTGTTTTAATACTTAAACACACACACACACACATATATATATATATATATATACATACATACATACTTTATTCTTATTTACTTGTGTCGCACATATGTTTTACCCTGCTGGAAGAAAGAGAAAGAATAGAGCGTTCTCTAACATTTGGAAATTCCATATGATTTTTGTATACATGCGCAGCCGCAACATTGTTGCCGTAGCAGCCTTAGCAACATATGTTGCTAGCGCAAACGAGTATCCGCGTCTTCTACGTATTTATTGGCATGCCAAAAAAAAAAAAACAAACTAGCCACATAAACGTGTACATAAATAAATGAACGACGTAGTTTCCATACATAACACACACACACAAAAAGTATATAAGCCACGTTCGCATTGTATATACATGGCTGTATATAAACAAGGCGCAGCAACAAAGCAAGCAGTCAGCGTGTGTTTATGTGTGTGTGTACATTTGTATTTATCTGGCGTGTGCTTCACTGCCCGCTGTCGCTGCTACTGCTGCTGCTGCTAACGCTCGCTCGCTCAGCTGTTTTAGAAAGTTGCTGGCAGCGCTCACGTTCATTCAAGCAGCGACAGCGCAAGCGACAACATCAAAAACGTCCCCAGGTCCAAAATCGACACAGTGAGAGAGAGACAACACTAAGCCAAAATAAAAAGCTTTCCAAGCAAAAACTTTGCTGTGCCACACAGCAAAGTGCAAGACACCAACAAAAAAATAAATAAATAAATAAATCCCAACGCAATATCCAAAAACAAAAAAAGTATATCTAAACAGTGAACAAGTTTTCTCAATACAAAATATATATTTTTTTGCGCCCCAGTGCAAACTTTGTCACTCTCGCAGTTGTTGTTGGGCCTGCTGACGTTTGTTTTTTTTTCCTTCTTTTATGTTTTGGTTTGCGCTCTCGTCGCGTAGAGTAAACAGCAGCAAATCGGACAGTAAAAGCGAAAGAAATAGAGTGAGAGTGAGAGAGAGAGATTGTGTTTGTGTGTGTGTGTGAAGCGAACGTCCTCCTTTAATTCAATTCAATTCGATTCGATTCAATTCAAGTTGAAAACGCAACGCAAACCCGTTGAAAATTCAAATGCTACGTTCACATTTGGGTAGCTGCTGCCGTTGTCAGCCGCTGAGAACTAAAACAAAGCAAATAACAACAACGATAACAACAACCAAACATCTGCGACATCAGCAACATCAGCAACAGCGGCGACAAAAAACTACAGTGAAGAGTTAAAAAAATAAAAATAATGAGTAGAACAGAACTGAAACTACTGAAAATAATAGTGATGCAAGGGGGTCATCAGCATCATCATTAAAAACTGATTAAATCAATCAAATTTGAGCAAGAAATTGTTTCAAAAGTGAACAAATTTGGTGGAATAAAGGTTTGTATTTACTCTATACACACATTATACCTTAATACATACATATGTATTTATTGCGTGTGTGTGTGTGTGTGTGTGTATGTGTGTGTCTCTGTGCGTCTGACGTCGCTGTGGCCACTCAGCTGTGCGTTGCGCATGTGTTGGTGACGTAATAATGCCAGAGCAACAACAGCGAAAGCTTATAAGCTTCTGCCCACCCACACAAACACACACACGTGTACATCTATGTGTGTGTGTGTGTGTATAAGTGACACACGCTGTTAAGCTTTTCAGTCAGCGTCAAAGTTGAATAATTGCAGATCGCTCAAGCACACGACACACAGATACAGGCAATCACGCTGGGAGACTATGCGACGCCCCCTTTAGCGTTGGTGTTGCGCTTGTATAACAAATAACACACAAACCGATTCAAATATCGCTCACTCACTCACTCACTCACTCAATCGCTCGCCTTACTCCACTCCCTCAAATTAGTTTTGTGTATCTATGTGTGTGTGTGAATGTGTTAATATATGCGTGAAGTCAGGAAAATATTTGCTTTTAAGTCGTTTTTCTTTCGTTGTAATATAATTGACACACATTTTCTAATTGTGGCGTAAAGTTGACTTGCTCACACACACACACACACACTCAGCAACAAACCAAGGCACACACAGGCATATGCAACGTGGATCATTTATCAAGCTTGTCAACTTTTCAGGCGCGGCGGCAGCGCTGCCAATCAGCTGTAACGGTTGTAGGAACGGGGGAGGTGCGCAGGTGTGAACAACGAGGTAGTTAGAGCTCAAGTTAACAGCTGCTCGCTTGCTCGCTCATCTGTCTCACTCACTCACTCGCTCGTCACTCACTCAGTCACTTCCACCCAAAATGGCCTTGTGTAAACGATAAGAACTTTACAATTAGAGCGCGTTGCGTTGCGCAACACTAGCTTTAGCTTCACACGCTTAAATATACATACACACACACACACAGGCACAGACACAGACACAGACTAAACAGACTCACACGCATGCATACATCATGCAGAAGCTGTAAAATCAAGGTTAAACCAAAAGCTTTTCTTTCGATCAAAGTTTTTAATCTTTTAACTGCTTTTCAATTTAAAATGCCATTTCGATTTATTACAGCTTTCACCTTATTCGCCTACTTTTATTTTTAATAATATATACACAAATACACATGCATACATACATAAATACATGCATAGATAATACAATGCCCAAAAATGGTCAAGCTAATTTGAGTCTCAAAATAAAAACAAAAAGCAATGCAGACAGCAAACAGCTGTTGTTATCTTATGTACACACCAATACATCTATAAATTAATACACTCATACATACATGCATATGTACACACATTTGTATATGCCTTACACATACACTCACACATATACACTTGAAAACTAATTTTGTTTTGCTTTCATTTCGTCTGTTTGGGGCCAATTTTGTACCTTATTCATTGCCTTGCTGATTGTGGTGTGTGTGTGTGTGTGTGTGTGGGGTGGGGGGAAGGAAAATGAAAACAGTCAAACTGTAAAAACTGATGAAAGAGCAACGATAATAAACACAAAATGCGTCGCGTCGCGTCGCGTTGTTTGCTGCTGGCTGTGCCCCATGTAATTTTATACGTGCGCAGTTGGTAATGTAAATGAACAGAGCTGAGTGAGAGTATTGTGTGTATTGCAGCAGTAAGCTAAGAAAAAAAAAAACGAATGGAAATACTTTGCATATATCCCATAATTAACACAAATAATAAGAAAGAAAGCGAACCAAGTAATACAAATCGCTGCTCAATGCGCAGGAGGCAAGCAGTGATGGAGTTCTGCTACTACTTCTACTTCTTGTTCGTCTTTGGCTCGGTCGACGACGAGCGGTCATTTGCTTTTGCCTCCTATTCGACACGTTTCTTCAACTCTGCGTTCTCAATTTGCCAAAGCAGCAGAATTTGTGTTTAGTTAAAAATAAAACGCACTGCTTGCACACGCACACACACGCAGACGCACACACGCACACTTGTATAAGTAAAGTAAATGCGTCTCTGTTGTCCTGTCACCATTGGCACCACTCTCTCCAAGCACCCCACACTCACTCTCTCTCCTTTGCTCACGTGCTCACGTTACCAGACTAAGGAGGAAGAGCAAAAGCAAAAGCAAAAACAAGAGCAAGAGTAAAAGCGACGGCTGCTGCTGCTGCTGCTTGCTTGCGTTTGTTTACAATTTTTTTTCTTGTTGTTTTTGCTTTTTTTACAATTTACTGCGCACATGTGAGCGAAGTTCGTTCTTCTTCTGTCTGCTGTGTTCGCCACGTGAGAGTAGTTGTGTAAGAGAGTGAGAGAGCGAGAGAGTGAGGCACAGCGTGTAACTCTTTGTTTAGTGGCATTGTGTAAGAAACAGACAGGGTATCTCCGCCTCACCACCTCCACCAACATTTGTGCTTGGCTAATCAAAATGAATTTATTCCCTATTGAATGAGTACAGATAATGGTGCTAACTGAACAATGTCACTTCCACCCGTCCTCCATATTATGTACATAGATATATAAAGCCTTGCTAAACTGCAATTAAGTAACATTTATTTTCCCATTCTAATTGCAGCAACCAAACAACAAATAATGGAATATTAACAAAGTTACGAAAGGTAAGTGTTTTGTTGTTATTATCGCGAGAGCAAATTAGCTTTACACATTTCTAGATCTCAAATTAAATGCAAGTTACGTGTATATTTTAATTAAATATTAATTAACAGCTGGCCTTTAATTTTTCATTTCCTTTTTAAGAAATCTACGGAAATAAAAGGCTGTAAGACTTGAAACAGTTTATTTTTGATAAGAAAAAAAAAGAAATCACAATAAATTTGTGCTTAAAATTGAATGCTTTTATTTGAGCTTAAGGCCAAAATGCTTACAAAGTTGCATGCCACCTATCAGTTCTAAAATTGTATATTTATTGAAATATTTTCATTTTTTTTTTTTTGTTCATTTGAAAACCTTGAGCTATGGTGAAACACGTGTAGAATTGTACGATTTCAGTCGTGTAATGCTTTGTCTCATGGCCTCTCTCTCTACTGCAGTCTAGTCTACGATATGTACTTGTCGTACATACATACAGTTGCTCAAAGCGAGCGTTAAGCAGCGACAAGCAAAAAGTTTAATTGCTTGCCATAAGCTCATTATTCATTATTTTTCAAAAATTCCAATGACCGATGGCAGGTACATATATGAACCACCGAAATGAATATATGACCCTAATAAACGGGAATTTCCACACCCGTTAGGTCGGGTTATGTAAGAAGTACCTAAGTTTTTGGGTCAAACCCAAGAACAAACAGTTACATTGTAGACACCTGGGTGCCATAAAACCCGGATTTTTTTACCTAAAGTTAAATTTTTTCGGTATAAATAGACCAATCCTTCGTAGTCAGTTAAGTTTTTTCCTGCAATTCGGGTGCAATAAGCCAACAAGGACCATGGGCAAACTGACAGCCATTGAGCAAAGGAAACTCATCCTGGAACACTTAAAAATTGGATATTCATATCGCCAAATAGCTAAAATGGTCAATCTAAACACCTCAACTGCATTCTGCATCATTTGGAGTTTCGTGGACAAAAATTGGACGAAGGACAAGGGCGGAATGGCACCAAACCCGATTTTCGCCGAGCAGGACGAGCCGAGGATCATCAAGATTTCAAGGGGAAATCTTAAGCTATCGGCTCAAAAACTGACTCAATAGGTGCAGGATGAAATAAAGAAAAAGTTCAGTATGGGAACTGTGCTCCAAGTTCTGCGAAACCATGACTTTAAGGCTCAAAGAACAACGGAAAAAGATATTTGTAAAATCAAAAAATATAGGGTCTGGGATGACGTTCGTCAAAATCCACTTGGACAAGGATTTGGAGTTCTGGAACGCAGTCATATTTGAATATGAGTACAAATTCAACATTTTTTGCCAGGACGGATGGAATTATATGTGGCGACAGTCCAATACTGAACTGAATCCCAATCACTTAAAGGCAACAGTCAAGCACGGCGGAGGAAGTGTAATGGTATGGGCATGTATCTCGGCAGCCGGTGGCGGAAATTTTGTGATTATTGAAACAACAATGGACAGGAATGTGTACTTCGATATGCTAAAGGAAAATTTACTCCAAAGTGCCGAGAAGCTCGAATCCGACGCACTTTCCGGATCTACCAGGACAAAGACCGCAAGCATAAGTCCGGAATAGTACAGTCCTGGCTTATCTGGAACTGCCCCCACGTGATAATTTCACCGGCCCAGTCTCCAGACTTAAATGTTATTGAAAATGTATGGGCTATGCTGAAAATTAACAATCCAGAATCACAACATATCCAGGAAACAGGATCTCAAAACTGCTCTGCTGGAGGAGTGGAGCAGATCAGCCCAGAAACTACCCGGAAGTTGGTATCTTCCATGAAAAATAGGTAAAACGAAGTTGTTAAGGCTAAAGGATATCATACTAAGTATTAACATCCTTATATAATGTTTTATACGCCAAATATTTAACTTTTCTTAAGACTGCTTAACGTGGCTTTGACCTGTATTTTGGATATGTTTTCAGTTTTTGACTAATTTTAATGAATTAATTAATATTTTAATAAAAACTAAAGTTTCTTTTTGAAATGTGATATAACATTAAACAAATTGGCATTTAAATATTTTGAATTTGTTTCCTTGTTTAAACTTTATAGCACTTTAAATTTGTTGCTTGTCGCTGCTTAACGCTCGCTTTGAGCAACTGTATGTATGTGTGTATGTAGTTGACATCAAAGCGAACCCATATCCGTAGGTGCGGCCCTTAAAAGCAATACGCTCGCTCAGCTGTGAAACGCCAAAAAAAGGCGGCAAAAAGAGGATTGCGCTTACCCCCACCTCCCCACCAACATACACACACACACACACTCATAATAAATATACAAGTGCTTATGTGTGTGCATATTGGTTGGGGTACTTTTTGTAATATGGGCACTTGGTAAGGTCGACAACGAGGTCAACAGTGATTTTGAACAGCTCTATTGTCTAATCAAAGTCATCTGCAAGTTAACAACACATGCATATATAATTCTTTGTGTGTGTGCTTGTGTATGTTTGTGTGTATGAGTAATTGCGGGCAATAGTATTTAATATGAGTCAAGCAAAAGAGATAGATATAACAGAGATTTGTAGTATGTGTGTGATATAACACGCCATATATAAAAATATAAATACATGTACATATATACATATTTATATATATGTGTGTGCATGTACTTGTCTTAATTACGATGCGATGCGTCGCTGCTGCAACACTTCCGCAATATATGACACATTTATTTTCTTGCTTGCTGTGGGTAAAATTAAATATTTATATTATACACATATACATAAGCATGTTCATATTGTATATATGTATATTTAATTTGGCTTTAATAAAGCCATCATCGTGACGCATTTGATAGGATTTGTGGTGGCGGGTTTGGTTGGACTGTCGACCAAATCAAAATCAAAATGTTATGCTTGAAATCTTTTCCATATCCGCCGTTGTTGGCGCTCGCTTTGCTTTCCACTGACTGCGCCACTCACTCACTCACTCACCAATTCACCAACTCACCACACAGGGAGACACAGACGTCAGCAGCTATCCCGTTGCGCGCCTGCCTTTGGCGCAATTTCATAATCAAATTGGCTGCTAAAAGCAAAAAGGAAGCAGCGCTGCAGCAGAGCAACGAACTAAGCGAAAGGCAGCAACGTCAGCGTCGGATCTTTTTTGTTTTTCTCTTTTATTTTTATTTTTTTTTGTTACAAACGTTGCAACACACTTTTGTTTGCTTTTCAAATATACAATTTGTGAACTGGTTTTTGTTGTTGAGCGAATACAGCGCCATCTAGCGTTAGCGTTTGCCTAACCTAAATATATACTATGTATTTGCATGTGTATGTGTATGTGGCTGTAAATTTATATATATTTAACAATTATCTTTCCGATTGTTTCCTTTTATTTTCATCTTTTCCGAAATTTTGGCTAACATACAAAGACAAAATGAAATATGCAATTTAAAATAAACGCAAATTGTGCAAATACGCCTCAAGAAATATAATGCAATGATGAATAAACAGAACGCACTCAGCTAAAATAAATACATATAAACATATACTCAAATCGGAGACACGAGAAACGATTATTGCAAAATCAAAACCATGCCAAGGACGGACGACCAAAGCGAAATTAAATTAGTTCACACAATGAAAACAAAAAGTGCAATTGATTATGTTGCGCTTGTGTGCTAAATTGCAAAACAACAAAAAAAAAAGATAAATAAATAAATGAATAAAAACGTTAATTTAACATCCATCGTCGAGCAGCACACGCGCTCCTCTTCTCTCCCGCACTCGGTCAGTTGCCCTTACGTCAAACTCTGCCACGTTTCCATTTCGTTGGGTTCCGCCACGAGTTGCTTGCGTTAGAGCATTTTAACTGCGTCGTATCATTTTGCAAGAAGAGTAACTTTTTCCTGCTAATCAAAAATAAAATACACAAACATTTTGTGCTTTACTGTTTTACTGTAAAAGAAAAAGTAAATTATGCATTAATAAATAAATAACGAAAACAACTATATAAATAAAAGCGAAATAGCGATAATGTAATCAAATATTATTAAACCCCGCTGCTGCTGCGACGGCGACTGTTGTTGCGGTTATTG
This sequence comes from Drosophila mimica, assembly GCA_037043585.1. Lineage (NCBI taxonomy): Eukaryota > Metazoa > Arthropoda > Insecta > Diptera > Drosophilidae > Drosophila > Drosophila mimica. Next base: position 287,737 of record JBAMBE010000325.1, on the reverse strand, counting down.
TTGTTTGGTCTGTTACGTTCCATTCGCTTGCCCTCATTTTCGTACGAGTTGTTGAGGTTGTTGTTGCTGTGCTGTGTTTATGTGAATGCTTGCTTGTCTATTGTGGGCCAAGTGTATTTGTGTGTGTGCTAGCGACCATAAACAAAACTGCTCACACGCACACACACACAGGCATAGACACAAACACATGCGCAAGCAAACGAACACGGGCACATGTACGCTGAGCAAACATTGCCAACACAAGAATCATATGTTTTCTAACAGCACTCGCACACACACACAGAGACACACACATCAGCATATTTACCTCTCTTCCTCTCTGCTGCGTATGTACACACACATACACACACACACAGATAGGCTTCGTCTCGCGCGCTAGTTATATATTGTGTATGCAGGTCAAGAAGAAACGCAAAAATCAAAAGCAAAAGTAAAGACAAACATGTTCACAACCTGACTGAGAGCTACACAGTCAGATAGAGCTTTAAGAGAGAGAGAGAGAGAGCGTGCTCTCTGACATTTGTGATTGTAATGGCAACATGTTGCCAGCATTAAGCAACACATGCTTAAACAAAATTGAACACAAACGGTGAACAGCTGTTTGTTAGCACTTGCATGTTGCTAAGCGCAACTTTAGCAATATATTTATATATATTTGTGACTGCTGCTGACCTTCGCAAACGTTGCAAATTGTTTCGAAAAAAAAAAGAAAAAAAATGCATGTGCCGCGCGCTAGGCTTAATCTGTCAAATGACGTCACAGCTTTTGCAACATGTGTGTTGCTGAAACTAAAGCCAAATGCAATGTGCTGTGCCTCCCTCTCCGATTCTCTCTCTCTCTCTCTCTGTGTGTTGTTCTATTCTCCGACTTGGCAACAGCTGCCTGATTAAGTAACGACCTGGTTGCCTGGTTTCATTTTTTGGGCCACACTGAGGCCGTGTCAGTGTGTCGCATATATATATATATATGAATATGTATTTTGAAATGCCATTATAGCATAGAAAGGATCTGTGTCATAGTAAATTCTAACTGTTAATATGTATTGCATACTATGTATTCATTGGGGACCTTCACAGCATAATTCAATTTGACATACAGGGTGCCACAGCTGACCTGGTTTTGCAACAGCAGCAGCAGCAGCAGCTGTTGGCATTCAAGCTGCGTTATTTTGCCAATGCCATTTGTGCGATTAAAGAAACTTTGAAAAGTAGTAGAAAATATGCAACTACAAATTACGGCAAAATATTCAAAGAGTTTTTTAATTTAAAGCAATTTCAAGCAACGATTAAAACTCAATCAAAGTTAAAATTATAATATAAACATTATTTTTAAAATACTTTAAGTAAAGGAGTTGAAGAAAAAAAACATGGCAAAAGATTTAAATATTTATTTAATTTTAAGCAGTATCAAGCTACGTTTAAAATTCAATTAAAATTAAAATAAATATACATAGAAATTTAATTTTTAAGTATTTTTAAAATTCTTAGAATAGTAGTGGAAGAAAAAATCTTCAAAATAGCCAAACAATTATTTAATTTGAGGCTACGATTAAAATGCAATACAAATTTAAATAATAATTAAATTAACAATGCCAACTTAAACTGTTCTTAATTTTTTGCAGTGTACTTCTGGTGCAGGTGCGTGCGAGGACGGAAATCACATCAAAGAGAGGAGAACGTTGATCAGTCGCCGACGTAAAAGCCAAGGGAGAGGGTCCTGTTCTTAAGGAAGTGAGAGAGAGGGAGACAGAGGAGGAGCGGAACGAGAGAGAAAGAGAGAGAGGGAGAGGGAGACGCAACAAGCAGCACCAGATGATACCCACAAGCGTCACGAACTCACCGCCAGCCGCTGGCTTGGCCCAAAATGGAGCAGCAGCTGTTGTTGTTGTTGTTGGTAGCGGCGGTAGCGGCGTTGGCAGCGCTGCCTCAGCAGCAGCATCGACAGCAGCAGCGGCAGCGCAGCAGCAGAGCAATTACAATTCAATTGTGCTGGGATTGGCCTCCCTGATACTCGAGGGCAGACCCATTGCCGACGATGAGTATCCGCTGCAGTTGCAGTTGCACGCACAACACCAACAGCAGACTCAGTTGCAGCACCAGCAGCAGCAGCAACAGTTGGCAACAAGTTCGAGCAGCGGTCGCCATTCGCCACGCCCCTCAACATCGCGGGCAGCCATCAACATTACAACGAATCCCTATGCCTTGGCCAGCCCCACCCTACGCTCTGCCTACGGACACGCCTACACACACGCCTATGCACCCGCCCACGGCCACGGCCACGCCCATGTCAGTCACAGTCAGTCGCAAGGCTACGGATATGATTATAGGCAAGGTGGCACCAACAGCAGCAGCAGCAGCAGCACTAGTGCCACACATCAGCGTTGGACGCAGAAGCTCTGCCAGCTGCGTCAGTTGTCGCCAGCGGCACAGAGCATGTCCGTCGAGCCCGAACTGGTGTCCCTGGCAATCAATGAGATGAATACGGAACGCGGCGACTTTGAGATTGTGCGACGCGTCATGTTCAATAACCACCTAACAGCAGCAGCAGCGGCAGCCGCAGCAGGAGGAGGAGGTGGCGGGGCAACAGTTGGAATGGATGCTGGTGGCACAGCAGGAGGAACATCGTCCGGTGCACAGCTATTGGCGGCTGCCAGCAGTTCCAATTCCAGTGCGGCTAGTTCACCCGGCGGCTCTGTGTCCAGTTCGGATAACATTCTGCACTCGCTGCAATCGCTGGCCACCACCTGTTTGCGGGGTGGTGGTGGTGGTGCTGGACCCACCACTGGCAGCACCAGCGAGACAAGACCACTCAGCCTGGACATTGCAGCAGCAGCAGCAGCAACAGTCAGTCAGACGCCAAGTCGTCTATCGGATTACAATTGCAGTCGGGCAACGATGGGTGGCGCCAGAGGAGTGGAGGGAGGAGCAAGCGGATATGGAGGAGTATATGTTGGAGGAGTAGGAGTAGGAGTAGGAGTAGGTGGGGGAGCAGCCACATCAACAGCCACTGCCAGCAACAATATTGCAACTGGAACTGGAAACGGCAACGCAACCGCAACCAATTCCAGTTGCAACACACGACCCAAACATGGGCCACACTGTGATCAGTTCCTCAGGAAGATGGGGCTTGCCAAGGGCGAGTCTGCCGACGCTGAGGAGCATTTCTGTGATATGTCTTACGTAAATATAACCGTGAGTAGTTCAAAATAGGACCTAATCCTTGTCATTCTTTAACTGATCTCTCAACTGCTTGTTAGTGTTCCCGCTGGCGTGCCCATTGCATGAAAATGGAGGCGATCTTGGCGCGCAGGGAGCCCGTCTGCATCGAGGTGTTCCTGGGCCCCGCTGGCCACAAGATTCTGCTCGAGCAATGGATCATTAGCGGCAAGGAGAAGTAAGTTTGCCCAATTCCCAATGGTTACCCCAATTCATGCCACAAATGTTGAACCATTTTGCAAATAAATAATTAATTAATCATGGCTACCATTTGGATTTGCAGAGTGCCACCACCGACGATGACGCTGCCATCGCTGTGCAGCGCCATTCGGAGCCAGCTTTACTTTTCCCAGATTGTAGCGTGGTGCGATCTGTTGCGCAAATGCGATCCCTCTGTTTACGATAGCGGGCGTGTGATCTTTGCCAGCGGCAGCAACACCTCAGCCGGAGATTTGGCTGGACACAACATTGGTGGCAGCAACAGCAGCAGCAGCAGCACGATGACAAGTTCCACTGCTGCTGCTGCTGCTGCTACGGCTGCTAGTTCGCGACGACCACGTTTGAACATCTTCTATAGGATTAGGCCATACGATCCCACCAATTCGGCGAATGGGAATCACAATGATGCAGGATTTAGCGCCAAGGCGACTGTACACAATTTTCCGCACGTCAACATTGCGGAGAACTTTAGCGTTGCGGTCTGTGTGAAGAGTCTGCCCCGCTTCAATGGTGGACTGCCCCACATTTCTCCGCCCACACCTCGACAAAGAGCACCACCACCGCCACCGCCAGCATCAGCATCATCAACAGCAACAGCAACCGCAACCGCATCATCGTCAGCCAGCAGGTTGCGGCCAGCTGCAAGCACGCCCACGGGGGGTGGGGGAATGTGTGCGGCCACGCCCACCGGTTTGGGGGCACGCATTGCGCTGCTGAGCACAACGCCGTCGCCGCCGGGAACAAGTAGTAGCTGTGATAAATACGAGAGAAGGAGAAGAGGGGGAGGAGTCGAAGAGCAGCTGGAGCTGGAACTGGATCTGGAGCTAGATGAGGAGCCAGGTAGTGCGCCTTCGGATGAGCTGGACGGGCATCGGGAGCGACAATTGCAAAAGTATCGCAAGCGGATGCAGCGACGCGACAAGAAACGCGAACGGAAACCCTCCGATGATCCGCTCGAGGAGCAAATGGATGCCATGGACGAGGGCAATGATGACGAGGATGCCGTCAAGCAGCCACAGTCGCCGGCAGCAGTCCTAATCCCAACGCTGATGTCACCACCACGTCGCATTGCGATGATTTCAACGGGAACGCAGACGTCACTGAGCAGCTGCCAGAAATGTGGCTGCGAGAAGACGCTGCTCTGCCTCAATTGCACGGCGGACGACGATGATGATGGGAATAATGGGGATGGTAGGGATGATACGAGTGCCTCGGAAATGGAGGAGACATCCATCAGCAGCAGCTGCAGCCTGAGCAGCTCCGATCTCATTGTGGGCACACCGCGCAACAAGGCCGAGCTGCTCCTCCAGGCCATACAGCGCACGCCAAAGAATCGAAAGCCCAACCCAAAAGCAGCTCCAAATGATCTCAAAGCTGGAGGATTGCTGCCGGCTCCAACGCCAAACAACAGTCAGTTGAAGCCGGCGGCGCCAACGAGCGGCTGCCAAATGTGCAAGCGTCAAAAGACCCAACACACTTTTGCCAATGGCAAGAAGAGTGGAGGAGCAGGTGGAGCAAGTGCAGCAGTTGGAGCCATTGCAGCAGCTGGACAAGAGTCCAACGAGTCGGCAACGAATGGTACAAATGGACACAGCAGCAGCGCTGACAATGGCGACGCTGGCGATGACAACAGCATGGATCAGGAGCTGGAACAGGTACACCCCAATTCTTATGATATACATATTAAACTTTGCCCTAATCTCTTTGACTTCTCTCGCAGACCGGCTCCACCAAGCTGACGCCAAACATCGATCGTTGCACACTGAATGCTGGACAGGAACGTTGTCAGACGCCGCCGGATGTTGGCGCTTGTGCCATGGATGATGAGCGCATTGTGGTGCAGTTCAAGACACCCATCAGTCATGTGCCGCTCAAGCAGCAGGATTACCACCATCACCAGCAGCAGCAGCCCCAGCAATCACAACAACACCAACAACAACTTGGACAACAGTTGTCCAAGGCACCAAGTCAGCTGCGTCTGAATTGCAATGGGATTATGCTGGATAGGGAGACACCGTCACCGATGCTATCGCCGCTGATGCGCAAGGGTTTGCCCAAGGTCAATCTGAACACGATCTTCTGCAGCAGCAACAGCAGCAGTGGCTGCTCCACCTCCACCTCCTCCTCGTCGGCACCCATCAGCATTGATAGCGGTCTGGCGTTCAGTTTTGAGCAACCCTCGCTAAATTATTCCCACTCGCAATCGCTATTGACGCCACCGGACTGCCATCAGTCGTCCTCCAATCTGCATGTGCAGAAATCCTATTCGGCGCCCACGTTGCCCAATGCATTGTCGGTGTCGCCACGTTTCGCCAAGCAGGCGGCATTCTACAAGCGTCGCTCGCGACATCTCAGCGATCGTTCGGATCGCAGTTCGCTCGGCTCCGATGAGCAGCTGTCCGACGAGGATCTCGAGTCTGGCATGTGCAGTCCGGCGGGATCGCCGCTTAAAACTCGTGCGCGTCTCGCCACCCAATTTGGTGGACGACCTCTGCTGGGCAATCTGGAGGAGTCGCTGCTGCAGAAGCGTCTGCTGCCCAAAATTGAAGTCGCCGGCTTTCGTTTGCAGCTGGGCGCCTCGGGTGTCTTTTGTCCCAAACAGCGCACCATTTCGGCATCCTCCTATTTCTATGAGCTGCACGGCGAAACGCTGAGCACACCCTACCTGGTAAGTATCCACCCGGACGTATTTCCACATTGCGCTCACATTTGCCATTCACCGATTGCAGTGCGAGATTCGTTTGCCGCGGAAGGGTTACTCGGTGCCGCTGATGGGCACGGTGCAGGCGACTCTGCTCAATCCGATGGGGACTGTGGTGCGCATGTTTGTCATACCGTACGATATGCGCGATATGCCCAATCTGCATCGCACCTTCATCCGGCAGCGCATCCTCGCCGAGGAGCTGCCCTGCAACAGTGGCCTCATTATGCAGCAGCCGGAACGGGAGCGGGAACGGGAACGGGAGCCGGGCAGTCCCACAGCGATGAGCACCACCAGCAAATTGGGCCACTTTATCAGTGCCGAGCAAATGAAGCGACTGCGCTACTCCATACACCTGAGGTCAGTTCAATAGGACCATCAAATATGCAAATTAAGGCAAATGCAACAGGAGAACCCAACTATCAAAGGATATCTTATGTTTTTGGGAGTTTAATGCCCGAAAGGAAACATATCTTCTTCGATTTAAGAATCCGTTCAATTGTACCTATGTCAGCTATATACGATATTTAGTCCGATCTTTATCAATAATAACTTTTGTGACTGTCTACTTTGGTCAGGAAAACAAAATGCACATTTTCATATCAGAAGAACTTGTACAGAAATTGAAGCGTTAGCTCTTGGCTATATGATATAGTAGTTCGATCCGGTATGAATCATGTTTAACTCAACTTTTGAGGCAGACTAAGAATATATATTTATATGAGAACAGCAGAGGTTAACTTATTATAACAATTACTGCAGAAATCATAAAAAAAAAACTGACTAAATTATATTGTAGAATCAGGATCAGTTTGTATATATCAATATATACATATCGTTCATCCGATTTATCAGTTTTGTTTTGCAGCAATACTTAAACTTAAAGCAAGTAATTTTGACTTAAAACTGTTTAAATTAAACTTATCCTCTGTTTTATATAGGTAAAATTTATTATATATATCAGATATATTATATATATAAATATTATATAGCAGATATATTATATATATATATATATTATATAGCGGATATTTATTGATTATATTCACAACTATAACTTTTTGTGGCTTTCCGATATTTACTATTAATTGTGGCAAATATTTGCCCACTTTGAAATGTTGCACAATCGAGTTGAAATTGGATTTTCTTTTGTTGCAGATTCCAGACATCACGTTCGGGTCGCTTGACGCTGCACACGGATATACGTCTGTTGATCTCGAGGCGGACGGATTGCGACACGGCGGCGGCGCATGCCAAGGGATTGGTGGAGGCGCCCAATGAGCTGGTGACGGATACGCTGATGCCAACGGAGCCGCGCTACAGTGCGCGACAGGAGAGTCCCGGCAAGATTTAGTAGCTGCTAAACGCCATGGGCGTGGCATGTGGCAGCAGCAGCAGCAACAGCAACACTCTTAGCTGTTGCGGCTGTGGCTGTGGCCTTAGCAATTGTGGCAGCTTTGTGCGACGCATGTGGAAACAGCTGCATGCACGCTGGCAACTCTGGCAGCAGTGCCACAGATATCAACTGTTGTAATTGGACAAAATGTGGCAAATCTTAACAAGCGGGAAGCGAGACAAATTTCCAACAACAACCAAAACAACAACAACAACAACACACTACTGCTTTATTAGTTATTGTAACTCTAAAATCGAAAATCTATCTCTGTCTGTTATGACTAGTACTATTCCCCCGCCCCCCTCTCTCCCATCTCATTTTAAGCCAATTAGTTTGAATTTGATGTTTTGTTTTAAAAAAAGAAAAAGAAAAGAGAACGAAGTTTTGAACAACAAACAAATCTAAAGATTAACAATTCTCTCTCTCTCTCTGTCTCACTCTGTCTCTCTGCTGCCTCTCTAATTTCCTATCTCTATCTTTGCAAATGGGGGCCAACAGAAAACAACAAACAAATATCTAAATTTACACGGGTCTCCCAAAAACCCGTTGTTTTTTTGGATAGGAGCAGCAGCAGCAGCCACAAAAAGCAGCTACGGCTCTCCACAGTTTAGCAATACTTATGAAATAGTTGCAACAAATCATATAAATATGCAATACGAGTATAGAATTTGAGTGTGAATGTGTGAGTGCGAGTGTGAGTGTGAGTGCGAGTGTGAGTGCGAGTGAGTGTTTTGAATGCTAAACAAATTTAGGTGTGGATACAGCAATTAGTGCAATGGGAGCCCAATTCTGTTCTGAATTATGTTGAAGATTACTTTTGTATCTGTTGCAAAAATCTATTTTTGAAATTGAAAACAAATAATGTTTGAATGAATCATGAACCGTTTCTGAAAATTCAATTATTCTATTGGTTTTTCTCTTTTTTTATATCTTATGTCTGAAGAATAAATTTGTTTCATGATTCAATTCTAGTTTAAATAATTTAATTTTAATTTAGCTAACCAAAAACAAAAAAAAAAAAAACGAAAGCTTTCTAAATTATTATTGAATTTAAAATATTTGGCAATAATCTGAAAAGGCTCGCAACTAAAATGCATTTTATTAATTGATTTTATAAGTACAGCTCAAAGTTTCTATATAAATATATATATATATATATATAAATATATATATATATATATATAAATAAAAATATATATATATATATATATATATATTTATTTAAAAATGCAGTTTCATAAATGCAAACCAAAATAAGAGCAAACAAATTTAGTAGATTATATTTGAGAAAAGAATGCGAATTAAGACGGAAAATTGTATCTTTGAGCAGAGAATTGAATGTGAAGAGGGGGTGTGCGTAAAAGTGTGTGTGATTGTCTTAGTATGTGTGTGCCTGTGTGTTTTGGCCAGCTCATATCGATCGTTGTTGTTAGCAGTTAGTAGTGTGTGGTCAACAAGTGTAATTTTTCAAATTGAAAATTGGCAATTCTTAATGAAAAGTCATGAATTTGGTTTTTCTTAGTGTATTGAGTGGTTTTTAAAGCGTGCCTGTGATACGATATGAGCTGCTTTGATGATGAGGATCAGGATCTGGATTATATGTAGTAGGACTTTAGTTAAATACAATTCGACAATTTTGTTCGTTTGTTTCTTTTTTTAACAACAACAAATGCAATTTACATAATAATTAGTTTTGTTTTCAATTGTCACATATGCAATAAGTGCTCGAAAATGTTTGCAATACATACACTGAAAATATATTTCCTTTTTTCTCCTTTTTTTTTGGTTTGAATTCAAGTGGAAGTTGTTGAACCTCATTTTATAAGCGAGTCCACTTCTGAAGTTCAAACAGCTTTCAAGCACACAACTGTACTTCAGTAAATAAATGCTAAAGATACATAAGAATAAATATATGAATGTATGTATGTGTGTATGCATGTACAGCGTGTACATACTTATGTCTGTGTTAAATTCTAATAACTAAAACTCTTATTTCCATTGATACCTGACTATAACTATTGTATAACTCGACTACCGCTATTAACAAATTTTCAAATCTAGCTGGTATACAAAATATTGAATAAAAACAAACAAAAATAAGTTCCACACACGTAACAAGTGAAACTAACTAATGAAAACAGAAACTGGAAAGAACAAAATTAATAATATTAATAAAAAAAAAAAAAATAAAATAAAAAAAGAGATCACACACTAAACAAACAAACAAAAATCTTTCTTTATTTGTTTAACTGTTTTTAAGTAGAGAGCTTAATGTGCCCAGTCAATAGCAATTATATAACACCAATATACAAAATGATTCAAAATAAAGGGTTTTTGTGTTTTTAATCCAAAAATGAAACAAAAATTGTTTTTGTTTTTCGATGTATTATGGGCAGAAGAATAAGCTAATAACAAAATTACACTTTGTGGACAGGATTCATAATACTGCTACTAGGATAAATATCTATTAACTAATTTGTTGATAAATGTTTACTTTGGTTTTATTTAATAAATCGTGCAACGGAAATTCTCGTTGATAATCTTTTGAATCTAATCAAAGTGCGCTGTTCGTAACATTTTGAGTAAATGTTAAAGTTTTTAGAGTGACCACACAGCTAACAGCTGATTAGTTAATACCAATTAACAGCAGAAAGTCCACTGTTCCGTCATGAATGGGAAATATCCTTTTATTCAACTCTTTTTAGATTTTTTAAGAACCAAAATAATTCTACAATCAATGTTGCTTGTATTTTTAGACAAGCAGTAAGTAAATTCTCATTCGTTTTAATTGAAATTCTTGCGCGCTGTTAATAACATTTTGAGTGCATGTTTAAGTTATTGGAGTGACCATACGACTAACAGCTGATTATGTTAATAGCAGTTGGCAGCAGAAAGTCGAAGAAAACACTGTTACCTAATTCACGATGCGGTATAGTTTAATTTCGCGTGCTGTCGGCTTATTAAATCAGAGTCACAACCGACGCGGAATCTATTTATTAAAACGTGCAGCGAGCAGCACTGCCAACAGCAGTGGCAGCAGCCTTAATCAACGCGATGAGCAACAACAGGCAGCGGAGGCGGCGCAGTCGGAATTGCCGGCACGTGAACCACTGGTGAAGAACTTCTTTGTGGGCATTGCGGACAAGGAGCTGCTTGGATATCCGGAGGTGATTGCACGCGAGGAGATGTCGCAGTTGAAGAATGCACTGTTGCCACTCAACAATTACTTTGCCGAGCAGCAATCGCAGTCGCAGTCCCAGTTGGACAGCCTCACTCAGCTGGGACTCTACGGATTGAATGTGCCGTCGGAATACGATGGCAGGGGTTACAATTGGAGCGCCAGCCTGATGGCCAGTGAGCCGGAAGCGGGACATACAAGCCTAGCACTTGGCCTACAATCGCACCGGATTGTTGTCGATATGCTACGAGAACTGGGCAGCGAGGAGCAGAAGCAACGCTATCTTCCATCGCTGGCCACTGGCCAACTGATTGCAACGGATGCGATCTTTGAATATGCGCCGCCAGAGGATGATTTCTTTGGCACCCAGGCCGTCTACGATACCGGCACAGGCACCTGGTCATTGAGCGGCGAGAAGGCTTTCGTAGTCACTGCTCCTGTGGGACACCGTCAGCTCTTCCTCGTGCTCGCCCAGACACAGCAATTGAATGTGCCCGGCAACATTGGCAGGGGCTCCACCTTCTTCTTGGTCGACTCACAGCAGCAAGGCGTCAAGTTGGGCGAACTGCATGCCACATTTGGTTGCCGGGAGGCGCCAATGCGTCGTCTACATTTTGACAAAGTGCAGCTGCGCCAGGATCAGATCCTTGGCTCAGCCCACGATGGCAATCGGCATGCGGAGCATTTGGTACGCGCCTCCCGCCTGAGGACCACCCACTCAGGCATTGCTCTGGCCAAGAGACTGCTCCAACAGCTCACCACATTCAGCGTGGATACCACACAATGTGGCGTCCAGCTCAAGTGAGTGCCTCAAATTGCAATTAATCATATTAATTGAAAACGGTTGAGTTAAGAAAACATTTAATAATTGTTTAAACCAATCCTCAATCTTCATCATTTAGTGAGAATCCTTCTTCAAATACACTCAAAGAAATACGCTTACTAAATTCAATTATGCTCTGTTTAAAGTTTAAATTTCAAGTAGAAAGAGTCTTAAAAATTTTTTTATTAACCTTAAAAAATTCTTTAATTCACTCTTTAAATCTTTAAAACAATATTTTGTTTCTTTCATTTCATTTTTCATTTCAAATTCCATAATTTTAATTGAATTCAAACAGAATTTCTTAAATTGAGAACTTGAGTATTTTAAATTAGATCCAATTATTTCTAGTAATAATACATTTTAAAATAAAAATAAAATAATTTAAGTTTATGTAGATTAGATTAAATTAGTAGAAATATAAATTCAAGTAATTATTTTTTTTTTTAATTTGTTGTCAGAAAGCAATTGTTTTAAAATTAAAATAAAATAATTTTTGGAGTTGGTCAATTTATAAAATGATTAAAACTAAAATCAATTCTTGCAGAGATTTGGAGTTGACCCGTGCGAACCTGTCGCAGGCGATGTGCTCCATTTATGCGATGGAGAGCATGCTCTATCTGACAGCTGGGCTGTTGGACGAGTTCCTCGGCCAGGATGTGACACTGGAGAGTGCGATCACCAAATACTACACGTTGCAACAGTTGCACGCGATCTCCACACAGAGCCTGAGTCTGCTGGGGCCACGTAGTCTCCACCAGGGTGAGCCGATGGAACTGGCTCTGCGAGATAGCGCCCAGCTGTGCACCCAGGGCGAATCCCTGAGCACGCTGAGCATGTTCATCGCACTGACGGGCCTGCAACATGCCGGGGTGAGTTCACTTCAGATGTAATAAATAAATTAGTAATAAATCCTTGTTGCAGCAAAGAATGAATGAGGGCGTGAGGAAATCACGTAATCCTCTCTTCCATCCGGGTCATATCTTTGGCAAATTCATGGGCAGATCGAGCGTGGAGAGTCCCAAGACGGCCATGCTGCTGGGGGAGAATGTGCATCCCACACTGGAGCCAGCTGCCCAGTGCATCGAGCACTCGATTGCCCGTCTCCACATGGCTGTGGATTTGATGTTCACGCGGCATGGGAACGCCGTTGTCGAGCGTCAAATTGAGTTGCAACGTGTGGCAAATATTGCGAGCATCATTTATGCGATGTGGGCGAGTGCGGCACGTGCCTCACGCTCCTATTGCATTGGTTTGCCCCTGGCGGATCACGAGTTGTTGACTGCCTCAGCGATCTGCACGCAAGGACGCGACGATGTCCTCAGACTCGCCACGGATGTGTTCGGCGGCAACTATGTGAATAATGACAACAATCTGTTGCGCCTCTCCACGCAGGTAGCAAAGAGCAAAGGCTACTTTCCGGTGCATCCATTAACATTTAACTTTTAGGTCTTTATTACTTTCTTGTCACTGAAAACTGTAAAATCGACATTTTATTATATATATAAAAAAAAAAACAGAAACAATTCAATTTTTGTTGTATTTTTCTGCAGTGTATAAATATTCTAGTCGAAAGTGCCCATTGAATTGAAATTTTACTACAGGGTATTCATGTTTAAATATTTAGTTTAGTCACAGAGTATATCTTCACAATAATTAAAAATTTGTTTATATTAAAGACCTAATTAGTATTCAAACAGAGATAATAAAAATAAGAATTAAAAACTCCCACACCGTTTCCACTCACGCAGCAGCAGCAGCATGTTGAAATAACGCTCAGTTAGCAAACACACTCAAGAGTTCTGAATTGTCCGCTGAGCTGAGTTTTTTTGTTTACGCTCAACGGTTTAGTTGTGTCGAGTTGCGCTCAAACTAAGCTTAGTCAGCGCTCTCTTGAGCATTCGCGCGCTGCGCTGCCGACGTCGGACGTGCGACGCATTCAATTCCATTTTATTTCATGGCATTTGGGCTCATTTTCGTTTCGGTTGTCGTGCGGTTCACGCGCATATTTAGCCCAGCGTGAGTGAAAAGTGTGTGCAAAGTGGCATTTGTTGCAATTGTAAGCATTTTCAAATACAAACTATGTATGTATGTGTGTGTATTGGTGTGTGTTGTGAAAACTTGCATATTTAGCATTGTGGGCGGCTGCACTTTGTGACAGTTGTGTGGCTGAGAATACAAATTTTCGAAAAAGTCAAGAAGCAAAGAAGAAAAACGCCCACGGCGAAAATTATTGCCCCGTATCGGTGTATATGTGTGTGCGGTTATATGTTTGTGAGTGTGTGCTCGATACAAGCAGAATAAGTGAATTGAGCGTATAAAATCGCTTGCAAAAAAAATAAAAAATAAAAGGAAAAAAAAGGGGAAAAGCGATGAAAATCAATTGGAAATTGCAGGCAAGCCAAAAGCTACGCAATCGCCAAATTTTATGTGTGTGAGAAACAAAACGCGACACGAATGTGCGCAGCAAAAAAGACCAGCATTAAGCAACAGCGCCGGCAGCAGCAGCAGTTGACGTCGCAGCAGCAGCAGCGGCGTTTTACTTGACACAGGTAAGCATTTAGAAGAAAACTGACTACATGGCCGCATTGCTCGGTAAATTTTACCCCAAAATGTGGGGTGTTACGCACAATTTGTATTCGCATTCGCATTTTTTTTTTACCGGTTCGCTATTTTCACATTTGGAAAGGGGAGGGGAATGTTTGATGAGATGCGAGTTAAAAGCACACAACAATAATGTAGCAAAACTCAAAGCATAGTGGAACGAGGTGCAATTGAAACGGCTTTTAAGTTTATATTGGAATCAAAGAAGTTAGTTGAGGGCCAGTTCCAACAAAAAACACACACACATATCAAGCGCTGCAAACAATACAGTACAAAAAATGTACGAAATAAAATATCAAAGAAAAAGAACAGCATCAGCCAGCGAGTGGCAGCAAGCAAAGAAAAAAGTTCTGCCTGCTATTTCATTTCGTTTCGTTCCGCAGGGTATGTAATTTTTTTTGTTTTGCTTTTTTTTTGGTGTCGGACTCAGGGACAGTGAACGCCATGAGCAGTGGCACACGACTCGCACATACACACAAATACATGTGCACTCGTTGATTGTATGAGAGTGAGAGAGGGAGGGAGGGAGGGCAGCAAATAACAAGGAACAGAAGACAAGCCGAAAGAGTCACCGGCCAAACGATTCCACTGGATTGTATTTTTCTCGGCCCGTAGCTATGTATATGTATATGTATGTATGTGTAGCACAATCCATCAACACAGACGAGCGTTGACTGCGGCTGCGACTGCGGCAGCGAAGCGTCATTGACTCTGCTTGCTTTTATTTCAGATTTGCTCACGAATTGCTGTTGTTATTCAAGTTGTGTGTGTGTGTGCATAAATTGGCAGTGTGGGTGTGTGTGTATGTGTGTGTGGTAGTTTGGTGTTATATGCTAGCTAGTATTCGGCCTATGCCGGACAGACAGCAGCAGCAGCAGCATCGCCACCAAGTGGATTGAATTTGGATTTTATTTTATTTGCGCTTTGTTTGCCATCTTTTTTTTTGTGTTTCTTTTACGGTCCAATCTCGCAATTCCCCCACACTGTGTCTTGCTTGCTTACTCTCTCACAGTCTATCTCTCTCTGGCTGGAGAAGTGAGTACGCTTCACTGTTTGCTAGTTGTTGTTGGACATTTTAGTCATTTACCTTTGCCTAAGCTTTTTGAACTCGAATGTTATTAATCAATTAGCTTTTACTTGTGCGTATGTGTGCCGCATTGTGTATGTGTGTGTGAAAAGCAAATGGCAATTACAGAAATAGTGGGAGCTTAATTTGTGTTTATGTCTTAAGCTCTTCGATTGTACTTGGGCATTAGTTAGTTAGTGCAAATGTATATGTAAATATATTGTATATCATTATCTTGTCAAGTTAACGGTTCGCTGCTTGCGCTAATTAGCGACTATTGCAGCCTATGCTAATAAATAATAGTTTATGTTTAATTTTTTTTTATTTTTTGTTTCAAGTTGGTTTCACTTGGCTGGAAATGTTTACATTGGGGTTGTCTTAACACACACACACACAAATTGAATTCGCAACCCTCTTTTGCTGATAAACTTGACATAAATCATTTTAATGACGACTCACGCACACATACGCATTACACATATATATTTATATATACATGCCCATTTGTTGTACATTTGAAATATTATCCTAACGCATAAAATCGATTTCTAATCGTGTAAATAAATGGCGACAAATGCTGCGCCCTCAAAACGGCAGGTGGTGACACAGGCAGAGGCAAACGCCACTAGATCTCTATATATATATATATATATATATGTGTGTGTGAGTGAGAAAGCTTATATGCGATGCGAATGTGTGGCTGGCATTTGTTTCACGGCGCGTCTGGTTTGGCCAGGCCCGTTGCCAATGTTGCACCTTGGGGCGCTCCAAAAAGTCGTGAGATGCGCGGCGGGTACGAAATGGGAACGGGAATATTTGCGACAGGCATCGGGTAGCGACCGAAATCGAAACGACGAATGTTCCAAGCTAAGCAAAACCCAAAAGCCAAAGCAGAGCAAAGTGAAGCGCAGCGAACAGAAAACAGCAATAGCGACTGCGACTGCGACAGCAACAACGACAGCGACGACGCGTCGTTTAATGGCAGATAAGCGTAAGCGAAGAGTTCGGCATACGACAACAACAACAACAACAACAGCAGTAAATGCCGAATGCAGACGGTAACAGCGACAACAACAACAAGAGTTAACAGTAGCAGATCGAGAGGCTATAAAATCCAAACCGAACATTGACTGTAGTTGTTGTTGTTGCTGTTGTTGGAACAATGAGAATGAGAATGAGAATCGAAACTAGCGCTGACTGATGTCAGTTTGGGCTGCCCACTAATTGGATATGTTGGGTTTGAGTACGAATTGAGAAGTAGGAGCAAGAGCAACAGCAAGAGTTGGGTGTGGTGGAGGTGTATTGTAATGGCACCAGGCACACACGATTTATTTGTTTTGGGCGCACAAACACACACATGCAAAGCCACATTTGAATTGCAAGCGAAAAGTGCAAAAAATCACACGCTAAATGTGCGACAGAAAGAGGCAGCAGCAAAAGAGGGACACAAATAGACAGGCAGGCAGACAGACGGGCGGACGGACGGACAGATGGATAGATAGAATCGATGGATAACAGAAAATTGAATTTCTTGCTGTCTGTTGTATTTGTTGTTGGCAGTGCTTTGAAAATATTGGTTGTAATTGAATTTATGCCGTGCAAATGCGAAAGATGAGTGCGAACTGCAAGTCCCCAAATTGTAACCCCCTACTTCCCACCGCCCTCTCTCTCCGTGTCTCTATGTGTGTGTGTGTGTGTGTGTGCGGCACAAATTGTTTCGTTGGGTGCTCATTTGTAACAAGTCCGACAACCGCCACCTCCGCTGGCGTCGCTTTTAACGGTAAACAATATTTCATTTGATTTTGAACATTTTTCGTTTTTAGGTTTCTGCAGCACAAATGTTGTTGATTTCTTTTCGGCCTTGTTGTTGTTATGTGTGTATTGTTGTGGCTTACAAAAACATTTTTAATTAGCTTGATTTAATTGGATTTCATTTGTTTCGATGTCTGACTTTGTGTCTCCGTCTCTCTCTCGCTCTCTCTTCCTTTCATTTTTTCTGTGTGCTCAAGGTATTGGAATTTCATAGATATGTGGAATACATTTCAAAAATTTATGAACTTGACTAAAACATTTCGCAGCAATTTCATATTCAGATGTGCTGACTTTTTAGCCATGTTCCCACTCGCTGCTGCTGCTGCCCACATTTCGGGCAAGGAAAAATACGACAAAAGCAACTAAAACTGTTCTCGTTATTCCCTTGGCTTTTGTTATTGTTGTTGTTGTTGTTGTTGTTTCTGGTCGGATGACGCGTTTGCGGCTTGTTGTTGAAATTGGTGTTTCTGTAGCTGTTGTTGGTGCTGCTTGGACACGCGATTGCCTGTCTCTAGCACCAGGCACCAGGCATGCGAGTGAGTGAAAATGGAAAAACGAGAGAGAGAGAGGAGAGCACCCAAGAGGTGAGGCGAGGAGAGCAACCCCAAAGCCTTAACACTATATGTGCTTCATTATATGGGCATGACAAATGTGCTAGTGTGATTCGCTGCTTGTGTGTGTGTGTGTATGTGTGTGTTTCAGAGTGTGTGAGGGAGGGTATGTGTAAACTTGTTACACAGTAAAAAAAAAAAATGCATTTAATCAAGAAATGTGCTAATTATTAACTAAACAATTTTTCCCATACATTCTACTAAATCAAATGGAATTATAATTTGTTGCAACATCACTTGCTGAGTCGATATATGTTTCTATGATATTTCTTGAAGATAATTTAATTTATCATAGCCATAAGAAATTCTTGCTGTGTAGCAAGCGATTTGCTGTAGCCTGCTTATTGCCACAGGGCGCAAGTGGCGAAAGTAACTGTGACATGGATTGTGACTGTGACTCCGACTGTGACTGTGACTGCGATGTCGCTTTGCCATAACGGGGCTGTTATCGCATCGAATTTAACGAGTTGCTGTTGCCCTCTCGCTCGCTCCTTTTGTGCCATGTGCCGCGTGTGTGTTGCATGTATCTATAAGTGGCATATGCTGCATGCGTATCTTGTGTTTCCATGCCACAAGCATTGCCACACCTCCATCTTGGCCTTCTTCTTCTGTTAGCTGTTTGCCTCTGTGTGTATCTGCAGCTGTATGCAAGTGGCAAGTTGCGTCTTGCAACTTGTATCTGGTGCGCAGCATGCATTTTCTTCCATGTCCTTGTGGAAATTAAACGCAGATGCCTGCGTACATTTGTCACCATATGGAAATGCAAATATACCCTCCCCTACCCCCCTCTCGCTGCCCCTTTGTGCTTGTAGTTGCATTAGATACATGCTTATATCTATAGACATTCAACATTTTGTATCTATTTGCGGAAATTGTTGTAAATTGCATGACTTGCTCGCTTTACATTTGAGGGGGTGATGGAGGAGCGGCGAATGAGGTAATGTGTGGGGCAGGGTTAGTTGATTCACCCATTTGAGCTAGAAAGAAACAAGCACCCACTCTATAATTAATGAAATTCAACTTGAATATGCTGAGCGACCAATTTATAAGCAACAAAAACATTTAATGTACTTATTTCAGTTAAACGAATAACTGTTGGGGCATGCAACAACAGTGACTTCATTGCGTCTCCAGATAAGAGTGACATATGCAGCTGATAAACTTGGTTCCCAAGACAATCTAAAAACAATAAGCTGCTTACAGAACTTGACGGAGACTTCAAACAGTCAAACGTCGCTATAGTAATTTATCATATACAAATCCCTATATATAGAAACTGCACAATACAGAAATTCAATTTCGCAATAAAGTTGTGATTCCAGACTGGATTCAAATTGTTGACTTCTGAATTCCATTTTAAAAGAAAGAAATCAACAGATTCTTCCTATGAAAGCTATATGAACTCGTAACTACTAAGTAGAGACATCTGATAACATGGTTAACAAATAAGTTATTCGCACAAGAACTCACCTCTCGAATTTAGTTTATAATTTATAGAGTCAAAGATATCTCCTTTAAAATGATAATCTCCTCTCTACAAGAGAATGAAAAAGGATGAATTCATCAAAGAGAAATGCGAAGCTGGAGAAACGTGACAATCGCAGTTGGATTATGAATTATATATTCAGATTTAGATTTAATGTGGGTGATGTCCTTGCCACACTGAGTAAATGCTGAGCTGGTGAGCGTAGCCGCCGCATTGCAGCAAATCAGCCAACGCTGGTAGCAATCAGCTAGTTGGTTGCAAGTTGCTGCCTGCCACGCTTTCCACATGGTTCGCCAATTAGTTGGACTTTGAGGAAATTCACCCAACAGCGACTCTGACTCTCTGTGTGTCCCCTCCCTTTCCAATGTCTGCCGCCTTCCCTCTATCCTTTAACCTCAGTTGCACTCATTTGCTCAACTCTGAAGCGAATTAACAAAAGCAAAAACGTCGCTCGATGTACCCTGTACACCTTAAAAATGTGGGGTAGCATGATTTTGAGGAATTTTGTAGTAGTATAAAGTATTTTTAACCTACTAAAGTTAAAATTGTAGAAGTAATAAAACAATGAAATTGATTGAAATTCGCAGTGAATTTATTTTAAAAGTGTAAAATTGTATTTCATAATTTTCGATTAAAAATAACCGAGATTAAAAATAAAAAAAACTGATTGTCAATTGGGTAATATTAATAGTAATTAATATTAATATATTATAATATAATGTATATACACAAATAAATAAATATATAAGTATATTTATAAATAAATAAAATAGATTGAATACAGAGCGAACAAAAAGCAACTTTATTGCTTTTTATTTTGGATTACGCTTTTAGAGTTGGTTACGTGAAGTGTATTGGATGAATCTACTTACAGGGTATCTCGCTAGCCGCACACTCTGCTGGAGCACGCTTTACTTGTTTTATGTGTTGGCTTTGCATTGCTCTGCTCTGCTCTGCTTTGCCTTGCTTTGCTTTCGGCTGCTGCTTTTTACCCGCGCTGCGGCGCTCTCATTTATTTTACGCGACGCAGCCACAACAACAAGCAGAATAAGCTGCAGTGAAGAAGAGAGGAGTGAAGAGGATAGGAGAGGATTGAAGAGAGGAGCAGAGGAGATGCCGCAGTTCCTTTTCATTATTTTGCAGGCGGCCGCAGAAAAACGTCGACATACTCACTCACACACGCACACACACACACACACACACAGGCACACGCACACACTTATACAAAGCGGGAGACACGCACGTACCTATATAAATTTTTTCTTCCGCACACAATTTTTTTTCTTTTATTTTTTCTTTTTCGTAGTTTTTTTTTCCTTTTGTATGCATGAGTATTCAACTTCGTCTTCTGCTGCCGCTGCTGCTGCTGCTGCTTAGCTGCAGCTTCGGTCAGCAGCAGCAGCAGCAGAGAGGAAGCGCAAAACTTTAGCCTGTGTTGTTTTTGTTGTTGTTGTTGGCAATGCCACCTTCTGCACGGCACGACAGAAGGCATCGCACGACTCGACTCCTCTGGACGACTGCCCTCCTCCTCCCTCCGTCCGCACCCATCCTTTACTACTCCCTCTGCCTTCTCGCTCTAACTATTTCTTTTGCCGTCTCACTCGCTTGTCAGTTGAGTATGCTTGCCTGGCGGCAATGGCAGCCAGCCAGGCAGGCAGGCAGGCCAAGCAGGCAGTTGGGCATGCTGGCAACTCTGGCTGACGAGCAAGTTTGAATTGTAATCCTTGTTGTTGTAGTTGGCACGCTCGCCTTTTGCTCATTCAACATAGTTGTTGCTGTTGTTGTTTTACTGCTGCTGACGCTGTTGCAGCAACAACTCGTTGCCGTTGCCCACTGTTCGTCTTCTTCTTCAGCCAGAGCCCTGTTGCTACACTTGAAATGAAATATGTTTCAGTTTAGTATTCCATTAGTTTTGATTGTCTATTTTTGATTAGCTTTGTAAATATTTCTACTCAAATTTTATTTATCTTAGTTTATTTGTACATTCAATAAAAATAAATTAAAACGATTGTTTTTCAGGAAAATTAAAACTTATTACTGGTTATGATTTCAGTTTATGTTCTAAACTCAAATGCATATTTCTGTTTCGCTCAGTGTATGCAGCTCGCCCCTCTGCCTCGCTGCTACATTCAGCAAACGAGCCTGGCAACCAACTATGTTCGACATCAGCCACTGCCTTTGTCTGCTTGCTCCTTCCCTCTCGCCACTCTTGCACCCGTCGCTCACCCACTGTTGTTGCACTATGCGTTCCCATCGTTGTTGTTGTCGTCCTTCTCATTGTTTCCCTTCAGGTCCACCAAACATTCTGCGCTTGATAACCCTCCAAAGTTTTCAAGATATTGGGTCTCTTTTTTTGTTCTTTTTTTAAAGCAATGCAAAAATTGAAACATTGAAACATTGAAAGAAATTTCAATGGTTTAAATATTGCTTTGATTTTTTTGTGATTTCACTTAAAAAACGCATAAACTTTTTAGGTAGGAACATTGGTCTGAAAGTTTAAGGGCTAAATAAAGATGTTTGTGGTTGGAGTTCAGTTTATTAGGGTATGTAGTATTCGGTGTGCCTATGAAAATTGTTTCTTGTTGTTATATTTAGATTTTAGTTGATGTATTTTGTTGTTGTTTATATTGTAAACTGGCCATAACGATGGCATTGATTGCAACAAAGATGCTTGTTGTTGCACGATTCTTGTTCTGATTGCTGTTTTTGTTGTTAGTAATACCCTTATTCGGAGCATATTACCCTGGCTGACTGACAGACAGAGAGCACCGACTATATAAAGGTATTCCCCTTACAACTGTCAATAATCAAAGAGCTTAATTAAAAATACCAAAGATATTTGACCCACAAAAGAATAGATCAAAAGAATACGGCTAATGCTTTTCAGTCTACAATCAACTGTATATACAATGTAAGTATAGTATTTTTAGAAATATAAATTACTCGCGGATTAAAATTCAAAACTGCCAACGAATCGTTTATAATGTCGAGTATATTTTTTGCATTTGCCCCTTTCAACATGGTAAATGGGTATAATCAAGTTATGCAAGAGTATGTAAAAATCTTATAAACATATTATTTTGGGATTATCTTTTGCATTTAACCAGTGGTTTAATCGCTTCAATATATTTAATACAAAATATATAATATTAAATAAACATAACAGAGTATCTGCTAGTCGTGCTCTCTCGCCTATAGCATTCTAAGTTGTCGTCATCTGCGTCACCTGCAATTGGCATCCAAATGCAGATCTATGCATGTGTGTATGTATTTACATTTATTATACACACACACACACACACACACACACACAAGTATGCCTTTCTCAACACTCCCACGCACGTCACGCCACGCCTCTTTTGGTTTGTGCATATTGTGTCTTGTCTTGTCTTATTTTGTCTTCTTCAGTTTTCAGAAATACATCCATTTTCCCCATTTCCATTTATAATGCGCGCAATTTTACTTGACATTATTCAACAATTTGCATCGCTGCTTCCGCACCAGCAGCAGCAGCAGCAAAAACTTTTGGCAGCGACAACAACAAAAACAACATGGCGGCAACAGCAGCAGCAGCAGGAAGGAGACGGAGAGACGACAGAACGACAGACAGACTCTTGTCAGTTGGAGCGAACACCTTTAGCCAGCCAGCCTCATTCATATTACGTTACACTGCTCACGCACGCACACATACACACACAGACACAACTCACACACACATATGGAAGTACAAGCCACAACATTTTACAAAATTTGCTTGCTTCTCACTTCCACTCGCGCCTCATTTTGCCCGTGTTGTATGCGATTTTTCTTCTTTTTTTTGCTGCAGTTTTACTTAAGTTATCACTTGTTCCTTTTTCAGATGCACACACATAAGCATAAGTATATGTACATATAAACGCACTCACTCTCACACTCATTTACTTACGCAGCTGCTCTCTTCTTGTGCGCCCTTTTCCGCTCATTTTGATTTAGTTATTGTAGCAATTTTAATTACCAGCACTTCAATGGACGACCGAAGCACCAGCAGAAGTAGCAGCATAACCAAAAAAAATGTATTAAAAAACACAAAAATGAAATGAAAACAATACAATTGGCTCTGCTGCTGCTGGAATGAATGTTGGTCTGCTTGCTTTTGCTTTGGCGGGGGCTTTCTTTCTTTCCACTTTGGCCCCTGACAACCGCCAGCGTCTGGCTGACACCTTTGTCTGTCTGCCTGTCGCTTAGCTGCGCTGCTGCGCCCACAATTTCAAGAAGCAGCAGTCAGCAAAAACAACAACAACAACCATGTTCGTTAAATGTTGAATAAATTTTCCCATATAATCGTCGTCGCAGTCGCAGTCGTCGTCGCCGTCGTCGTCATCGTCATTTTATTCACCTCCCTCCTTCTACTCCTTCTCAATCTTTATACCACACTTCACATACACACACCCCACCCCACCACAAAAGCCAATGGCATGTGTTGTTGTTGTTGTTGTAGTTATTGTTGTTGCTGTCTCCATCAGCGCGCTCGCTGCTGCCGGCGTCGCTGTCGCTGCGACTGCTGCTGCTGCTGCTGCTGCTTCGCACTTGGCTTCGCTTCGGCTTGGATTGTTGGCTGGTGTCGTTTGTCGTTTCGTTAGTTTAGTTCGGTAACTCGTCGGTCGCGCAAGCAAAAGCAAGCAAGCCACAACAACAGCGCAGCAGCTAAAGCTAAACCAAAAATCCAACAAAAAGCAAAAAGCGGGCGGCGGGCAAAGCTAAGAAAAAATTACGACCAAAAAAAAGTTGCTGTTCGCGCCGCACAAATAAATTAAATGTATGTGCAAAAGTTTAAGTGTGTTTGTGTGTAAAGAAGAAGAGCAAAAGTTAGCTGGCAGAACGCAAGCAGTAGCAGCCGCAGCAGCAGCAGCAGCAACAAATGTAGAAATATTCTCCCATCTCATGTGTATTTATCAATATTTATTATTTGCAAAGAAATCGAAGAAAAGAAAAATACAACAACAACAATGTGTATGCAGGAAGTGCGACAAATACATATACAGAATTGCCCAAAAACCAAATCGTTTTGGGCCCAAAGCCAAAGCGAAGCCAGCGCAAGAATTCAGCCAAGCGAGCAGAGCCCAAAGCAGAGGAGGAGCAGAGCACAGAAACAGCAAATTCTGTCTGTCTGTCTCGCATGTGTGTATGTGTGTGTCTGCGTCTCTCTCAGTGCATGTGTGTTTGTGTGCACCCTGGCCACAGTATTTTCTTTTGGCAGTTCAGTTGTGCGTGTGTGTGGTGAACTCTATGCCCTCTCACTCACTCTCGCACTGCTGTGCCTTGTGTCACTAGCAAAAAGGATTTAAAACTGTGAGATGCTGTTCGCTATTTGCTATTGTTACATACACATACAATACATATGCATATACATAACATACACATGCATATCCATATGTACGATTTGCAGTTATCTAAAGCCGCCGCTGCACGTTCGTGATACACACACACACACACACACAGTCACACAAAACAAAATTGTCAAATCAATAAAAACGCGAGCAAAGTGTCGCCGCTATTCGCAGTCGCAGTCACAGTAAGCGTCGACGTCACTTTTCTTTGCTGCTTAACAGTTGCCATTAATAACTGTAAAATTCCAATAGTGGTGAATAATATGCAACAACAAAAATGTATCAAATGTGACAGATGAAGAGCAAAAAACAAAAAAAAAAAAAAACTAAACAGCAACAAAATTAACTGTGTGAAAAGGAGGGGAGCTAATCAAGTTTTACGTTATGCTTCTTCAGCCATCTACTTATTAAGTGCTTAAACGAGTTACTGACCAATGCAATAATTAGCTATACAAACACACACATACAGACATATGTACATAAATGGCGATTGCAACTCCAATAAGATTTATTGCGTCAACTTTAGCGACGTCGCAGCGGCGTCGGCGTTTCTTAATTTTTTTTTTGTGTTTTTCATGTATCAATAATTACGGCGAAGGAAACAACGTTAAGAAAAAAAAAACGAAATTGAAGCAGCGGCGCAATGAACAACAACGAATGGCCGAACGAATGGCATGGCAATGGCAGACCAACCAACAACAACAAGAGTAACAACAGCGACAACAACAACAGCAACTACAGCATTGGAGACATGTTTGCGCGGCAGCGTCGCTCATTTATTTTATGTCTCGCTGTCGTGGTTGTTATTGTTGTTGTTCTTATGCTGCTTCTTCTTCTTGTTTGTTGCTTGCTTGGCTGGCTGCTTGCTTGCTTTTGTTATTGTAGCTGCTGCTGCTTGCCCAGTTCAGTTTGTGTATGCCTTTATGTACATATATTGTGTGTGTATGTATATTTTTATGTGTCTACTAAATGTGTGCATGACACGACCCGCAGACTCTGCTGCCATTGTTGTTGTTGGCTTAGATATGTCGTACGCCGACCGACGATCGCGCTGTGCTTGCTTGCTCCACTGTGCAAAGCAAAATTTGCAAAAGAAAGAATAGAAAAGTGCGTGAATACCGCTGTAGCCCACCCACTCTCTCTCTCCTGCATCAATGAACCAATCTAACTGACCGAATTTGCCAGTCGGCCAGTTAAGTTTTGCCACACAACCACTCATTCCATTCCACTCATACCTATAAAAAGCAACGCAACGCAACTCAACTCAGTTCAATTCAGTTCAGTTCACTCATTCGTGTTGTGTTTCTAAAACACAATAATTTTGTTGCGGATTTGTGATTTCGATATTTAGTTGGGATTTTCTGTTTGCTGCTGCTGCTGCTGCTGCCGCCGTCCATTTGTTTTGTCCGCCCATCTGTCCATTTGTCTGTCTGCCGTCGTTGTCTGTATGTAAAAAGTTGCCGTCTGCGTTTGTCGGTTTGTCGTTCAAGTTTTGCTGCTGCTGCTGTTGTTGCTGTTGCCGTTGCCGTTGGTGGCGGTTTCGTCCCGTTTCTCGCTGATTGCTTTGGCCTGTCGTCCCCCTTTACCCCAGCCCATTCACCCATGGCTTGTATCTCTCTCTCTCTGTCTCTCTACTTGCGTTCCCCTTACAGCGGGTTTCTTTTTCATATTGTTGAATTTATTTCGTTGGTTTTTATTGTGGCCATTGCCGTCGTTTCATGTGTTTGTTTGTGTGTGTGAATTCGTCATGTTGGCTATGCTGTAGTTGTTGCAGTTCCAGCTGCGGTCGTCTCGTAAAGTTTTTTTTTTTTTTTTCTTGAACCTTACCTTCTCCTCACACTCTTTCTCACTCTGTCATTGCACACAGCGCTTCGCATTATCATTATCATCATCATCATCGTAATAATAATCATCATCCCTTCTAATTAAACTCGAACATTTTTGAGGCATTCATGATGAATGTTTTATTTTCTTTAATTTTAGTCATTTGTTTGCCGCCGCCGCCTTTTATTTGTATTTCCAAGCCGCTTCACGTCAGTCACCCTCGCAGTGCGCACCCACACACACACACACACACTCATTGCATCTGCATTGCATTTGAATCTATTGTTTTTGCACATTTGGTGCTCCTATTTCCATCTCACTCGCTCTCATTCCAAAAGTGGAGAGCAGACTGGCATTTCGCCATTTGATCGATGCCTTCTTTCCAGTGCAGCGCGCATTTGTCATTTTTCCATCAGCAGCAGCAGCAGCAGCAATATCAGTTTCCACTGGATGAGTTTGCAGTTGTATCACTGTTAAAGTGCATGGGATGGGCTGGGGAGGGCATTGTGTGTGTGTGTGTGTTTCGACGTGCCTTTGAAATAATTGCCAGACAATAAGCGAAACATATAGATTTATATGTATATGTATATGTATATTTATATATGCATTGACAAATGTTTATTCTACAAAATCGCAATTTTAGCGAGTTGAAGCAAACAAACGATAAATATTGCAGTCGAGCTTAGACGACTGCGGAATACTCTGCTTTGAATAATAATACAGATTACAAATTTGCAGTCAAGCTAGAAAACAGTGGGAAATACTTGGTCTTGAGCAATTTATGGGGGCGTAAGCGAGCATGGCTAAGGCATTTATTTTTTATTTACCAAATTTTGTAAATGTGATTCTAAAATAGGGGGAGTTGCAGTCTTTTTATTTATAAGAAATTTATTTACCAATTATCTTATGTATCTTTTAAGCTACCTTGTTAGTTTGCTAACTTTAGCTATAAAATTGAGGGAGATATCGATGCTATACATTCTTATATATATTAGCTGATCGCGAAATTCGTGTCGGAATACCTACTTTATATGTGAAAAAAGTGTGTAATTAAGTTTCAAGTAGTTAAAATCGCATTTATGGTTAATCTATTTGAAATTAATTCAAGGGGTTTCCCCATTCTCTCTCTTCTTTTTCTATTTGATTTTAGCCTCTCAAATAAAAAACAACAACGAGAAACGCGCATAAAAATTCCAATAACAATCATTTATAACAATTTAATTCCAAAAAACGAAAAAGCCGAACAAATACTGTGTTGATCTCCCCACTGTTTCGGTGTGTGCCTTTAAGTGTGTGAGTGAGTGAGTGTGTGTGTGTTTGTTAACCAGGCCAAGAAAGCGCCGCAATAAATTCGAAATGAAATCATTATTCAAATTTCAAAAGTATTATCCCTCAAAAGTTAATGAATGAGCAATAACAAAAAAAGGAAAAACGCAAACACACAAATGAACCACAGTAAAACAAACAAAGCACAAAACACAACAAAAACAACAGCAACGACAAAGATAACAAGAGGAGCGACAAACTTAATCGTTAAAATATGAAAATTACGTATAAACAGCAGCAACAACAACAACAACAACAACAAATGGAAGACTAGACGCTATGAAGAATCAGCATTCCAATTGGAGAACAGATTAAAGAGACAATCGATCCATGTTGTGGTAAGTTAAAGTTTACGAAAGAAACGACAGATGTGTGAATTATATACATATATGTATATATATATACATACATAATATATATGTCAATATGTTTCAGCTGATTCATTGAAAAACAAAATTCCTAGAAATGAGAATGATAAACAAGAATGTGTTCTACATTTTTTGGATTTAAAAAAAAAATGTATAAATTCCTAGGAATGAAAATGATAAGCTAAAACCAAAAAGGTCTCGATTTTGGCTTTTAAAAACAAATCCAAATGTTGGGATACTCCAGTTGTGTCATCATTCAGGGCATTCCGAACTTGAGAAAAACTTAACTCTTAAAAATAAGTCCAAGTAATTTACATTTTTTTTTAAGTTTTTATGACAACATTAAAACTGCCACATTTTGTTGTGAGTTTTAAGTGCTTGTAAAAAACGGCGCATTTAATTTTAGCAACATAATTGTTGCAATTTTCAACCACTAAGTTAATTTTCGTAATTTTCCACTATTCTTTCTATGATGGTTCACAGGCACAGACAGACAGACAGACAGACAGACAGACAGACAGACAGACAGACAAACAAACAGCTGGTACCCATTAAAGAAAAACTCTTTATCCTTTATCCCTTTGTTGGATAATCCGATTTGAGCATTAATTAAATGTTCGTTCTGATTAAATTGTCTGTCTGTCTGTGTGTCTGTTTATACTCGCTCAAACTTACACACACACACACACACACGCAATCAGACAAATGTATATATAAACGTTTATAATTTGTCTATATTAGATTACATGCGCAACAAGCATTTTAATTGTTTTTGTTGTCTAATGAAATCAAATCGCAACATTTGAAACCTTTTTGCGTGCACAGACAACAAATGGAAAGGGGTTGGTGGCTAAATGGTTTTACAGGTAATCCCATTAATAACAATGAAGTTCTCACTTGATTTTTTCTTTATTTACATCAAAATAAAAGTGTGTTTATTTAGAAACAAAACCTTTAATCCGTTTGGTGGCTTTATAAAAGCTGACAAGCAGTTTGTGCGGTAAATATTTAAAGAGCCGGATACTTCTTGACACATTGCAGAAACTTCGAATTTGAATGGCAAATATGATGCAGCCCTGGAATCATCCTTTGGCTTACAGCGCCTACCGAGTTTTGTTTATGGGCAATTAGAGAGTATGTGTGTGTGTGTGTGAATTACCACACACACATATATATATATATATATATATATAAATGTGTATCTGTGTGTGTATTTATGTACATTTATAATGCAACATGTCCAATAGTGTGTCCCTTGCCAGCCACCCTTGTTTACCACTCACATATTGCATTGGCTGAAATGTTAACAATGACAGTGTGAGGGGGAGCGGAGCGGGGGTGTGTGGCAGTAACATTTGGGTGCATTCAGTGCAGCCACAAAGAGTCGAACAACACACACACACACACACACACACACACACACACACATAAGTGTACACATGCTGTGCAAAACAACATCCCATCCCTCCCCTTATAACCCCGCGAACTGTGCACCCTCACCTTTATGTCGTAAATACCCCCCTCCCAGTCTCTCCCTCTGTGTGTGTGTATGTGTGTGTGTATTGTGTTTGTGTGCTTGCTCCAACTGCTGTCAGGCCTGGAACAGATGCTGCTGCTGTGCTACTTGCACTACGCGCTGTGTCTCTACTCATGCTTGTTGTTGTTGTGCTCATTGTTGTTGTTGTTTTTATAGCCCCAAAGCTCGCTTGTGAGTTTCCAGTTTGAGTGAGTGGGCAGCAGCAGGCGACACATACACAGTGAAACACCAGCGAGCCTTTTGCTCCTGTTGCAAATGGCAAATACGTCAATGTTTTACACCCGTATTCGGCTCCTGCCTGCGCTGCTCACACTGCTGCTACTGCTACTGCTGCTGCTGCTGCTGCATTTTGCTTACTCTCGTTTCGGTTTCTGCTGTTCCTTGTACTCCTTGTGTTCTCTCTCACTCGCTCGCTCTCACTCTCTCTCTCTCTCGCTGTCTCTCTTTCTGTCACTCTAATTTATGGGTCGTCCCCGTTCAGCCCATTTCGCTTTGAGCCTGCCATTTTCCATGCATTCCACCTCCATCTCCAACTCTTTCTCCTTCTCCCATTGCATTCCGCCTCCTGCCAGCAGCAGCAACAACAAAAACTACAACTATTTTACCGTTACATAAATACCCAACTACAACTGCAAGCTGCTGCTGCTTCTGCTTCTCCTTCTGCTGTTGTCCGCATAAATTCATTTGTTTGTTGTTGTTGTTATTGTTATTACTACTAGCGCGCTCTGCCAGCGTCGTTCGCTGCTGTCACTGTCACATTCACACAAACAAACAAACAAACACACACGTACACATACACACTTTGCGTTGGTGTTCTCTGTGCTCAGTGTTCGCTCGCCTTTTCCCCTTTCGGCGTTGCCAGTTTCAATTTTAGTTTTGCGCTGCGCTGCCTTTCGTTCGGTTTGGGTTCGTTTTACTGGCAACTCTTCCTACTCCCCTTGTGTTGTGTTCTGCCGCCCACGCAATGTGTGTCCTTGCGCGCGAGCCTCGCTTCCTCTGTGTGGGTCCTGGCTCCTTGCTCGCCTTGGCAAAGCCACACGCCAAACCGTGCGACAGCCCAGGGCTTTGGCTGGGACTCTCGACTCACGACTCTGTCTCTGACCCAAACCCATTGTCCTGACCCGGCCCTCTGCCTCTGCCTCGGATTCTTCCTCTGTTACTGCCTCGGTTCAGAGTTTACATTTTATGTGTATGTATGTCTGTATGTGTGTGTGTTCTTTTTTCCTTTTCCTTTTTTTTACACAATTTCCTTGAACGCGCGCAGCAAACAGACCAAAAACAGCCCAGCTACCCCCGCAACCAGCACGAACCACCACTCCGTAGCTGCTGCTGGTTACCGATATCCTTGATAGTAATGTGCTCAACACACAAAAAATAAAATAAAACAAGTGGACGACGAAGAGTCGGTAACAACACCAACAGAAGCAACAACAAGAACGTCAACGTCTCCGAGCTTTTGAGCTGTACTAAAATCCATTTCATTTAATTCCACTTCTCGTGTTCTTCCTTCGCCTCTCCTTCTTCCTCATTATCTGACGCCTTCTCATATTTTTTTTATCTGACTTTTGTGCAGCATCGAGAACCACAACTGAATTAGTTAGCTGACTTACTACACAGTAAAACAGAAAAAAAAATAAAAGAAAAACACAAAAAACAATAAAACTACAAATCCTTTTACTTAAGACATAAAATATTTGGCACTTGCTTTATTATTATTTTAAGTTCCTTTTCCAATCGTCTTCTTAAACTTTTTAACTGCGATTCACTTCAAATCATATTTGTTCACATTTGAAGAAAAGTATATAAAGTCAAATTTAAGAATTAAAGTGGAAAACTACCGTATTTAAACATTTGTTTTAAAACAATATTTTTTCTAAAAGTCTTACCAAATCTTTATTATATTATTATTATTTAAATATATTTACAAAATTTGTACATACTTTCTCATTTGATTTTATTATCAAATTTATTTGTTATTATTATTATTGTTAATTATATTTGTGTATATAATATGTAAGTCAGCAAATATAAATTCTTGTTTGTTAACATTTTTGTGTTTAGTGGATAATTAGTAAAATCGAGGGAGTATGGTGCAGATATGTACACATGTATATTAGTAATCCACCAATTAATTAAACGGTATACTAACCTACTCTCTGCAATTTCTCTACTATTTGCTATGCATCTGTTAATCTTCTTTGGAAATAAAATATAAATATTGTCTCGCCTGCACAATGAGGCAGTCTTTCTATCTCTCTCTCTCTCTCTCTCTCTCTCTATAAACATCGAAATTGCTTTTGCTTTGTTTCCCATTCACATTTAATTTCTTTGCCGACATATTTGCCAAATATAAATTGAATTCGTTTACTTTTGAAAATAAATAAACAGGTCGAAATAATATTCAAACACCTGCAGTGACGTATTAAATAAACGGACTTTTGTTTTATTATTTTGATTTAACGCTTGATTTGTGCTTGTGTCCATAAAAGGAGGAAGGAAGTAAGTACGATAGTGAGAGAGAGAAAGAAAGATACGGTGGGGGAGGGGAGTTAACGTAACACAACACAAACACATACACACATAGTGGACACATGCATACATAAAATTGAAAGAGGGCAAAGTTGTTTGATGTTGTTGTGGCTCTTGCTATTCTGTACTTGTTGCTGCACAGTCGCCTTCGCAGTTGCAGTTGCAGTTGCAGTCTGGGCACAAAAAGAACGATGCGCAACAGACGGGCGTCGTTGCAGCAGAAGTGGGGCATAAAACAGAAGAAGTCCACCGAAGACGCGCAAAGAAATGAAGATCGCGACGTCGACGTCTACGACGCAACTCGCTCGCGATATCGCTGTCCCTGTCTGTTGTTTGCTTAAGTCAATAACCTCGCACCAACGAACAAGAAGAAGAAGAAGCAGAAGACCAAGCCAGAAAGTAGAGGCAGGCGAACCAAGAAGAAGAGTTACATACGTATGTATGAGCAGCTCTCATTCACTCCACTCCTCTCCTCTTCTGTAACTTCAGCACTCCTCCACCGACTCTTCTTGCACTCAACAAGAGTCAACTTGAGTAATGAGAAGAACAACAAATACAACAGAAAAAAATAAAAGGCAAAGTCAAAGTGAACTGGAAATTGTCGGAGCGTTAAAAAGCCGCCAACAATCAAATGACGACGGCAGCGACGCGACGCATAACAGGCAGAGGGAGAGGGAGAGAGCCAGGCAAGAACAGCAACGTGTACCTAAATCTAAATCCCCAAGAATGCCAGCAAAATTACAAATGCATGTGTATGCGTGTGTGTGTGCGTGTACGTCGAGTCCAAAGATGATCAACGAATGCCGCAAACAAGTGAACATAAATAAATATTTATGTATGTATGTTTGTAAGTATGTGTGTATGTATGCGAGTACATGTAACAAGAAAGCGCCACGGTTGGAATTGAATCGCGTCAAAGGGGAGAGAGAAAGAGAGCAGCGAATATAAATCAAAGCAACTCACACATACACAGCTACTGTTATATATGCACTCAAAGCTCATTGCATATTGCACTCGATATCATTTACCGTTCACTTTTCTATGACACATGCAAAAAAGCTGCTTAATTAAATCGAGAGTTTTTTGGATGCTGTCAACAAGAACATTAACGAATAAAATATCATTTGTAATTGGAACAAATATTGCAATAGTTAAAAGCTTTTGTGATTAGCTTTTGACGTTCATAGAAAATCCACCATGATTATTGTCACTGTTGTCGTTGCTGCTGTTGTTGTGTTGTGTGTATAACACAAAAGCGGCGGCATTTGCCAAAGATACACAACAAAAAATACACACACAAACATACAGAAAAAAACATGCTCACAATCCAACTGCCAATTGAGCTTAGAGATAATCAAGAGCACAAAAAAAGCGAAAAAAAAAACAAACAAGAAAAATCAGCAGAGGGGAGGGGGACTTATGTGTGTGTATGTGTGTGTATTGATGGGCAGTGACGCCAGCGGCGACGATGGGCGGCGAGTATACAATAAAAAGAATTTCACATTTGTTATACTCTGTCAGTTACAAATATTGAAAGCAAAGATATTGGGAAGGGGGGTAGAGGGCAAGTTGGTCAAAGGCAGTCACTCAGTTGTGTAGAAGATGTGGATGGTGAAGAGTGGTGGGGTGGTAAGGCTGTGTGTGAGTCGGGCAGCATCGAGTCAGCAGCAACAGCAGTCGGCGTCAGTCATTCGCTATGGGCAAAAATAAAAAATATGTATGTATGTACATATATATCTACACGTCAAGTTAGCGCAAAAAAAAAAAAAAGAATAAAGAAAAAATATCAACAGCAGCAGTCGTTTTGTTTCCCGCTCTTCCACTCTTCTCTGCCTCCCACTGTGCACATACGCACGCTCTGCGCACCTTTTCATTGGCAGCGCGTCGACGTCGCGGTTGACGTCGCTACGTTGTCGTCAACGATAAATGCTCGAATCATATTGCCAACGCCAGCTAGCTGTTATTTCTATTGTTGTTGTTGGCGCGCGCTCAGCTAAGCTCACACCCTCTAACACACATATACACACGCACATAGCCTTTTGCTGCTAGCGTTGACGTTCGACGTTGACGACGCTTTGACCCGAACAGAAGTCCAACTGTGTGGTTGACGTCGTCATAAAAACCTTAAGAGAAGCAGCACAAGAAAAAGACACCAACAACAAGAGCAGCGCAGCAACGATTTACTTGTTCTTGTAAAGCTGCCATTATAATATTTGTGCACACTATGCGAGCAGCATTAACCGCAACCGTTTCAAATATAAGCAACCCCACTCTCTCCATCATATATATATATACACAAACACACACTACAAGCAGACGCACATCTGTCGACTGATCTGATGCGTGACAGACAAACAGACAGCAGCCACAGCAAAAAAGCGCAATAACTGTTATTAAAAGGCAGGAGAGCAGAGCAGAAATGGGCGCCACCTTTATTATTATGCTTGCTGGCACTGTGTGTGCTGCTGCTAAACGTTTGCTCATTATAATGATTAATTCATAATATTATGCATTTTCTTTTTCGCAACGTAATCTAAAAAACAAAAAACTATACAAAAAAATGTTTAATTATCAACCACTGTGGAAGTGCGTCGACTGCGACGTTAACGTCGACATCGGCGTCGTCCATTCATTGCCTTCTAAACACACTCGTGCTGTGTGCTGCGTGCTGCGGGATGGCAAAGGCGGCTCTCATGTTTCAATTCCACTTGTAGCAAGCCGAGCGCATTTACTGTGTTTCCTCACTTCTCGCTCTCTCTCTCTCTCTCAGTCTACGTTTCAGTGTCCGTCTCAGTCTCAGTCAGTCGTCGCGTTATCCCACAGATATTTGGTTTGCTTTTCGCTGCCGCTTGGCCGTAAATAATTTCGTTTGTCGGTTTTTGATATAACAAATTTAGTGAAAAATATGTGAAATGTATCAGCAAATGAGCCTGCTGCATGCAAAGTGCCGTTTTTCAAGTAAGCACCGGTAGCTTTTTTTTTGTTTAAATGTTAAAAAAAAAGAAGGCCGACAGACTGTCTGAGTCTCAGTCGGCGGTTAGTCAGCAGCGTCGGCAGCGAGGTGACGTCGTCGTCGG
Organism: Drosophila mimica; assembly: GCA_037043585.1. Taxonomy (NCBI): domain Eukaryota; kingdom Metazoa; phylum Arthropoda; class Insecta; order Diptera; family Drosophilidae; genus Drosophila; species Drosophila mimica. The sequence continues at coordinate 252,602 of JBAMBE010000325.1, read as the reverse complement.
CAGCGGGGTCGGTCGGCGTTTTAATAGTATGCATAATGTGTAAAATGCAAATGCAATAATGACTCTTCGACTGCAAACATTTTATGAATGAAATTGATCAAGAGAAACCAAACCGAACAAATGCACTATGGACAAAAAAACAACAACAGCAAATCACTCACAGTTCTAAATGCTGCTGCTGCAAATCGAACGGCATTTTCTTTTTCGCTTTGTGTATGCATCGTTCGCCGCAGCGGCAAAAGAAGGGCTTGTGTGTATGTCAGCCTGTGTGTGTGTGTTGTGTGTTTCGGTTATACGGTTTATTTCAATTTGTGGTTAATGGGTAGAAAAGTGTTATAATTTTAAGGCATTGAATTGCTTGCCATCATTTAACGCTTTTTCCAAAAAAAAAAAAATGTATTAACATTTCTTTTCGCCGCATCTTTTTTCCCTCTACGACGCTGTCAATTCGCTGTGTTTCTGTTACTGTTCCTGTTTGCCCCTTATATATGCAGGTGTAGTGGTGAGCGAGAGAGCGTCGTCGTCTCTGCTCTCGTATTCGCTCTCTTTTTCGCTTTGCTCTCACGCACATAATAAATATTACAACAACAAGCGACCGCTTCCGTTTTTTTCTTTTCGTTTTTTTTTTTTTTATTAGTGTGGAAGTTGTATGGCGTGTGTAGTAGTAGTAGTTTTTTTTTTGTACTTTTGTTGTGCTTTTCATGTTTCTTCGCTTTCCTCTTTGCGCAAAACGTTCGCACAGCATTGCCAGCATTAATGAGAGCGAAAAAAGCAAAAATGAGAGCGTTCGTTTTTATAACTGCAATTTTTACAATATGTTGATAAAAATTTTATATATTTTTTTTTATCTAAATATAGACAATAACAGCAAACACAGCAATAAGAGAAATACAACTATAAGAAGAAGAAACAACCGCAAACTTTGTACTTTAACATGAACAAAAATGCCGGCGATGGCAGCGGCAACGATGGCAAAAACTCAAACAATCATGGTGTTGGCAAGGGGGGAGGTGGCTCCAGCGGGGGTGGTGGAGGCGGCGGTGCTGGCGGCGGACAGCACGATCCAACCGGACTGCTAGATGCGGCCTCAATTTTTGGTAAGTATAAATAATAGGTAAAATAACACAAATATTAATATTTCCGCTTTTTTACTCTCTCTCTCTCCCTCCCTCTTCTTAGCGTATTGGGGCCGTGATCCGACTGGGGCTGCAGCAGCAGCTGCATCGAATCCACTGTTTAATTCACAGTTCAATGCAGCCGCCGCTGCCGGCTTGGGTCTGCTGCCAAATGCTGCGGGCGCAGCAGCTGCCGCTGCCAATGACCGTTACTCATCGATGGCAGCGGCTGCGGCAGCAGCGGCCGGCGCCCATCATCATCAGAACACAATGGCCGTTGCGGCCTCCCAGGCCGCCAGCTTAGCGGGTTTGCATCCAGCAAGTGAGTAAAATGTCGGCATCGACAAATCCACTCTCCCCCTCTCTATCTATCGCTCTATACAACTTTAAACTAGCATCAGTGTTGCCAGAATTAAATGGAGACAAAATAAAGGACAAATTTAAATTTAGAATTTCTGCTCAACACACAAAACAAAGCTCAAAGCTTATTTCCTATTTTGAGCTTAGGAAAATAACTAGCTATTAAATAGCCGGAATGTCAACACTGATTAGCATACGTAAAACAATAAACACAAATTAAGCGAAAACTGAAAATAGGCATCTAAAGCGACGCAAGCAGCGCAGCAGCCTAGCTGGCGCTCGGCGCTAAAATGTTACCACTTTTTATAGAAGTGCGAGCAACAGGAAATGAGACAGGAAAGGAAAAAAAGAGGAAAAATTAAGAGTTTTCAATTTGAAATAATTAAAATTTTTGTATTATTTGTGTGGAGTGCAACAGCAAATGTCTCGTCTAAAATTAAGCGCGATTCATTTGAAGAAATCTCTCCAAGAGCAACAAAATCACTTGTTCTCTTTACGCTTTGTTGGCTTGGCTTTAAAACAGCTCTCTTAGCCACCATTGCGATAAATGGACAAGCACATGTTTATATATCTGAAATAAATTATATATCTGAAATTTGGTGTAGTTCTATTTAGCATTATGGTTTATATAATAAGATTAATTTAAGATATTACCTTTGAGTACTTAGTTTCATTAAATTTTACGCTTAATTTCAACTAAACATTGACAAGAAAATGCTTTAGCATTGTGAACATTGCATAATTTAATATTTAAATATTATACAAAAATTATTATTATTAAATTTGTAACTAATTAATTTGTTGATAATTGATAATTGCTTCTTGGTCAATTAGCTTTTGCTTAATATTATTATTATCTTTTTATTTCTTTTAATCACTTTCAATTTACTAAATCAGTTAATTATCAATATGAATTATTAGATTTATATATAATGTTTGCAAATATTTCTTGTTTTTGTTAAGAAGTACTTGCAACATGAGTTTTCCTTAAAATCTTCAATTGGTAGTAATGACTAACTAAGCCACAGTTTGAAGCAGATTAATATCACTTCGTTAACTTAATATTTATGTATCAATTTTATCTAAAGATAAACTAATCTCTCGTTGTGCTTTTGCAGGTTGGTGGTCCATGGCCCAACTGGCCGCTCAGGACTATTTTAGTCGACTGCAAGCATCGGGCCTCTCGCCGTTTCCACATCCCGATCTGGCCGCCGCCTTTGGCCCCGCTGCCATGGCAATGGGCGCCGGCGGCACTGGCTCCTCTGGCGGTGCAGGTGGTGCTGCGGGCATGGTTGGCGTTGGAGCCGGCAGCGGAGGTGGCGGAGGCGGTGGCGGCGGAAACAGCAGCAGCTCCAGCAGCAAATCGAACAAATCGCGCAAGGAGAAAAGGGCCGCCCAGCAGCAGCAACAACAGCAACAGCAGCAGCAGCAACAACAGCAACAGAATCTGGCCAACAGCCTGAATGTAGCGGCAGCGGCAGCAGCCGCAGCAGCAGCCAATAATCCAGCCGCAGCGTTGGCCAGCATGCATGGCTTTGGACTTCCCGGCACCAGCAGCATGTCCCAATCGGTGAGCAGTGCCTCCATTTCAACCAGCAGCGGCAGCCATGGTGGCTACAAGGTGAGTCTTGGCCGATTCCCCAAACTTTGTGTGTCATCATCTGAATCCATTAGAGATGCGTAAAAAGATGAAAATCCACTTCACATCTCAGTTCTAAACTTGCACACCTGCAAGTTTTTCCCTTGGCTGCAATGTGTGCCTTGGGCGTTTATCTTTGACTGTCATCAGCCAAATCCAATTCTCTCGATTTCCATTGCACATCCTAATTTAATACTCCTCCAATTCGCTGCTTTCCTTTTGCAGAGCACGGCCAGCGCGTACGGGAAACCATCGACAATGACGAGCAGCGGTGGGGGAAGTATTAGCAGTATTGCCAGCAATCCCGGTTCCGCCTACGATCCGGTCACGCTGCACAAGGAGCTGTTGGCCATGAAGGCCGTTGCAGCAGCGGCCTCCGGTTCGGGAGTGGGTGGCATGTCAGGTCTGGGCGGCGGCAGTGGCTCCAACAGTTCCTCGAGCAAAAAGTCGAGCGGTGCTGGCAGCGGCGGCGGCGGTGGTGGTGTTCACGCTCACGGTTTATCCAATCTGGCCATGAGTCTGGGTGCGGCGGCGGGCAATAGCAGCAGCGGTGGTGGCAACAACAGTGGTGCCGGCATCATGTCCAGCAGCAAGTCGTCGGCTAATGTTAGCTCCAGTTCCAATTCGTTGGCTGGCATTCATCCGGGAATGTCGATGTCTCCACATGGCAACATCTCGGGCAGCGGCTCGGGCAAGGATCGCGATCGGGATCGGGATCGTGACAAGAATAATCCCTCACTGAATGCGCTCAACTCGCTGTCACAATTCGGTGCACTGGGGATGACGCCGCAGCAGAGCATGCAGGCGGCAATGAATGCATTTGCGGCCAGTACTGGTGTCTCGCCCAGTGCCACGGTCACCTCATCCGCACATCCCTCCCAGCAGCAGCAGCAACAGCAACAATTGCCCATCACAACTTTGGCAGGTGGCAGTGGCAATGGATCTAAAAATAGTAGCAAGGATTACATGAGCAATGCGGCCATGATGAGCAGGTAAGTCAGATGGATGATAGAATCGCTGTGAACAGTTTTTTATGTATTTGTTCCTTGACAGCAGTGAGCATCCGTCGCTGTTGGGTGTGCGTCTGCCGCCGGATACGGAGATTATCAAATATACGTCCTCCATCGTGGGACCCAAGATACCTGGTAGTACTTCACGTGGTCGCAAGAAGACCATTTCTGAAACAGAACAACAACAACAAGCCACACAGAAACAACAACAACAACACCAAGCAGAACAACAGCAACAACAACACCTTACACAACAACAACAACAACAGCAGAAGGATTTAGAAATGCAAACAACAAATGCAATTTCCTCTCTGCTTTCATATTCAGGGCTCAGTCCGGCGAAGCGTGCCCGTCTCGAAATGGAATACGCCGCAATGGCGGCGGCAGCACAACAACAACAACATCTGCACGGCATGCTGGGCGCGGCAGCTGGGATGTCGGGCATGGGTCTGGGCATGACCACCATGGATCAGTTGACCCAAGTGTCGAAGGCAGCCCAGGCAGCGGCCACCGCTTCCGCAACGTCATCGGCATCGATGGTGACGAGCAGCGCTGGCCAGAGTCACAGCGGCAGTGGCAGCAGTCACAGCAGTGGTGCTGGCCACAGCAGTAGTGGTCAGAATGCCCAGCAGTCCAGTGATCGGGTGGAGGTGATCAAGTTGCCACCCACAATCACCTCGAATGGCGCCTACAATCTGTCCAGCAAGGGATGCGGCGCCAAGGAGTTGCATGACCTAACCACAGATCCATCGCTTGCCGCCGGCGTCAACCTCAGCTTGAAGTCGAGTGCGATGCCGGCCAGCGGCGCCATTGGCTCTGCCTCAAATCCCATAACCATCGATGATTTCGATGCGCCACTCAATCTATCGATGAAACCCTCGGACAAGAGCAGCAGCAGCAGCAGCAACAACAATAGCAACACTCTCAATCCAACTGGAGCTGGAGTTGCCGCCACCGCCGCCTCATCGACAGTTGGCTCGGCGCTGGGCGGCCTCGCCGGTGATTATCAGGTACAGCAGAGTGGTGGTAATGGCGTCAATAGTCTGCAGAGCTTGAGCTCCATTACGGCTGCTTTGGGCGGCAATGGCGGTATGCCCGGTGGCTCCATTTCGGGCAGCGGTAGCGGTGCTGGCGGTGCTTCACCCTCACCCGGTCTAGGTGTTGGTGGCATGCCCGGCATCGGCTCGGGCGGCACATCGAATTCGGGCTCCGGTTCCGGATCGGGTTCGTCATCGGCAGCATACAAAGAGGGACGTCCACGGAATTTGGGTCGTGGTGTCTCCAAGCCCAAGAAGAATACGGTTGCCTCGCTGCTGGCGCAATCCCGGGCAGTTGGCCTAAAGCCGATGCTGGCAACACAGCAGCTGCTGCAACAGGGCGCCGATATCGTAAGAGGATATAGTGATTTTTTGTCAACTTTGCCAATGTTTCAAAAACAACTTTATCACTTACAGGAGAAGATACGATTGGCGCTCAGCGAGGCGAACGCACATATGGAAACGTCAACGGACTCGGAGAGTGTCGCCGCTGAGAGCGGCCTTTCGGAGTCGGAGAGCGAGGATGCCAACATCTTGAATGTGGCCGAGTTGCGGGTGCCGCTGGAGCTTGGCTGGAAACGGGACACGGTCATCCGGGGCTTAACCAAACAGGGACAGATCCGTGGCGAGGTCACCTACTATGCGCCGGGCAGCACCCTGCCCCTGAAGACCATTGGCCAAGTGTTTGCTGTGAGTTTGTAGGGATCATTTAAGCAACTATTTCAGATCTGCTCACTTTGAGACACGCAACACGCTCAACACACTCGAAACTACTCCTAACAAGCTGCTCCTTATTTATCCTTTGTAGAACGAGGGATTTTAGTTAACTTTTGTCATTTAAAATTATAGAAAAATTGATTTATATCTGAAAAGAAAACTAAACAGAAATGGAAATATCTAAATTAATTTATTACGAATTCATTGTTCTTTTTTTTTTAATATTTAAAGAGTTATTTTTTATTATTAATTAATGTTCACACGCTCACAAAACAACACTTGACAAATTTGCACAACTTGAAACAAATAAGTAAAGTTTTTATTTTTTTAATATTTATATTTGTGTCCTCCGCAGTTGTTGGAGCAGCAGCCGTCGAGTTTGACGCGTGAGAATTTCAGTTTCTCGGCACGTGCGATTGTTGGTTCATTTTTGCAGCCGGCGCCGCCGCCTTATGCGAATGATGGCGAATACATACGGATGACGGACGAGGATGTGGCCAAGCGGCTGGAGGATCTGAAGGTGTTCACGCGCCAAACGCTCAACGTGGAGCAGCGCATCGAGATTGCCAAGCAGCAGCAGGCGATGCGCGATGCCAAGAAACAGCAGAAGGAGGAGTTGGCCCGCAACAAGGAGAAGGCGCGCCAGGAGAAGAACGCCAAGCTCGAGCAGCAGCGCAAGGAGAAGGAACTCAAAAATCAACAGGCCATCGAGGTGAGCTAAATGGAAATCTACCAATGAATGGTTAATTAAAATCCATTCTTTTTTGCAGGAGCGCAAGAAGCGTCAGGAGGAGCTGGATCGTCTCAAGCAGGAGGAGTTGCTCAAGAAGCAGCAGGTCAGTTGGCATTCCAAATCAAGATCTTCTCTCTTTTGCGTAGTCTTCTCTCACTTTCAAATTGGCATTTTCTTTGTAATATCTTTTAAATAGGAGAAAGAGAAGCGACGTCAGGAAGCAATTCTAGCTAAGGAACAGGTACAGCAAGATTCATATTCCCTACCCAACCAGCCCGACCAACCTCTCCCACCCCCTCTCTCTCTCTCTCTACATTTCTCTCTCTTTCTCACTGTGCTCCCACTTTGTTTTAAGAAAACTTAGTAATTGAGTAATTGATTGACTTTAAAAACAAATATTAACAAGTTAAATAATTATTTATGTTTAAAAAGGAATTTCATTTGTTATTTAATTCTAAATTACAGCCCAATCTTATTTTAGTTACAAGTACAATGTTTTTACAGCTAGTTAAAATTACCTAGTCCCAAATATTATTTTTTAAATTTTCATTATCTGTTTGTTGGAAGACTTGATTAATTTCTACTTTTTACTACCTACTTGGAATCCCGACTTGTTCACATAAGTGATTAAAGAAACTCGGTTAGCGAAAAACAATTTTTATTTTTATACAAATTGTTTATAAATATATTTTTGAGGACTCGCCATAGTTTGTAAATAGATTATTTAAATATTCTAGATATATCTATTTATTGAAAACTCTTCGTAGCTTTTGAATTAGTTTTTACTTTCTGACTATTTGCGCTTCGGTTAGTTTCCAATCCCCACAATCCTAAAGCACGTCCAAAGAACTCTTTTTCTCTCTCTGATTATTGATTTCTGATACGATTGTCTTTCGATCTCAACAGGAACTACAGAAACAAAAGGAGCTGCTGCTGGCTGCTGAAATGGTACGTAATCCTTTAAGTAATCCTTGTGCATATCACACTAATTAGAATTCTGTGTTTCTTCGCGTCAATCAAGGAACGGGAGCGTCGTCGTCAGCACATGAACCTCATTCGGATGCTCGAGTTGCGTCGCAAGTTCGAGGAACGTGAGAAGAAGAAGCACCAGTTGGTGTTGGATCGGTTGATACTGCGAGAGCGTCGCATGGCGGAGCGTAAGCGAGATGCAGAGATTCTGCAATTGATACGCAAACCGAACGAGGATTCGGAGTTGCCGCAGGAGCTGTCGGTGCCGGAACTGGAGCGCATTGCGGGCAATCGTTTACCCGGCCAGGCAATGGCCGATCTCCTGATGGTCTTTGAGTTCCTCCACAATTTTGGTGAGACGCTTGGCTTTGACATGGAATCGCTGCCATCGCTGCAGAATCTGCACGACGCCCTCATCAGCGACAGCAATGCGGACGCCGAGGAGGAGCTGCTTTCGGTGATGACGCACCTGTTGGTCTGTGCCATCGAGGATCCGGGTGTGCCCAATCCGGGACGCCACACCACGCTGCTGGGTCAATCTCTGCGCAATGCGGACATCACCAATTCAAATGTATCGGAAATATTACGCATCTATCTGTATGCGACGGCCACCGGCGAGATACGTCAGATGCACGGCATCACCGTGGACAGGGAACGGGAGCGTCGCGTGCCCGATCATCATCAGGTGGATGCCGACACGGCGACCCATTCGGCCAAGAATCACGAGTACTACAAGTTGCTGCACGAGAACGATACGTGGAAGCTGTCGCATGCGCTGAAGGATCTGCCCTTCGTCGCACTGAATCCGACGAGGAAGGCACAGATGCTGGCCCACCTCTGCAATGATCTGCTGATGAACAAGGCGGTGCTGCGACAGATCGACGGTAGCCTGGAGACATGCGCCCAGATGCGCAAGGAGAAGTACATGACGGACATGAAGGTGCGCAAATACAAGGCACTCCATCAGCGCAAGGCGCGCATCGAGGCCTACGAGAAGGCCCAGGCGGAGCGGGAGGCCACCATGCAAGCGCTCTTCGCCCAACAGAAGCTCGATGCGGAACGGGAGCGGGAACGTCTTGCCAAGCTGGCCGAAGCCGAAGCCGAAGCCGCCGAGGCGGAGGCTAACAAACAACTGGCAAATGCCGCCTCAAATGAGCCGACAACTGATGGCTCAGCTCCGCCAACGGATGGCATTGATTTGAACAATAGCGAGGACAAAACTCTCGAGGAGCACAGCGGCGCCAAGCAGGAGCAGCAGCAGCAGACGGGAGCAGCAGCAACAGCAGCCACAGTTGCTGACACGGAGCAGGCAGTGCAGCCCATGGAAGTGGATGCAGATGCTCCAGTGTTGACCGCCGCCAACAGCAGTAGCAACAGTGGCAACACTGAATCTGCAGCTGCTCCCAGCTCCGAAGTGAGTCCCACCAAAATGGACGAGTGTCCAGTGCTGAATGGAGCAGGTATTGTTGGGGTAGCTGCAACTGTAGCTGGAGCAGGAGTTGGAGCAATCACAACACCAGCTCCAACAACAACAGCAACAACCACAACAACAACAACAACAGATGGAAGTATGACGTCATTGCTGCCACAGGCTAAGAAGAGCAGCGCACGAAACTCCATCAATGAGGATGGACACGCGCAGAGCCACGATGTAAGCATCATTGAGGATGATCTCTCCGATCTGGACTCGGAGATCACCAACGTGGAGGAGGACGAGGATAATCGCCTCAGTGCGGACGAGCTGCAAAAGAAGCTGGACAAGATTGTGCGCGCCTCGCTCAACTGCAAGGAGGCGCTGGAGAAGAGCACCAATCAGTTGAGGGCCGCATGCTTTGGGCAGGATCGATTCTGGCGTCGCTACTGGAAACTGCCCAAGGCGGGTGGCATCTTCATTGAGGCGCTGGAGTCGGCACAGAATGACATCTGTGGCTATCACGAGGCACTCGAGTCCATGGACGATGACAAGCATGACAAGTTGAACAATGTGGAGAAGCTGGACGACAAAGAAGCTGCAACGGAGGAGGCAGCCAGTACGCCAGCAGCAGGCGGCGAAGATGGAGCAGCCGCCGCGGAGCCCATGGAAGTGGATGATGCCGAGTTGGTGGCAGACACCAAACAGGAGCCGACAAATCATCAAGTTGTCAATCCAGTTGAGGATGAGGATGACGACGACGATGATGATGATGATGATGTGACGGAGATTAACAAAGTGGAGCCCGAAATTGTCGATCTGGGCGATGATGATGATGACGACGAGGTCGTGTTGCCACCAACAGAGCCACCAATTGTGGCACGACCCGAAATTAAGGTCAAATCGGAAATGGAACTGATGGGACCACCGCCCACAGTCATCTCCACCAAAACGGACTTTGAGGCCGAGATCAAGATACCCACCATACCCGGCCTGATGATACCCACGCTCAGCAACAACAACAACAACAACAGCAACATGAACAACAACAACAATAACAATAATAATGACAACAACAGCAACATTGGCAACATTGGCAGCAACGGCAACTGTGATAAGCTGGAGTCGGTGGGTTTGGTGGTTAGCCAGGAGGATCTGAAGAAGGAGGATGACTGCATACTTGTGTCGGCATCGCATCCAAGCGAGGATACCACACCCAAATGGTTCTCGATTGTTAAGCGCGAGGTGCCGCTGATCAGTGAGCTGCCGCCGGAGGAGGGTGGCTGTGTGGCAATGGAACTGCAGCACAGCTATGCCAGCTATCAGCACTGCAGTGCCCAGCTGCAGTTGCAGGGTCATCCCTGGGATTTGATCAACAACATGCAATACTACAGCATACCGATGGAGGAGTGCAAGGTGGATCCCACAAAGTTCAGTCAGGAGTGCATCTTTTCGCTGTCCGGTCTCGATGAGAAACAGATGCAGGCCAAGCTCGATGAGTACGAGTTGGCCAAGTTAACAGCAGCGGCAGCAGCAAAAGTCACCGAAGCAACAGTGTCAAAAAACGGTCTGGCTTCTCCTCATCGTTGCCCGCCAACTGATGAGGAGCAGCAGCAGCAGCCGAAGCTTTCCAAAACCGAACCGGAAGCGTTTTTTCGTTTGCGCACTGATGCCGCACCGGATACGGGCGGGGGGAGTGGTGGCAACATTGTTGCAGCAGCAGCAGCAGCTGGCGAGATTACAGAGGTAAAGCCCAAGATTGAGCTGCGTCTGGATGAGGCCCTGTCCCAGGCCTACTATCATAATATAGCCAACATGTCGCTGAGCTCGGTGCAGACCTACATACCCATAGACATACCATTGCCGCTCTCGATGACGCCGGATGAGCATCGGCTGTTGGAGCAGGTGAAACTGGCCGGATTTCCGGAGAAGGTGCATGGTGTCTATGTGCCGCGACGTCAACGCTACGGTTGGTGGCAACTTAACGACGAACAGAAGTTGCGACAACTGCTAAAGACGCTGAATCCGTCCGGTTTGCGGGAACGCGAACTCCAGGAGAATCTGATGCGTTTCCTGGGACTCGAACAGCCGCTAGGCGTCAACTATCAGCTGAAGTCAGCGACCAGTGATATCCCAACCGAACTGGCGGATTATATGCTGCCCGATCGGCCAGCCGATTGGAATCCGAATGTGGCCAGGCGGGTGGAGCTGGCGCTGTTGGAGCAACTGGAATCGCTGGAGGATAAGATAGCCAGCGCCTCCATGCAGCTGAAGAACTGGCAGCTGCCGACGCGCAGCGAGAACGAAGTGAATCTCGCCGAGCTGGAAGAGCTGACGGAGGCAGACTTTGTCAGCATCATACCCATGATCCGGGAGCGCATCATTGATCTGGAGGCGAATATTGAGCGACGCTATCTGAAGCCGCCACTCGGCTCCCAGACGGGTGATGCTCATCTCGCTGTCATTGCCCAGAATCAGCAGACGTCGACGCAAACGCAGAACTCTGCCTCGGCCGCTGCTTACCTCTTGCAAATGCAACAGCAGCAGCAGCAGCAACAGCTGATGGCACAGCAGCAACATCAGACGCAGCAGCAACAACAGCAGTCGGGCAACCTCAGCAACAGTGGCAACCTCAACGCATCCGTCTTCAATGAGCGCACCATGGCACTGGCAGCAGCAGCTGCAGCGGCGGCTGCAGCAGCATCAGCGCCAAGCAGCGCAGCCTGCGAAACGGCAGCAGCAGCAGCGGCCGCAGCAGGTGGCATTGGCGTTGGTGGCAGTGTTGAGCCCTGTTCGGGTGCTGCGTCGCCGTCGAGCAACTGCGGCGACAGCGACAAGGATGAGAAGGTGGAGAATATACCCAAAGGCCTCGTCCAATGGAGAGATGCGGTCTCCCGCTCCCACACCACCGCCCAGCTAGCGATGGCGCTCTACGTGCTCGAGTCGTGCGTGGCGTGGGACAAGAGCATCATGAAGGCGGTAAGTTTACTTTTCACTCTTTTCCTTTTGCCTTTTGTTTCGTTTTCGGCTTTTGCTTAGCTTTGGCACCCTATACCACCTATACCTACACCTATATCTATATATCTATACCCCGCCCCACAATTATTACCATATATCTATATCTATCTTTATCCACCCAACAATTAAACACAAAAAAAACGAAAGGAAGAAAATTGCATTTGGGAAACCTTGTAATCACCATTTTTCATTTTGTTTTCGGCTCTCATTTGAATACACTCACTCATACTCATCCAAATACTTTCACACACCTAACCTTAACACTCTTACACACAGATACACACACACACACACATTTATATATATACATGAGCACTAACCATTCTCTTTAATCGTATGCCTAATTTCTTGTTAGTGTTTCTCAAAGAAGGAAAGGAAACAGTTTGAAATTGATAATCAATTTAATATGCTGAGTATGCAAAAATACAGTTCAACTTCCCTAAAGTGAACTTCTGAATCAATAATGATGCTGTCCGTCTGTCTTAAAAAACCGATCTCAGATAGAAGCAGAAATAGATACTTTTAAATTTTAAATTAAAGTTCAAGTTGGTTTCACTTTATCGATAACTGCCTTTGTTTCGATTGTTAATAAAAACAAATCGATTTCCGATAAAAAGACACCATAAAAGACACAGTTGTAAAGATATAGCCTTACTCCAATTGGATATATGATATATCCCGACATATTGAATGTGATATAATTTATTGGGTTCTTTTAATAATCTTAATCATCAGCTAGTCGAATATGCATTTAAAAGTTGCTTTTATAGTTCGATTTTATATATGGTAACATATCTTTACAAACTGATACTCGTTTTTATGAATCGTTTTTAAAGTTTTATTAAACTTTGATTCCTGCAATTCAGATGAGAAAATCAAATAGAGCTTTTACCCCGTGAAGTTGTTTGCAGGAAATCTTCTCAATTTCAAATAAATAGGATTCATTTGAATATGTTTCAAAGATCATTCAACTTTTTGCCATTTTCCCCAAGTAGTGTTATATTTTCCATATATCAATTAAATCATATTTAGAGATTTAATTTAGTTTTTAGTTGCATGCTTTTATTAAGTGGTTTGCTGTAGTTGGAATTCTATTTCCTATTTGCACCCATCTTTTTAAACGAGAAATTTATTGACTGCCTTGAAATTAATTCGATGTTTTTATTGTTTGTTCTTTTTTTCTTTCTTAACACTTTTCGCTGAATGTTTCGACTTGTTTGTTGTTTGTGGTGTTCAATGGTGTTTCTCTTGTTCCAAAAAAAATCAAATACGAAATTAACGCTTTCATACTCACACACACACACACACATACACATACACCTACACACACACACGCACACGCATACATACATTACACACACAACATCCAAAATCACAAATCACACACACACAAACATAAACACGCCATTTGTTTTCACAAATCGAATGCTTTTATTGCCTTACCCGCTACCCGTTATCCGTTTACCCGTTTTACCCGCTACAACGAACGCAACCTCTTCTCTCCACCAAACTGTGACTTCGAACGCAACGCAACTCAAACATCAACTCGAACTCGAACTGCAACTCGAACTACGTACAAAAGTATGCAACGCCCGCAAAGAACAACAAGTCTAGCAAGAGGAAGAGCAATGCCAAAAAGCAAGCAACACCAAAGAAGAAGCAGCAACAGCAAACACCACAAGACACAAAACAAAAGCATTCTTCTAAAAAGGATAAGAAGCAGTCCAACAACACTAAAACAACGCCAAGCAAATCGAAGCAGAAGCAAATAGAAAACACAAAAGAGACGCAACCAGCAAACGCTCCAATGACCATTAAAATTAATTTGAAAGCATTGGCGCAAAACGGTTGCAACTCCAACTCCAACACGAACACAAACACGACAACGAACTCCGACTGCAACTCGGACACGGACGGTGACAGTGAGGGCAAAACGAATGCGAACGGCAAACGTAAAAGACATGGACGACGTTCCGGCACTACTACAAACTCTTGCAAATATTCAAACTCCTTACAGAACTGCCAGTTTTGCACGTCCGGCGAGAACGAGGACAAGCTGCTCCTCTGCGATGGCTGCGACAAGGGCTATCACACCTATTGCTTCAAGCCCAAAATGGACAACATACCCGATGGCGATTGGTGAGTAAAATTCACATATTTAATTTTTAACTGAATCTCCATACTCCCACGTCCCATGTCCTTTATCATACCATACTCTGCTCATCATCCACTCTCAACATCTCTCTCTCTTTTGTCGCGTTTTTAAATTGTGTTTTCGTTTTTTGTTTTTCTTGCCACGCACTGTGCCTGCCCCCCTGTCCCAGATCCGTTCCTCCCTCCCATCCTTGACCGTGCCCCGCTCTAGGGTCCCCTGTATATATTTATGTGGCAACTAATTGATGCTTCTTGCGGCTGCTTACAGGTACTGCTACGAGTGCGTCAACAAGGCGACCAACGAGCGCAAGTGCATCGTTTGTGGCGGGCATCGTCCCTCGCCCGTTGGCAAGATGATCTACTGTGATCTGTGTCCGCGTGCCTATCACGCCGACTGCTACATTCCGCCGCTGTTGAAGGTGCCGCGTGGCAAGTGGTATTGCCACGGTTGCATTACTCGTGCACCGCCGCCTAAGAAACGCAGCGCGGCTAGCAGCAGCAGCGGCGGCGGCGGAGGTGGAGGTGGTGGCGCATCTGGTGGTGGTGCAGGTGGCGGAGGTGGTGGCAGCACCAGCAAATCGCGACGGGATCGCGAAACGAGCACAGCTGCCAAGCGACGGGGCAACGACAAGCATCAACTGATGATGGCCACAGCTGGTGGCAGTCTGGAACAATTGTGCCCCATCATCGATCCACACCAGCAACAGCAGCAACACCAGCAGCAGCAGCAGCAGCAGCAACAAATATTGTTGCACAGCTCGCAGCAGTCGCTGAATTCGTCGCACGATGAGTCGATGACATCTCTGCCAGCGCCGCTTAGGTGAGCCTGGATTTCTTCTCAGATATCTGGATTGATTTGCATACAAAATAATATTCATAAATAGCCATTAAAATTGACTCCTTATTTATTTGGCAATAAAGTCGCAAAAGTGAATAGCTAACAAAATAAATATTAATAAATTATAGCCATTAAAATTGATAATTTATCTTACTCGTAAATTGCATAGAAACAACCTAACTAAATAATTTTGTTTAACAAAAAATTCAGCAAAAAGCGTATTTTTAAATTTTTTAATGGCATAAAAAAAAAGAAATAAATAAAAATCAAAATAAATAACTGTTAAATTTGAAATACTTTTGCAAATAATGTTTACGTAATTTTGCAGTCCCGCGCATTCGATTGCGTCGGCGACGTACGATGATCAGCACCACAACAACTCCATCGACGGCAGTCGCTTCGCCTCGCATCTGGGCAGCAGCAGCGGCAACAACAACGTGCAGCTGGAGGATGGCAGCAGCGCATCGTTTGCCACAAGCTATGCACCGCCCGGCAGCAGCAGTGGCAACTTTGGTGTGCTGCCCACTCAGCCGACGCAGGCGATGCAATTTGTGGCATCGATGTCATCGCCGCGTGCAGTGACACCGACAAGGACACCGACGCCAACGCTGGCTGCAACACCGACACCAGTGGCGACGCCAACGCCACCAGCACCACTGCCACCAACAGCCACGTTGCCGGTGGTGCTGCCGTCGCCAATGCAGCCAGTGCTGATGCAGGCGTCGCCAACAGCGCTGCTCAATGTTGCATGTCAATCGCCACCGCAGCAGCAGCAGCAACAACAACAACAGCAGCAGCAGCAGCAGGCACAGCTGATGGCGATGCCATCGCCAAGGACCTGCACACCAACGCCGCCAGCGGGTGTTACGCAGATGTCGCCGCCACCCATCAATATACATGCCATACAGGAGGCCAAGGAGAAGCTGAAGCAGGAGAAGAAGGAGAAACATGCCACCAAGAAGCTCATCAAGGAGCTCAACGTCTGCAAGACGCTGCTCGGCGAAATGGAGGTAAACTTGCAACTTGCAACATGCAAAAATATACAAAATGGCTAAAATCATTTATAACTGTGTTGTGTTCTATGGTTAGCTTCATGAGGATTCGTGGCCATTTCTGTTGCCGGTGAACACCAAACAGTTTCCCACATATCGCAAGATCATCAAGGCGCCCATGGATCTGTCCACAATCAAAAAGAAACTGCACGATTTGAGGTGAGTGAATGAGATGATTTCCAAAGTGGAGTCATTAACTTATCCGTGTTTGTTGCAGCTACAAGAGTCGCGAGGACTTTTGCGTGGATGTGCGTCAGATCTTTGACAACTGTGAGATGTTCAACGAGGATGATTCGCCTGTGGGCAAGGCGGGGCATGGCATGCGCAAGTTCTTCGAGTCGCGTTGGACCGAACTCACCGACAAGCACTCCTGATATCCCCAACCAACAGCGGCAGCAGCAACTGAGGAAACAGCAGCAACAACTGGAAGTACAACAACAACAGCAACAGCAGCTGCAGCAGCAACAACAGCAGCAGCAACAGCAGCAACAACGACAATGCCGCCAGTGACAAGCGCAACAGCAGCAGCAGCAGCACAATTTTGGTAGACAACAGGCAGCAGCTATAGCTATAGAATATTGTATATAGTATCAGATATATGTTAAAGAGAGAAAGCGAGAGAGATCGAGAGAGATCGAGAGAAAGCGAGAGAGATCGAGAGAGAGAGAGAGAGAGAGAAGTTTGCAGAGGCAGCAGAAGTTTAAGCATTAAGAACGTAGCTGTAGTTTGTATTATTACGCATTATTATATTTATACACATCTGTACACACACACATACACCAACATACACCAACACACACCAACACACACCAACACACAAACATATAATATATATAGAAAGAGAGAGAAGAGTATTCAACGTCCTCAGTTTGAGATCTTGTGAGCAAAAACTGTAAACCTAACTGGAAATGAGTGTGTGTATTTTTGCCAATTATATGTTTTTTGGTTCTTCTGCAAGCAGAAGCAGCAACTAACTAACTGTTTAGACAACAACTAAAAAGATGAGAAGCGAAGAGAAGAGAGGAGAAGAGAGTCTACGCGTGTGTCTGTCTGTCTAGATATGCAACAATGCAACAAATTGAACAGTATTTTGTGCACAAAGCTGCTTTTGCTTTTGCTTATCTATATTATTTCGATTTACATACATATATACATACACATATACATACATTTACATTTACATTTACATTTACATATACATATATATATTTTTTTAATAGATATTTTAAATAGTAATTTACTTTATAAACTGTAACTGTAACGCGTAATTATAAATCTTAACTCTAAATCGATTTTGATTTGCTAGAAATCACGAAGCGCTCATTTAAGTTTTAATCTGTATCGGTACTTATATATATATATATATATATATACATGTATATATATATGTATAGTAAACTGTTTGCAGCTGTACGCAAGCATTGATTGTATTTATATGTATTAACTAAAAAAAAAACAACTAAAACTTACCTATAACATACTCAAAAAAAAAAAAACTAAACAAAAAAAATGGTAGACGGCAAAAAAGGTTTTGTAAACTCACAATTTTAATTTAATTCAATTCAATTCAAATCGATTTAAATCAATTCAATTATTTGCCGCGAGTGTAAATTTTTCAAGAAAACCCACATTTGGTGAACATTTTTAGAGATCAGATCAAACAGAAAACGTTGACAAATTAAAGCGAATAGAGATACAGTATTAAAGGAAGCACACAAACACACACATACACAGCAACACACACCAACACACCAACACACACACACACACACACACACACATCTAACTAAATACTTATGGATAAAATAACAATCGGAGAAATTTAAGGCAATTTTACAGCTTAGCTTAGAAATGATTACAAACGAAAATAAAAATAAAAATATAAAAGTATGTGGCATATTAGGAAACTGCAAATTGCACAATTTTTTAGCTGTAAATACAAAACTAAAATGCAAACAAAATAAAAAAAAAACAACATAAATGAATTAATATTTAAAACTTACATAACCGAAAACACCAAGCGCAAAATTAAATTTCACCGTATATACGCATACTTATATACATATATATATGAATATATAAGAGAGTGTTGTTAATCACATGATATTAAAGTACACACCAAAATACGAAATATTTACATAATGACAATTTTTGAATAAATTAAAAAAACAAATCATTTGCAGTGCAGCACAATAATTGACAGAAAGAAAAGAAAGCAAATCACAAATCGAATTGAAAACGCATTTAAATACAACCAAAATCAGATGAACTCATTTTTAAAGATACGACGACGATTGCTAATTTGTTCAAATTGCTTGTATTTAGATTGTGTGGCAGAAAATACATATATAGAAATTAAATATGATGCATCCATTAAAAACTCCCGACATAAACAGAGAACAACCTCAACAATCGAACTACCTACAAAAAGCAACAGAAACGCAGAATTGGTTAAAAGGACATTAATAATAATAATAGATTTGTATAAAGTACCCACTAATAGTACCGCAGTACATATTTATACTTGTATGTTATGCCATTATAACTGATATATATATACATAAATATATATATATATTATATATTTATACAATGTGTGTTAGCCGCAATGCAATAGTTGATACTGCAGCAAAGTTGACGTTTGCTTCTGTAAATAGAATGCTTCAGACTCCTCGATCCCAATCCACTTTGTACATAACTGAAGAACAACACTTTGGAGCCCTCATATCACCCACACAAACACACACACACACTCACATATATACACTCTAACACACAGATGATAGTGTTGGGTTTACTTCATCCAATTGATTCAAATACGAAACTATATCGAAAGTCCTTAACCTGTATCTATAGTAGGAATTATGTAGCGCTTATCACGAACAAATATCCTTCAAGTTAATTCGGAGTTTTTAGCGCTTTCGCCTCCTTTTCGATGCCCAGGAAATCAACTTGAAGCTGTCGGCAGTAAAAAACAAAAACAATAACTAATTCGCATGTGTGTTGTTGTTTTTTGGTGATACATAAACAGAAATACATTTATTTTTAAAGCGTATTTAACTAATAATTAATTAATAATTATATCTTACATATATACAACATATTTAATGACGGAATATTAAACATATGATTGTGAGCAAAAACATAAAAATTGAAATCGAATAACAAAATCCCCCCCTCCCCGCCTCCCCCCAAATAAAAAAAATAAATTACGATAAACAAAAATTCTCTAAACTGAAGGTAAAATCATAAAAAGTACTTTCGACATTTGTGCACTCATGGAAACAAATACAAGTAAATAAATGAAATTAATCTGTCTTTTATTAACTACTTTATTCTATTTTATTTATTTATTATTTTCATGTAGGTTGGGCATATTCCGGTTATATCTTAAGGATATTTGCATGAAACAGTTTTATCGATTGGCATTCGAATATTTCCAGGATTCGAAATGAGAAAAAATCTAAATGTGAATCTGTGCATTTGGGTGGATGGGTTTGGATCATTCTTGTAGTTTTCGAGAAAAGCACGATTTTAAGATTTAAAATAATTTCCATTCCGAAATGTTAGTGAAATTTGTACAACTGTTTACGTTGTTTGATGATTTTTGAATGCAATTCGATAGATTTTGTTATTGCAAATGTTAAATTTCCTGATCTAATGATTTGTCAGATTTTTATAAATTACCTAAATAGATTTTACTGATCACCCCGAAAGTATGCAATGCAATATTTCATTTTGCCAAATGGAATTTCAGTAGGGAATTTATTTTTCGGCCTAAAAGTATGCTACATATTTGATTAATTTTCGAGCAGGCTGAAAATTTGAGACTTTATGATTTATATATTTAAATATATATATATATATAGATATATGTATATATATCGACTTATGAGAAATGCTTAAGAAGCACTGAGAGAAGATTCTGACACGGCAAAAGTCTATTATTAACTTAACTTTGCCAAAACTGAAGTGATTTTAAAAAGCAAGGAACATTTTAAATTTGAAAACATGATTTGGAGTCGAAATTTCTTGCTTCCTTCCTTAAAACCCCGTGCTGCAATTAAATGAGAGATTAAATAATCCTTAACCAGACCTAAGCAATTACCGTTGATGGATGCAGAGACCACAAGATCAACCCTTGTCTCCGTCTCCATCAAGCGTTCGTTCGATTTGCAGTCAGCTGATGGCAGTCATTGCTTGGATATTGGCAACGTCATTCACCGTTGCAAGTATGTCGGATATCTGTTGGACCATATATAATTGATTGACTGTAATCAAAAGTGAGCGCACTGCAATTACAAATTAGCATGTTGTTGTTGCAGCTTTAAAGCGCATCAAAAACTTACCACAACTGTCTTTTGGCCCTGTTCAATGGCCATATCGTCAGCTCTTGCAACTGGTTGATTGGCTGGCTGACCT
Source organism: Drosophila mimica (assembly GCA_037043585.1). Taxonomy (NCBI): domain Eukaryota; kingdom Metazoa; phylum Arthropoda; class Insecta; order Diptera; family Drosophilidae; genus Drosophila; species Drosophila mimica. The sequence continues at coordinate 232,127 of JBAMBE010000325.1, read as the reverse complement.
GGCCAATAATCACACAGTTGCATCGGCGGAGAAGTGTGGCATGTGCCAACCTGCATGTGGCATGTTGTATTGCAGTAAAATGCTGCAGCTGTAAATTATAAAGAAAAAAATACAACTAAATTGGAGAATTTGGCAAACGCAAAAAATCAATCAACTTGGCTTAAGTTTTTGGCTAATAAATCTCGTTTTGGGGCAACGCTGACAGATTGGCAGCAAATTTTTATGTAGGTGCGATTTTTACCGTGAAATTGGCCGAACATTAAAAACAATATTAGTGTGGGACTCGTCAGACTTAAGCACTGGAGCTGTGGGAACAGCGGTCTCTCTTAGGTGTTAATACTGTGCTTTTTTTTTATGACCCCAAGACAACCTGGCACACAAATCCGGAGCAATCAGCGCTTAAAAGCCGAGAACCTGCGCACGCAAACGACTCATTAAACCCGTATATATATATATGTATGTGTTTATATACATTTGTACGATATATGGTATGCGTACTTTAAGGGGTATACAAATGGAGATGGAGTTTGAGATGGAGTTGGAGATGGAGATGGAGATGCAGATCTACGCTGGCCATTGACAGATTGAAAACTTGAAATTCGAAGCGCTTAAAATTCACTGATTTATGTAATTATTCGGGGCGACAAGCATTTCGTGCAGCGTCTGCATTATTATTGTTATTGTTTTTGTTGTTGCTGTTGTTGTTCTCGAAAGGGTCATCAACAAAAACAACAACAGCCAGAGGCGATATAAGCTTTTTAGCTGTTTTGCTCAACTTGAAAATACCGTCTATCAACTAAACAAAAAGTTTATTTTCAGCCAACAAAATACAAATGAAATATTTTAGTTAAATGCGAATTTTTATAATAAAAGGGAATAATTCTTTTAGAGTTGCCAAATAATTAAAAAATGAATAAAGCGACAGTTTTTTGTTATGGAAGCTATATGAATCGAAGTCAGCTGATGATCAATTGTTTACAGGAAACAGAATTTCACTTCTTTTCAGTTCAGATATTCTAGGGAGCAGCTCATGGATCCGTTTTGTTGACCTGCCCAGGGAAGCATATCCCATCTAACAAGCTGCAGCAAAGGGTATTAAGGCGACGACGACGACAACGGCAAGAGCCACGACAAGATGGGGCAGCTGTAGCTGCAGCAGCAGCAGCAGCAGCAGCAGCAGCAGCAGCATTATCAAAACATCATGCAAGATGACCAAATTAACTGAGCCCCGCACAACAACAACAACAACAACAACAACAACAACAACAAAATGAGGTTCAGAATCGTCGTCTGTCGATGGCGACGACTCCAGCGACTTGGAAGACTTCGTTTTTGGACTCGCACGCTACCTGGGATGGCGGGCAATAAAATTGCCTCCATTGGAAATTAAGAACGAAAAATGTATTGAAAAATCTTTTGTGGAACTGCAGTCGTTGTGGAAGGGGAAGCTGAAGGAGGAGGAGGTGGAGAAGTTGGTGGAGGTGGAGTTGGAGGCTGCAGCAAACTAATTTAGTGCTGTGCAACGAAACGAGTTTCATGGAGTTGTCTCCAACTGGGCAAGCGACAGCCGCATGGGCGGGGGCAGAAGCAGAGGCAGAGGCAGGGCACCGGGAATGGGAAAGGGGCATGGGCCCGGGGCTTGTCTTATACATATATGCATAAGTATATATATATATGTATGTGCTGGTCGGGCCCAAAATGGAGTTTTGAAAATACTTAGTTGCAGGCATTTGGGAAGTTGGCTTTTGTGATTGGGACATTAATTAAGACACAAAATGCCATTAAAAATAATACAAAAAAAAAAAAAAAAAAAACAATGGGTGCGTAAATGCCACGATTAGTCATGAATATTCCGAGCACTCATGAATATTCATAAATTAATGACAGCTCAATGGCTGTCCTCGCAATATAACCAGAAACAAAAGCCAATGTGGCCCATAAAATGATCGTTCCTTGAAGATGTCAGCTCCAATTAGAGGAGTCTCCAGATAACAAATGCTCCGAATACAAATGAATATGTCGCCAAGAGATACAAACAACTTGGCTTAAATGTTGTTGTGTTTGTTGTGGTTAAGCTTAACTTTTGTTTAAAGCAAGTTAATTATTATTAAATACGAAGAGCGGAAGTTTTGGTGGCAGCAATTTGGTTGCTTCTAGTTTGAAGTTGCACAACAAAAAGGTATTTCAATTTAAGTTCCTTTATTTGTTTATTTTTATTTCTATTTTTATTTATATTTTTATTTATATTTTTATTTATATTTTTATTTCTATTTTTATTTATGTTTTTATTTATATTTTTATGATTAAGTTTTAATAAAACGCTTCACGAAACCAACTAGTTTTTACCAAATCGAAGCAGAAAATCAGATGAAGATATTTTAAAAACCTGTTTTGTAAAGAGTTTTATTGATTTTTAGATTAAACATAAACACTTGTTAAATGTGGCTTAATCAATATGCAAAGAGGGCTTATTGAACGGGAAAACGCAATGAGCTGAAAAACAAGTCGGGGAAGTCTCTTTATCCCCTTTGGGGAAGCCTCCTCTCAGAATTATAGGGCGAGGGTACATAAAATTAGGGAAGTAAGTTAAGGTTTTGGTCCACTTTCATTTGCAATTCCAGTTCGCAACTTGTGCTGAGCTTCTCTAGTTACGCAGCGCCTTGTTGCAAGGCCGTGTGCGTGTAGCAGCAACAGTAGTCACGGATCTGATGATGAAAATGATGCCATCTGTTCTCGATGTGCACAGCAGACACCAAACAGTGTCTACAGTCCTCTGGCTCTCAACCTGACTCCGACATGGGTTTTGCTTGTAGAAGCCCAAATGCTGTTGTTGTTGTTCGTTGTTGTCGTTGTTGCTGTTGTTGTTGTTGTTGTTGCTGTTGCTGTTGCACTCTCTCTCTATTATCGTCGCGTCTTGATCGTCGTCGCTGTTGTCGGGTAGAGCAACAACATCATATATTGGTGACTGGCTGACTGGCTGACTGTTGACTGGTGACACATGGACACAAGGCTAGCAAAAGGAGGAACACTCCATAAACTTGGCTGTGTTGCCAGCAATTGCAGTTGGCTGTTGGCAGTTGTTGTGGTTGCCACAATTTGCATAACTTTGTTTTTTCGCTTTTTAAATTGCTACATGTGGAAAACAGCCAAGTCGAAGCAAGATCCACTTTTGGCTGGGTTGCTGTTGGTGGTTGACGGTTGGTGGTTGACGGTTGGTGGTTGGTGGTTGGCGGTTGGTGGTTGCCAAATGAAAACATCAGGCGTGTCTTTGCACCTAAGCCAAGTAAAACCCAGTTTTTTACTTAAATCAAGCAGAAATCTTGTGAAGATCTTCATGAGGTAAATTTTGCTAGAGCAAAGAACGAATTTTTAAATTCGAAAATTCCTAATAATTAAACAATAAATTTCAAATGCTTTCTTGAAACTTGGCTAAATATTTTTCGAAGTCAATAACTTGATTATTTATTATTTAGTTCAGTTAAGTAAGTTTCACTTAGTTATGAGGTAGTTTGTGGTACTCAAGTACTTAAACCACACCTAAAATAAACAAATATGTTAATTCTTGAAAAAGAAATTAACACGTTCTCTTCACTTTTAAACATGAACTGGATTCAATAAGGTTTGCAACATTAACGATCGAGTTTAGTGTAGCTTTTCTCTCAGTGTGTTGATTTCCGCAATTTGCTGAAGCTGAAACTGAACATGAGAAGGAACAGATTTACTGAGGAGCAAGTTGAGGCTCATTATTGTATATAAGTGGCAAACCGACTTTTGGGTTAAGTAGAAGATGTGTGTGTGTCTCTGTATGTGTGTGTGTGTGTGTGTGCTTATAATGGGGCAGCTAATCATGACTTCCGCTCGCACTATTTGCTCTGGCGGATCAAATCAAATCTCACAGAGATCTCCCTGCTCAGTTCGGCGGCTCAGTTCGGTTCGTTTCAAGTCTTGTTTCAGTTTTGGGCTTGCAGATGCCCAGTTTCAAGTTACCAGATTTAAAGTGTAATTGTTTCTTGGGTTATTCTAAAGAAATTGCAGCAAGCAGTCACTTGATTTATGCGTAGCAATATGTGTGAAGAGTAGTTTCCAAATGGGGAAATGGCGGCGAATAATTTTTAATTAAAAAATTTAATGCTCGATTTCTGACGAAGCTGCTCGACTCGCCCGGCAGCTAATCGCGTGGCATTAGTCTTCCCAACTTCGTCGGCCATATTGTCGGCCATTAAAACAATTCTACACATTTTCCAAACTACCAAGGCGGAGGCGGAGACGGGTAGACGCATTTCGGACTCCGACCACGACGACAACTCGACTCCGACTCGAAGTTGGACCGATTAAAGTCAGAGCTGAGCTGAGGTGAGGCTGGGAGTAGGGAGGCGGGGAGGAGGGGGTGGACAGGGAGGGGAACGTGTCGGGTTAGCAGTTGAAGCGGGGAGCACCCATTAGTGCTCAACATGGAAGCTTCGGCGCTCATTCGATTTTAATTGCCACCTTTTGCGTGGCTGGTTGGCCAACAACAAAAGCCAAACACCAACTTGACTTGGCCCTTTTTCGTGGGATTTTGCTGCTCTTTGCTTTGGCCCAGTCTGTTGTTGTTGTTGTTGCTGTTGCTGTTGTTGCTGTTGTTGCTGTTGCTGCTTTGGTCATTAGCGCTGGCTGCGTGTAAAATGGCAGCCGCAGCCCCCGTTTGTACAAACTTGTCGACATATTGAGGTTGATTCGTTTGTTACTAATCCCATGGCCAGCACTGTGCGGCTGTGTCTACACTGACAGAAAAAACGCACACATTTTCAGCTTTTCAATTTCAACACTTATTTAAACAATATTTGTAAATGTTAACAGAAATCAATCATCGAAAATATTCATTTTTTAACATTTCCCGAATTCTTGATGATGAAACTCTCTACGAATTTCTCTGAGTGCATGGCAACTTGGCAACATGGTCACTTGACATAGCGTGGCACTGGGCCATGTCGTGTTACCGCTTTGAGCTGCATCACATGTGCAAAGTCATCAGCCATCGCGTATTGGAATGTTTTTAGCCTGATAATGATGATATATGGCATATTATAAGCACACACACTCTCACTTACACACACACGCATATATATACATAACATATATATACATAACATATATATATATATACTTAAAGAGGGATACAGGTGTAGGGCACTTAGGCGAGCCACTAATGGAAATTATTAGATGCCTTTCCCAAAGAATTTCGAATTACCCGTTTTCACTGCGAACAGTTGCGAGTTGCAAGTTGCGAGTTGCAAGTTATTCGTGTAAACTGCGGTGTCTGAAATGTAATTATGATTATTGGGCTTGCTATTATTGCCTCTGGCAGGTGTTTTGGCAGGAAATAGCGTAATTGCCGTCCAATTTGTAGAGCTTTGGCAATCAGGATTGTTTGTTGGGGTAATGATTTTGGAAGAAGCACGGCTCCCCCAACATGCAACATGCAGCAATCATTGCATAATTGAATCGATATCACACTAATTACTAATTACTTATTACTAATTAGTAATTACCCTATTTTAGCTCAAGCTATTGTGAATAATAACACTAATTTATAGCGCCAGAATGTTAATGTTTGGAAGCAATTAAAAGCTGTGGAAAGCAATTAAAGCAAACCCAGAATTAGAAATCTATTTTGACACCATTTTATTTACTAATTGAAGATATTATTCATAAGGAAACTTTCAGTAATGCATGAAAATATTTAAAAACAGTTTCTTTAAATCCGCATCCAACATTTTTGAGTTTTCTTTTAAAAATTGAGATTAGTTGCACTTTGACTTTTGGGATTTGCTGGCAAATTTCACAACAATATTTTGTATTTTTGTAGTTTTTACGCGCGATTTTGATGCGTTTCCTGCGCGTTTCGCGCACGTTTCCGCCGCATGCATGAAAATTGTTTAGTTCCGTTATCACCGAGATAACTTTACTTACTTTTTTCTCTCTCTATCCTTCTACAACTTTGCTTGTTTTAGATCAATCGTACATCTAAAGCTGGAAATGTGATTTTGGATCGGAACATAAGCCAAAATTATAGTCAGAAAATCGGCATATTGACATATCGGCATATCGAGATATGGGCATAGGTCGAACCTTCAAAATGGCCAAACTTCGTCAAAATTCAACGTATTTTCAAAAGCAAGACGCGTTTCCGGAGCGTTTCCGGTGCGTTTCCGTCGCGTTTCACGCGCGTTTTGTACATAAGGGTACCCTCTTGCTGAAAAGTAGGACTTTTTAAGAAAAGAGAATATTGCTCTTAGCTCGCTCAAATCTCCCACCCTCAGACTGTAATAATTCCAGTCTCCTAGATAATTAATGCATGTGCTCCTTGCGATTATAACGCACCATGTCCTTCGAATATCTCCCAGGGCTTGGTTTTTATGTGCTTTTTTTAGGCGCGTTTTTCATGTGAGTTTTCACACGATTTTCATGCGCTTTTCATGCGCGTTTCTGTTTGTCATTCTCATCTGCCTAATGACAAAATCAGGTGCTGTCGTTTCGCATCTATTTCAATTTCGACAACGTGTTTTTTTTTAGCTTTTTGTTCAGTTCATGACAATTTAATGAATCCTAACAAAAATCCAACTAAATAATACAAACTTTCGAATGGTGGCATTCCACAAACTGGTGATTTCCGCACTCGAAGCTATGTTAAATGGCTGAGAGCCTTGAGTAGGAATCGTAACTGAAACCGACTGAAATGCCATTGTTTGGCTCTAACAATCGGCGTAAGTTGGTAGCAACTGAGCTACAAATGTATATAAAGTATATATATATGTATATATATATATATATATATATAAAGTATTCGCATTGCAATTGTGCGTCGAAAGTGTTGGGCACGCAATTCCGTTTGCGGCTTTAATAAAGCTAAATTCAATTAATGAACGCAGCTAAAATCAAAATGCACATTGCCACATAACATAACATAGATACACACACACACACACACACATACACAATGCCATTGGTATTGCACTGAATTGTAATTCGCAAGTCTTTAATTGCATTTAATGATGCAGCTAGAAAATAGCTAAGGGGGGGTTTGGGGATGTTTGTTTTGATCTGATTTTGATGCGATTTCAGTTACGTGCCCACAATTCGCACAATTGCGTTAATTGGCTTGGTTCGCTGCTTGCTGGCAGGCACTGTTGTCCGGTTCTAAGACTGATTTAACGATGGCTGCTCGCGCTAATGGGCTACAACTTCATTGGTCAGCTGTTTGGCTCAATTTAGTTTTAATGATGATCACAGCTCCAATTGTGGTCGAGTTTTTAATGAGCCTAATGAACCGCAACGGACGCTTGCAACTTGCAACTTGCAACTGCCACAGTCACTGTCAAAGCGCAGCCAAGTTATGAACAAGCGGCCAACATAGATCGCCATTAGTAACAGCGTTTCAGGTCCAATCGATGTATCTCATAGATACGCATGAGACAATTAAATGCAGCCATTTCAATGTTGCTGCTGCTGCTGATGTTGCTGCTGTTGCTTACGTTGATTGACAACGGACATTGGCATTGCTACGGCGGTAATTGCAATTTACACTTTGATTTCAATCAATTGCTGAACGCCTGCGACTCGACTTTGCTCGACTCGGAATTGAATCTGTTGCCAGAGGCACGATTTACACTTGAAAAAACAATTATGACACAACATACAAAATTAGTCCCTGTAGACTGCCAGTCTTATTTTTCAGCTAATGGAATGTTTCGCAAAATGTTTACTTTTCCAAAATATGTTTTTTTTTCTTTCATTATATTCCTGAAAAGTTAAGTTAAAATTTATTTTATTATTATTATTTATTTATTGAAACTGCGTTTTTTAGGAAATCAATTTTTTTGGCATTGCTTTGGTTTTTCTGAGTGCAGTTTCAAGTTATTAGCCGAGTTGTCCATTGTGCGGGTCTGTCTTTGTCTTTGTCCCAGTCTCCGCCTTTGTCTCTTTCTGATTGTCTTGTTTTTGGTTCATTAACAAATATTAGTCTCAATATTGTTTTTATCATTTTCAATTTATGTGCGGTTCGGACTTTTGCTTTAATTGGCCATAAAGAACTGCACGCTCGACTGACTGACTGACTGACTGATTGACTGACTGACTGACTGACTGGCTAGCATTTTAGTCGAGCTACTTATGGAGAGAGTCGCAGAATTGGAATTGGAATTGGACATGGAATGCGGGCAGTGGACGTTCTAATGAGTAGTCTAATAATATATCTAATAATTATTGCATTACGAGTGGGATACAATTTATTGGACAATGCATTTTATTAATTAATTAAAATTAATGCGTAGGAGTTTGTTTTTTATTTCATTTCATTGTTCATTCAAAATGTGAAAACTACTAGTATTTAAATATAGATAAATTTGCACATATATTTGAAGCTCAGCTATTATATAATTATGTGACGCATATCTACTCAAAAAGTTAATTTTTACAAAACTAAATATGGCTACCACTTTTAACATATATATATTTGATTTGAGTTCCGAAAAATATGTAAACTCAAGAAACTTTTTTTGATTGATTGATTGATTTTAATAATGTAAACTAGTTTTGGATCTCATGTATCAAATGCATTGCAACAGTTTTAAGACATAGTCTAAATCGAATGCAACTCTGTAAAATTAAGCATATAATTTTCAAAGTAAAAATGGCATGTGAAAAACATGGGGTCTTTGTGAAAAAACAATTCCATTACGCAATCTATAATCTATAATACTATTAGCTATAAGTACAAGTGACATGTGAGCTTCCAGGTAAGCTCTCTTCCCCGTCCACCCCCGACTACCTTCGATGTATTTTCACAGCCCACAAATTACACACAATCAATTTGATGTCAACGTAAAAAACAAAACAGAAAACGAGAGGTGAACAGAGAAGAAGAAGAAGAAGATACCAAAAAAAAGAAAACAAAAAATAAACTGCTGTAGATACAAGCCAAAACAAGCTCAACTTGGAGCTGTATGAAGCAAGTTGAACGCGGACTGCCCAAAACGCTGTCGAGTCTTCCTCGGCTCAAGAAATAGACGCAAAGCTCCAGAGTCGAAAGTGACTAACCCCAGGCACAATGTTGGCTGGTTGGTTCAGTTGGCTCAGTGGGGCCATTAGCCAGACCAAAATACACAGCCGAAACAAAAACAAAAACAAAAATATATGCAACACTAATGGTTACAATAACAACAACAACAGCAACAACAACAACAATACTAACAACCATAACAACTTGGGCCACGACATTTGACAACGCTAATAAATGTGCTGAATTTCATATTTATGGCTTCATAATTCCATAACGAAAAAACAACAAAAAACAACAAACAACAACAAAAATATATAAAATAAGTCGAAGAAGCGAGTTCGAATGGCACAACATTTGTTCAAGCCAACGAGGAGGGAGGACGGGAGGACTGGAGGACTGCGGATTGTTGTGGACAGAGGAGTGCTAGCGAGTTGTCCACAGTTCAACTCAAGGAGTCGCTGGCGTTGGTTGGTGTTCAAATTTCATGTGCTCTCCCAAAAAGCAAAAGCGGTGCCGGCAGTGGAGCTTTAGATTCAGCTCCAGGCACAGCTTGGACAATGTTGTTATTAGTTTTGTTAACTAGTTATATCCTGTATTTAGCAGATGGAAGGGGTATTTGCAGTCAATCCAACACTTAATAATATAATTAGAATATAGCAAAGAAGAATTAATAATTATTATAATGAATATATATAATTACAATAATAAAATTCACCTAAAATGGTTTTAAGGAATCTTTACTTGACACGGTTTGGGGCATTCAACTTGGAGATGGACAATTTGAAAACTTTTAAGTCAAGTTAATAGCTTAAATTATAGATAAATTATAGTAAATTTAAGCTCTGTGTTTTTACTCCATTTTGGATTTATCCAGTCGATTTTGTTTATATTGATTCGTATTCCATTAGTTTGGAAATCCGATTTTTGGCATTATATATGTCAATAGTTTTATGATTTCATATTAAATGCAGAATTATTTGTATTATAAAAAATAAAAAAATAAATATATTTTGAGTGAATTAGTTTTACAGTTACAGTTCAGCTGCAACCACCCGATTCATTTCCCATGTGATTCGAAGCCAAGTTGGTGTCGAGGCCGCTGCACCGTCAGGCGTCTCGTTGCTATCTCTCTCTCTCTCGCACACACTATTTGTCTCTCTCACACACTCAATAAACGCCAATTAAAGTCGCAGCAGTGTCTAGGCAGTGGGAGGGGGGGTTGGGTGCCTGTGCTGGGGGCAAGGCGCAGACAGGCGACATTTGTTAATGTTTTTGTTGCTTGAGGGGTGCCTCGGTCCGATGGCGGCGCACGTGAGCATAAATCAAAGAGATTAATCGAACATGGCTCAATTGCATGCGAAACATGGCTAACAACAACACAGCAACAGCTGGAGAGGAATAAGCCAATAAGCGAATTATAAACGTATAACGAGGCTGCATTTGAGTCATGGCTCATGAGCTCATAGCCAGGTCACAGACTCAAGTACAGATTTGTGAGAGAATTGTTGCCAAAAAAAAGCGACCCTAATCAAATGGATAATAGTAGGGATATTGAGGGGGGAGTGCGGGGGAATGGATCAGGAGGAGAAGGAGGAGCAGGAAAAGTGCAAGCCATTGGCCCGTGGCTCATTTAAAATGCAATAAGAAACGCATCAGCCTCAAAGCTCAGCTAAACGCTTTGCCAGAGTATTCCCCACTTCCCCAATCCCCACTTCCCAATCCCCACTCCCCACTCCTCACTCCAGTTACCCTTTAGGCGTTGTCTGCTGAACAGTGCCTCATAATTACAGTCGCATCTAGAGGTGCAATCAGGCCAATGCAGAACGGCAGACAGCGTCTGGAATTGCCGTCCAGCTGGCCATAATTTGAATTCGCTGGCCAACCCCGGCCAGCCATTTTGGCCCAGACAGAGACCAACAGACCAACAGACCAAGAGAACAATTCGAACAATTGCTACGCAGAGCCAGTTTTGCAAACTGATAATTTTGATTTACAACATGCCAGTTATTATTTATAACTTACTTAGGCAGCCAAAGAGCCGAGGCCCATTTAAGGCCCAGACTCGAACTCCACCTCGAACTTGCTGTTTAGACTGGAGTCGTCTGCAATGTCTAAAATGGCAATGGCCATGTTGCCCCACTACTACCACAACCACAACCACAACTACAACTCTCATATATATTCATGTTTAGGGCCTGCAATCGTTCGCAGTCGGAGTCGGAGTCGGAGTCGCGTTCAAGTTTGGCTCGTTGCCGCCCATTCACGTTTGAATGTTGCATGTTGCATGCCTGCTGCTGCTGACCGCCAGCGATTTGAAATGGCGCGCAAAGGGCTAACATAGGAGGGAGGGGGAGATGAGGGGCACAGGGCAAACGCAGCGCCAGGAAATAACTTACTTTTGCTGTTGGATTACTCGAGGATGCTGGATGTTGCTTGGACTCCAGCTGTCTGTTCATCTCTATTCGTGGAATTATGGCCACACACATAATTGGCCATTTGGCGAGCGGAGCTGAAATTTTCATTAGCAACATGGGCAATTCAATTTAAATGGATTTCTTTTTTTTTTTTAGATTTAGTTTTGTGTTCGAAAACAAAGCAAAATAAGAAAACAAATAAAAATAAATTAAAATTTAAATGGTGAAGCAATCATTTTTTTTTTTTAATTTAGTTAAAAAGCTGCTTCCAGCTAAAATATAAATACAGTTTAAATATTGCTTTAGTAATTAAATAATTTAAATTTAACATAAGTCAATTAGTGGAAATGACAATTTAATTTCCTTAAAGTCGTTAACTGAAAATCACAATTGTTTCAAGCCGTCTCTTGACTTATTGGTAAGTAACTGAATCAGTTTAGAGTGGAAAATATAAGCAGAGGGATTAGCTAAAACTAATTAATTTGATTAATTGGAAAATAGACTTTGGGGGTCAGTTAAGGTCAGTTCAGGCCCACAATATTGTTGTACCATTTGAGTACCTAAATTGGGATCACGTTTTGGTCAAACTGTTAACCAATTTCTGCACAATTTCTGCCAACATAAGCCAATCAGGCTAATTGCGTCAGTGTTCAGCACTTGTTGATTTTTCATTTTTCATAAGGTTAATAAGTTTAAATTCCACACAAGCAACAACAACAACAACAACAACAATAAAGACAGCTGAGCCGTTATTAAGAAATGAAAATTTGTTGCTTTATTAGGTTTGTGGCCAGTTTCCATTATAATCATCATCATCGCATCAGCAGCCTTTACTTTTGGCCATAATACACAAGTGCTGTGTTATTATTATTATAGGGGCCATGTCCTGCACCTCCTGCCAGCCTCCTTCTCCATCCCGGACTCAGCTGAGCATCAGCCTTTCAACTCCGAATCCCCACCAATCCCAAACTGAACTTCACGTTTTCCTCGAATCGCCAGCGCGTGACTTTGTTGGGTGTTTTTTTGTTTTTTGTTTTTTGATTTTTGATTTTTGGGCAAAGGTTTTAATTTTCGATACCCTCACTAATTTTTGCAAGCAATGAAGTATTTAAAATTTTGAAGTAAATTTAATTTTAAGTTCTATTTGAACCCAATTTTTATTTTTATTTTATTTTTCATGATCGTCGCTTGAATCATGCGGAAGATTGAAAACTAACCGGACGCAAGCCACATAAAAATATTAAAGAATCTGTTATTAACAAATAAGCTTTGCTTTAGGAAATTATATATAATATTAAATATCTCATTTATTTTGGCTTACCAGGTATCTGGCAGTTGAGTTTGGCTTGGAGCTCTTCAAGTTTGCAGCACTCATTTACTGTTTCTGTTGTTTTAAGCCATAAGTTGGCTTTTTAGGGGCGTTGCTGTTGTGTCTGTGGAAATGTTGTGGTGTGGAAAGGAATGGGCGCGGGTAAGCGGTACTTTCTTCAAGCTGGGTGTAATAATTTTGATAGCCTTCTGGCACGAGATGCTTAACAGTTGCCCAATGGGAAATTGCCCTCAGAGTGCACGTCCCTTCCTCCCTTCCTCCCTTCCACAGACTGTGGCATCATCAAGAGACGCTGATAATGGCCCATTCACCGGACTTGATAGGGTTAAACATTAATAAAATTGCCGCGCACAGATCACACAGATCACGCAGTTGGATGTCCCATTTAAGGCCATAGTAGAAATCATAAATGAAGCTCTCGATTCCATTTAAGTACCAAAGTTTTCCAACTGGACGCCATGCGCCAAGCACCATAAATGTGTCTGTGAGTCTGTGTGTGCTCAATCTCAATCTCCCTCTCTCTCTTAGCTGGGTCCCCAGCTCTCAGGACCAATTCCAATCCGCACCAAGTGCTGGAGATCACGTCCGAGCCGTGCAAGCGCCGCTTAGAAGCGTTGTTCATCAAATTCCGGGAAGGAGATGTTCTCACGGTGCTGTTGCTGCTACGTGCGGGTGGCCCGAGCGATGCCGGCGGTGACTTAGAAGTGAGCAGTTCGCTTGCACCCCATAAATAAGGCTCGGCAGGATAACAAAAGGATGAGCCCAGTGCACAGGCAATTTGTGAGTTGACAAAGTACGAGTATCTGTATCTTTTGAAGTGACCGCAACGTGCTGTTGGCCAAACACTGATTGTTGTCCTGTAAATATTTAGACACACACACACACACATACACACGTCTATAAATCCTGGCCCAATTGCTTTAAGCAGATTGTGCCACAGATCTCTGACTTGTCTTTTGTGCCAAGTATTGCAAGGCGGCTCAATTGTTGTGACAATTGGCGCTTTGGGTGGTCGGGGCATAAAAAGTAACAAAAAAAAGACAGTCGCATATTATGGCTAAAATATGTTACCACTTGTTAAACGCTAGCCCAAACATGGACAACCATCTCAGCTAAGATCGCGGAGCCCCAACAAGTTGTTGGCATTTCTGCAATTGCCGTTTATATTTTTGTCATCCGACAATAAAATAATTGTCGTCAATCGACGGCGGTCCGCGGCTGTCAATCCTGACAGCTAATCAACGAGGCCGACTCGCTTCGATCCGGTTTCGAACCACTCCCCAGCCTTCCATTCTCCTCCCCCCTCCATCCCCATCTCTCCTTTCCGTCCTCCAGCTTCTCGACATGATCATCAAGCGCATTCGCATAATCATTCATAATTACGATCCAGATCGGTGGCTGCTGTTGCTGCTGCTCATAACTGCCTCCCTATATGGTCGCTATACAGTTGTTATTTGCAGCAACAACCAAGACAACAACAACAACAACAACAACAGCCACAAATACTTGATTAAATTAAGTCTAACTGCACTTGGCTGCCATTTGTGAGCATTTCATAGACGATTCTGACTTAGAACAAGAATTTTGATTTAATGCTCTTGGAAAACTTTTGAAATAAATAAAGTTTTCTTTTAAGATTTGAGATCTACTCAACAATAAATTTCTGAACTTGAAATGATGCAATCGCAATTGTTTATTGGGAATTGATTAATAAAAGCATTTAAATTTATACAACAATTCCACTAGTTTCGAATTCTTGTTTTCTCAATTATTTCAAGATAGTATCTAAATGACTAAGTTGATGACTGGATTTGATTTACTGACTACTTACTATATATAGCCAATTATTGAAATAGACAGCTAATCTTCTCCTCCCTCCTCCTCCCGCTTTCTCTTCCCTCAACCAGCTAAAAATCATCATTTGGCTTAAATATATTCAAGCGCATGTCTTTCAATTAAAATTTAATTCAATAAAGCGCTTTTCGCTTTTCACGCTTTACGCGATTTACACTGCCAATATGGCCACTAGTTTTGGACGGAAGACCCTTAAAATGCACACAGACACACACACACACACACATGTACAGGGATGAGGAGTTGGGGGAGAACAGCCCCCGGGGCTATTATCCTGCGCCATCGCGTTGCCGTCATCATCATCACATCGTGGCCAGCAGCAGCAGCAGCAACCCTTAGGGTTGTCGCTCTAAACGTTTCTAATTTGCTGATGGCACACAAGGGAGTGTCTGTTCCAGAGTCCTTTATTTTCAACCCCCTGCCTATTGTTGTTGCTGCTCTTCTTCTTCGTCTTGCGTTTGCTTCTTCGTCTTCTCTCTTCTTTCTTAGCCCTGATGGAATAATAAAAACGCGCGTGTTTTTACTACAAATTGACGCTGCAAAGATCAAATGGTAAATGGTAAATGGTGGGGCAAGGAGATTGCCACTTTGTACAACAGCAAAAGATGCACTCATAAAAAAAAGCTTTATAATTTAGAGAGTTTGCATTAAATTAGAATTAGATTTTATATTTACTAACAACTTTTACTACTTTTGTTGTTTAAAATTTTAAATCGACAATCAAAAAATCTTTCTAATTTTGAGAAATAATTTTCATATTTTTGTATAATAATTTTTTTAAAAACTAGAAATGAAAAACTTTTTTTTTATTGTTTACTGAAATGTTTCTTATTATATTTATAATTTCTAATTCCTGCACTGAACGTTGTCAACTTTTTTGGCGAGTGTGCTCTCCGCCCAGACTGACGTGGTCTACAGCTGGCAGCTAGGATGGGGAGGCGGGTGGCTGTGGCATGCTCCACGGCATACTAGATTGAATTGAATTGCTCGAGGGATTTTATGGCACGTTGCGGAAATCGTTTTATTATCCTTGTGGCTGTTTGTTGTTCATTTGCCACAAAGTGCGTGGGTGTGCCCCGGCTGTTTGGGCTGCCCCGGCTGTGGCAATTTATTATCTGACGCCAGCGAGTGTAAATAAACTTGGCGAAAACGGGGCTGGCCCAAAGAGTGACTCCAACCCACTCCCCACTCCCGACTCGCTACTCGCCACTCCCCAATGCCTGCCACAGGGGGCAACAACACAAACACAACAATTGCGTGAAAATGTCACGGCTTGCACGTAACGAGCTAAACAAGATCCGGTGATGGCGATAAGCCGTAATCAAATTATGCACAGCAACCAGGAGACCAGACCCATGACAGCCACCACCCGCTGTCCACTCCACCACCCATCTTCCTGGCTGCCTGTGGGTTGATTTCAAGTTAATTAAAAATCATGACAAAAACATCACCCTCGACACTTCCTCTGCTCAGCTCCTGGATTGGTTAGTCGGGTTTTGGGTTTGGGTTTCGGTTTGGGTTGTCCTTTGTGGGTTGCTGGCATTTTGATAAGCGTGTAAGTGCACAGATTGAATTAATTAGGGGACCACTTCGTGGGAGGCATCGGGTAACTGGGCGTGTGAGCGAGAGCGAGAGCGAGACACCTGTTTGTTGTTGCTGTTGCATATTGTGTTTGCTTCAACTTCAACAAAATTGTTGACCCTAATCAAGTGTCGTAAAAGTTGTGTTTTTGTGTGCGCCGCTTTCGGACTTTTAATTATGGTTTTACCGGCAAATGGCCGACTGTTGTTTCTGTTTTTCTTCTTCTTCTTTTTTTGGTTGGTCGTATTTGATATACCAAGGCTAGAATTAATTAGCCAGCGCACCGAAAAATTTTCAGTGTTTCTCGTTTGCTTCCTTTTGTTGCACTCCCACATTTTCATTTCCATTTCTATTTCTATTCCCAACCCATTCCCATTTCTCACTCATTTCCATTTCCTGGCGTTGGTAAAAATGAGATTTTAATTAATTCAGTTATTAGCTTAAATATATGTTATGTTAATTATGATGGGTTTTTCGGTCAGCTTGTACCACTTCACAGAAGCACTGTTTTGCGGGGGTGTTCTGTATGCTTAGTTTTCGGTTAGTTTGGATATCTCCAGGGGCGCATGAAATTGTTTACTGGTCCAACTACCCACTACTTATTTATTAATTACAATGCGTTTATCAGGGACACCAAATGTAGCTGAGTTCATGCTTATTTATAGAACTCCATGTGGGTATATTCGAAATACCATTAGCTACATTTTTGAGTCTAGCTTTGAACATTTTGAAATTGGTAAACCCATAATTGATATGAAAAAAAGGAAATTGTGTGACTTATTAAAACTTTATATATAACTTAATATAGATAAATACATTAACCTTTCTCCAAGGCCGTCAGTGAGTTTTAAGAAAATCGAACACTAAGTGGGAAAATATGCTGGAACACATTTGAATTTTATTTTTTTGGTGTGTTTTCCAGTTTTCCAGTTCAAGTGGCTTCAAGTTGAAGTTCACCTAAATGCAAGTCAATAATTGCTGTAATTTCGATGGGAAATTCGCCGAGGCCACAACAAAGCTAAACCTCCACGTCATTATTTCAACAGCTGCTAAATTTTCCACTCAATTACAAAATTAAAATCAAATAGCGGTTTTGCAAAATGCGACTCCACCGACCACCAATGGAGCGGCCAAGCCCACCAAGGGGTGGGTGGGTCTGTGGGGCGTGTGGAGTGGAGTGCAGCCCACATGCCAAATGGAAAGCTCAAAGGTTAAGTTGAAAATTTAAACTTTGAGACTTTGCGGCTACAAGAAAAACGCTCACGCCCCGCTGTAAAACGCCCACCAGAGAGGGGTGGGGGCAGTTTGGTGCCCAGCGAGTGGGCGACGCATTGGCTCCGAGCTGGAGAAGGAGCAACACCAAATTGAATGATACAACAAACTGAGCCCGTCGGGCATTCCAAATGCCTCAATGCGACGCACGCAATGTGGAAAAGAGACGGCTGCTTTTAATATTCGCTTGGCGCTGCATAATTCATAATTGGCCAAGGGGTTGTGTTGTGTTGTGTTGTGTTGTGTGGTGGACAAGGAAACGATGTGAGCCTTGGTTATATTTTCATTAGGCTGGCCAAGTGGAAATGTGGAAATCGGGTCTCGTTAATGTCGCTCCGCGCCCTGGCGCCTATTATTATTGCTACCTGCTGTCGCATTGCCTCATTACCTCGTTGCCTCGTTGCCCTTCTGTCGGGCAATTAAAACTTGCCCTAACTATGAGCCCGATCCTGAACATGGCCGCAACACCCCGGGAAAAACTTGCCACTGAAGCGCATGGCAACGTTTAGCGGGCGCCATTTGCAGTTGACCGCAGAAAGGGAGGGGAGGAAGGAGGGAGGGTTGCTTTCTTGTGAGGGTTACTCCAATTCCGATGCCTGCCAACCAATGAGCCAAATACAAACCCTTTTTAAAAACTCTTGAGTATTTTTGAAAGGTAGAAAATTGTAAACCAGAGAACTATTCTCTTATTTTAAGATCTTTTTTGTACTCTTCAAATTTCTTAGTCTGTTTTGGAATAAGTTAACTCGATTGTTGTCATTTTCAAACAGTTGGGAAAACAAGTCAAGTATTTTTTGACTTCACGGAGAAAGATATGTCAAAAATCAATAAAATAAGTTCTTAAATAAGCTACACTTATTTTAATACTTGAAAATAGGATTTATTCTTTGTCGGTTTTTCTTGAATCTCGAACAGCTTTTTTCCCCAAGTGCACCCTTCAACTCTATATATATATATATATATATATATATATATACATATCATTAACTGAATCAGTCTGCACATATTTGTATATTGGCCTAATTAATAACTGGGTTGCGTGTCATTTGAATTATGCATTTATTGGCTAATTAAAAAGGAGCTAATTTCTGGTTTCTGGTTATGAGTTGCTCGTCTCTGCTGACCTCCGAGAGTCAATGTTGCGGCGATGTGGCACAAAGATTGGCCATCGATCGGGGCAATTTTACAACTTTATCATAATTAAAATGCTATGCGGTCGTAAAAGGCAAACAACAATCTGATGATGAGAAGCAGACCCCGCTCGAAGCTTGATATTGCCAAAGGCTCTTAGGCCTGCCTGCACTTCATTAACATGGCCAAAAGGCCGGAGACCGGGGCCATAAATGCAAAGACATAGAAACTGTCCGATACATTAGCATTAAAAGCCACTTAAGCCGCGACAGGAGTGGACTGCTCCCCCCCTCTCTGCTCCCCTCTCCGCTAGCTGCCCCGACGTGGCAGCCACGTAATTATAATACGCCATTAGGAAGTCTCAGTCGCTTTCAGCAAATCAAAGAGCGGCCTAGCCAAGTTCCCAGTTACCGGCAATCAACCCTCTCTCTGTCTGTCTCTCTCTCTCTGTCCCTCTCCTTCGCTCTGTCTCTCTCCACTCCTCTCCGTGGGGCTCCTAAATAAGGCAAAAAATTAAATAATTTAATCTTGTTATTGCTGGAAAATCAAGTTGTTGACTTAAAAATCAACTCGCGTGAAGATCGTGCAGCTTGGTTGGCCAGCGTAAAAACCGGTCCAAGGTTGCACACAACAACACAGATAGCGAGAGAACCCTGACTAAGGATTCACACACACTCACACACACACACACACACTCACACACACACACACATGTGCAACTCTTATGACTTCATAATCTTAATTAACGTTTTCGCGTTTGCCTGCTGCACGCGTAGACCTCGGAGCCCCCCTCAATGCCAATCTCGAGTCTGCGTCCAAGTGGCAGTTCCAGTCCCAGGTTTCAGGTAAAACTCCTAAGTGCAGTCCCCAGTCCCCAGTCTCAAGTCTCGAGTCTCGAGTCTGGAGACTCAGCTCCAATCAAGTGAAGTTGTAGCCAAACGTGTTGTTGAATCTTCTGTGTATGTGTGTGAGTGTGTGTGTGTGTGTGTGGATGCCCCGATCGTGTTTAATAAATGCGTGGCAGGTAGAAAGCTGCAGCCACGACATCGTTGACTCTCCCAACCCCCAAAGCCCCAACTCTGAAACCGATCGCGATCCCAAGTCTCGATTTTGACCAGTTCGCTGCATTGACCAGTTGGGTCTCAATTGCGTTACGGTTAGCGGGCAGGCTAAAGAGTAAGGGGCAGGGAGCAGGGGCAGGGAGCAGGGGCAGGGAGCAGGGATCGGACCCTTATGTATCCGAGTGTTGCTTTTGCTTAATGATGCCTGGAATTCAGCATGGCCGAACCGAGCAGCTACCAAAGAACTTGGTCCGTTTATTGAATATGCCTTCGTTTGTTTTTTATGTTTTTTGTTTTGTTTTTTTTTTTTTTTTTGTTGTTGCCTCTTTCTTAGCTGGAAATGCCTGGCAATAAAGATATTTACGCAAGTATTTTGGACAAGAAACAAAAAACCATGAAATGGAGCAATTTTCTGTTCGAGCAAAAAGCAATCAAGAATTTTACCTACCCCAAAAATAAGCTAACGTAAACTTAAGGCCTAAAAAGCGTCAGTTGCCTTAACTTTTTCAAAACTGAACCCAATTTCAAAAGAAATGTATTTTTGATCATGTATTGAAAACTGCGTTTAATCTTGGAAACATGAGTTGGGTTACAAGTTCCATTCATTTCAAAGCGATTCCAAATTTGCCACATTATCAAAAATTAAACAATTTTTAAGTAACGGATAAAATTGCAATTAAATTTAGACACACAAGGCTTGCTTTGAAAAATCACAAATAATTAAGAAAGCCTACTAATTATTCAAGTATTTAAATACCAAATTTACTTTCAGATTAAAAATTCGACATTTGTTTTAAATTTTGAATCAAACCATTTGTTTGGTTCAGGAAATTTTTCGTCAAATTATGGGATTCATTGGAGGATAGTTGAAATATATCTAAAGTGACGGAGCAGTTTTGCAAATCCCAAAATAAAATCATATATTTATGTGCACATATGTATATATGTATATATATATATAACATCCGGAATATGTGGGTTGAGGAGGGGAAGGGATGGACAATCAGATCGCAAATGTTGCGTTATAAAAACATTTCTTTTTTATTATTAAAAGGCATTTATCATGCGAATCACGGGCAGGCTGTCAATGGACGAGTAACCGATACTTAACCACAAATGTTGCCACAGCGTCCTGATCCACATCCACTCACATCTATGTATGTGTATATGTACACATGTATGTTCACATCCTCGTAAATCCACTCAGCACAAAATGGCGCCACAGCATCTGTGATGGTGTGTGTGTGTGTTTGTGTTTGTGTGGCAAGTGTCTGAAAGGGGCGGGGCGGGTGGAAGGCATAACATTTACTCTTCTTAACGGGATGTGTGGTCGTGGAAAATTGCGTGCGTGTGTGAAAATGTGAGAACTACTTGGCTGATTTACACGCTGTGCTAACGAGGGGATGAGTCCGATGATGCTAAAGCGGCTTAGCCGAGGGGTTGCCAATGACAGCCGCCGTCAAATGGCAATTCTCACCACATCCCACATCCCACATCCCACATGCCACATGCCACATCTCAGATCCCACAGAGCCGAGGGCTAAGTCCATGTAATAACAACTGACGTCGACACGTAAGTGGCTTGTGGTTGGGATTTGTCATTGGCCATGTTGCAGTTGTTGCGGGTTGTGTTGTGTGAATGGAATGCCAATTGTTGTTGTTAGGCATTTATTGCTATTAATGAGCTCTAGTTACAGCTCGGAGTTCTTCTTAGAAGTGCGGAAATGCTCATGATGTGTCGGTGAAAGCAACAACAGCAGCAGCAGCAGCAGTAGCAGCAGCTGCCTGACTGAGTAAGTGGGGCAACTAATTGCTTATGAATACTTGTTGTACTTGCTCACATACGGAATACGGAATACGGCATACGGAATACGGAATGATGACGACGTGCATCCCCCGTTGGGAAGCAGCAGCTGTTTAATGCGGATGACAGCAAAACACTTTTTTGGGTTTTGGGGCAAGCTCAGATGAAAACTTTTCCTATCTGCAACATGGGCTTAGTATGGTCTGAGGTGATAGGTATTTAGTGTATTTATTTACATATTTTATTTTATGGTTAGAACAGAGTTCCTAACACGATTTTCAAACTAGCATTAAACTGAATTCTGAACAAGTTGATGAGATTTCCCAGTGAAGACCAACGTCCGAGTCCGAGTCCGAGTCCCAGTTTGACTCTTTGAGTCTGTGTCTGTGTCTGAGTCTGAGTCTGACATTTGTAAAGCTTTTTCATTGCTAATTGAGGCAGCGTTTGTGCCCCAAGCAGGCATCTGTTAAATTTGCATCTGACTCGTGCCCAAGATTATGGATCGTTTGAAAATTGAAATTTTGACAGTAGCTGTGGGGCAACGAAACTCTTGAGTGGGCAACGAGTTCGTTTAGTTTTCTTCTTCTTTTTTTTTTTTTATATATTTTCGTGCCTGACGCAAAAACGCTTCAGAGAATTGATTGAAAAATTGTAAACATTTGACACGCCATTTTGTGCATATTAAAAGATAAAGCCAAAAATCAACAACGCCCCAAAGCAGTGCCCCAAAAAGTGCTGTCACTTTTCAAGACCCAAATTGAAATGGAGGTTGGAGTTGGGGTTGCTGTTGGGGCAAGAAAATCAAAACAGCAACAGAAACGCTGACGACGATGAACAGCGTTTTCAATTTTAAAATCTGGCCCGTTCGACCCGTTCATGGATGAGGAAGTAAATCCCGTCAAGCAAATGGCACGCAACCAAAAGGAAAAAAAAACGAGGAAGCAAAACTGAAAAATTGAATGCGTCTCTTTTTGTGGCAACAGATTACAGATTAATGCGCAGATTACAAGCCGCAGTCACATCCACAGCTAGAATTATAACAAATGGATAATGCAATAAATGCGCCATTCAATTTTCCCAGTCAGCGCCATCCACATGCATCTCTAAGTACACTTAGAGAAAAATGAGGCAACTCTGCAGCCAAAATCTTATTTCTAAAACTTATTTTGTAATCGCAGAAAAGCGATCAGTTTTCCTGTTTCCATCTTTGAATGAATTTGCTTAAAATTGAGCTGAGCATTTTTATTCCGAGCTTAAATTAAGAACATGGTTTTTCTCTCAGTGTACATATGTGTCCGTATGTAACTATTGATTGTCTGCGCAGAACTATGAGATTATTAGCACTTGGGCGCAGCTGCCACAGACGCACACAAACACAGACAGACATATTGCAACGCCCTCCACACACACACACACACACACACACACACACACACACACACAGAACCAGGACAAAAGACAGACTTATGGAGAGAGCGGAGGCTTGTGTGGATGGATTGCGTGTTGTTCGTCCATTTTCGGAATTTTGCTGCTTCATCATCTCGTGGCAAATGTCGATGGCGCGTTGCATGTAATCTTTCCCTCTGACTGGCTGCTGATGATGATACGTAAATAAGTGAATATATATATGTATATATATATATATATATATATGTATAATTGTATGTATAGGTGCATGTATGAGGCGATTGGTTTTTAGGGTTTCATATGGCCTGTAACATCAGCAAGAGCAGCAGCAGCATCATCATCATCATCATCATCAGCAACAAGAACACTAACAACAACCGGCAACATTGGAAAATTGATGGCCACTGGCATTAGGGAACATGGGTTTTAGTTTTCCCACTCTCCTTGGCCTTTTCCCCTCCCCCTTCTCCCTTCTCCCTCAGCGTACAGCAGCTACATTATCAAATTCAATTTTTGGTTGTTTGATTGCCCTAATGTGTTTTCCAATTGTCTGCCTCTGCGTGAGTGTGTGTGTGTGTATGTGTGTGTGTGTGTTTGTGCTACACAGCATGACGGTTCAACATGTTGTAATTTGTTTGGTGCCAGGATGCAGCACATCATTTATAAAATAAAATATATATCGCTCGATTCGGCATCTGATATGGGGGCGCCGCACATTTGCCAAAATATTCAGCGATAGCATTTATCAATACCCAGACATCCAAACGGACATCCAAACGGACATCCAAACAGACGGACAGACAGACGGACAGACGGGTTGAGAGTCTGCAAATTATGCTTGTTTTTTTTCATCTTTCTTTTTTTTTTTTATAAGAGTTGCAACTTCCACTTTAGTTATCAGACAGCGGTCTGAAAGTGGGACTTCTGCATTTGGCTAATGGAGTGCTGCAAAGGAAATTCGAGATGGAGTTCAAGATGAAAGCAACCCAGAAGGCAATCATCGACAGTGGAGCAAAGTGCAAAAATAAATCCAGAGAAACTCATATTAAAGTGAATATATAAAGTGAATCTTACATAGCCAAACAATGAGCAACTTTATCCCAGTTTGGAGCAGATTTTCAATGCAATTCAGGCTTAAAACAAAAAAAAAAATAGCTAAATAAGTTCTCAGTGTAGATTACAGCTTAATCCTATAATCTGAAGCCAAGTAAAACTCATCGATTTTCAAGTTCAAAATTTTTTTAATTTTCAGCTTTGTTTTAGGAATGGAATAGTTTTTACTTGTGTTTAAAACAAAAGTAATGCAATTTTATTGCATTATTCAACATAATAAATAATATAAGAATATTTATTTATTTTATTTGATTTATTATGATTTTTCAAGACTTTTTGATATAAATTATTATTATTATAATATTTCTCTTATGTATACCAAAATATTCAAGGAAATCCAGCTAAGCTTATTTGA
This sequence comes from Drosophila mimica, assembly GCA_037043585.1. Taxonomy (NCBI): domain Eukaryota; kingdom Metazoa; phylum Arthropoda; class Insecta; order Diptera; family Drosophilidae; genus Drosophila; species Drosophila mimica. The sequence goes on along the minus strand of JBAMBE010000325.1, from coordinate 207,765 downwards.
ATATTTTGTGCATTAAATCAAGTGACGTTTTAAGTGAGATTTGCAGTAAATGGAACTAATTTATTCAATTGTTGACTGATTGTGGCTTAAATCGAAAATAGTTAAGAGAGGTCAATGCAATTATTTGGCCCATTGTGCGAGGATTATTGCCTGCTTATTGCTGCCTTATGTGGCTGTTGGAGTCTGCTGGAGCTGGTGTTGGTGTTGGAGCTGGAGCTGGAGTTGGATGCCATGTTGAAGCCGGGATCCGTTTGGACTGTTTTGGCCTGTACCTATTTAGAAACTCCACGCCCCGACGAACGCTTACATATTCATAAGTAAACTTTGTTGGGCTCTTTTTATGGCCCGTTCATGTTTCGTTTTTGGCCTTGTTGCCTTTGGCTTGGACGTCTCTATACGATACGATACGATACGATACGAGGCGATATGCGATACAAATGAACAAAATTAGGAGCTGGCTGCGCTTATGGCCAGACGCTATATGGAACGATCTGTTGGCCCAACTGGCTGCCTCGGAGTTTGTTTGACTTAATTGCAGCTGCCGTTTATTTATTTTTTTGTTGTTTTTTTGTTGTTTATTTTTTACCTTTTACCGTTTCGGGCTGCACATTAATGCAAAGTGTAATTTGTTGTTGTTGTTGTTTTTAAAGAATTCAATGGCAGGCAGAAAGGCGCACAACAACAAATCAATCATCGATCATTTACAAAACGTTCGACGATCAACATTTTTGTGTGTGTGGTGTGTGTTTGTGTGTGTGTGTGTGTGTGTGTGTGTATTGTGTGTATTGCGGACAATCAAAAATGCGGGGAAACATCATAAATTAAATGCGAGTCCCATTTTGATACTTAAACATATGCGCGTTTTAGCGTTTATGCGATCGACGAACTGGCGACCAACTGACTCGGTCATATAATACATATTGTAATATTATTTATGATTATGGTTTTCCAACAGAGAGAGAGAGAGAGAGAGAGAGAGAGAGAGGGAGTGAGAGATGCCCCAGAGGCAACTCCATTTTGCCTCCGTTCCCGACCCTATCACCATCACCATCGCAACATCGACTTTTCAATATGGCTGTCGTCGATTTGGTTTTTGGTGGCGACTCCTCCATTCGTTCCTGCCTCACAGAAGGCGCAGCTGGTGCCGTCGTCATTCTCGTTGATTTGTTATTGTTGCTTATGTTGTTGTTGTTGTTACCGATTTTCGATTTTACAGCCTTTTCTTTTGCGTTCATTTTGACCAACAAAATTCTGTTCGCGCTCGTAAAATATTGTTGACAAGTTTCTTGTCTTTTGTATTGAAATGAGCTTTTGAGAATTTGCTGTTAACTGTTTCAAATTGCGCATAAAATTTTATAATCTTCTGGCAACACACACACACATATATACATTTTATATATATTTTTTATGATCGGATTCGAATTCAAAAACCCATGACTCGCTGAAACAAAAGCAAAAAGTACAAAAAATCTGAAAACGTTTATAAAATGGCTCGTAAAATTAGTGAACATGTTAATGGTTGATTGGGGCTCATATATCTTGGCCTTATGAGTGTGTATATTTCCCGTAGGCATTTTAATATATATTTGCTTTTCAGATTTTATATTTATAAACTGGGCCATTAAATTGATTGGCTTGTGTTGAAAACATCGTAAACCCACTGAGATCCACACACGGCCACAACTCATACTCCAAATGATGGCTATTAAAATGGGAGTTTTTTTTTATATATTTTCCAGGTGTGGGATTTTTTTCTCGATATATATAAATGGATCTCATATGGTCTAGAACGGTATAAAATATATATAATTTTTTTAAAAGTTGTTCTTTAACAAACTAGTATTTTTTTATATTTTTAACATACATATTTTGAAAATTGTTTTTCCGGCTTTCTGTGCCGTCACAAATTTGTGTACAACTAAATTGGTTAGCTTATTTCGAGCCATTACGCCGACAAATGTGGAGCATATTGGCCGACAATCATTTGGCTGTCAAGATTCTTGACATTTTAGTTTTTCATGTCGGCCCCCACCCCGCACACCCCCCTCTGTAAATGGAATTGTGACACATGCCTTCGGTTCTCGAGGGTGGGTGGGTGGTGGTGGTTGGTGGCGGGGGGCGGGAAATCCTTTGCCAGGACAGGGCATTACTCATAGCTGTTGTTGCTGTGGCATAATTTTATGGCTGAATGCCATATTATATGGCAAATTATTGTTTTACCGGAAATGATGAAAACATTTGAGTCACGCAACACTTTTGGCCCCAAAGCAGGGCGCGACTTGCCCAAAAATATATTTTGCGTAGAAAAACTCAATTTGCCGTTGTCTTGTTGGCCACAACAGTTAAGACGGGTGCAGGGAGTGAGGTAGTTGCTTGTTTATGGCAAAGACAGGCGGGGGAATTGCGATTCCTGGAAGTCCTTTCGACTGGCAAGTGTCACCGATGCCAGTTTTTGCTTAATGAAATTTGTTTGCTTTGTGGCTGCATTCGCTTTGCAGAAGTAGGTTGTGTGTGTGCTGTGTGTGTGTGTGTGTGTGTGTGTGTGTGTGTGTGCTGTGTGTATGTTTTGCAAATAACACCACGCGTCCTGCTGCGCTGCTTCCTGCATTTACAGCTACTGCCCCTGGGCCCATGCATTGTGCCCAATTGTTATTTTTTTGCAGCAGGATGCGTTTTTGTTTTTATGCGCCAAACCGCACAGAAGTCAAAAATGGGCTAAAACAGACTGCATCTTGGCCATTGTCTCGAACCGGCATCATGTGCATTTTTTTCTTGGCATTGTCCTTTACCGTAAATGCTGGCCAATTTTTATTTTTTTTTTTTGTCAACTAAACTGCTTAGGGACAAATCGGCTCTCGGTCTTTTGCCTCTGCTTTAATCTATTTATATACACTCGAAAAAAAAACACAGGTCATACAAACAAATAATAAATATATAGTAACAAAATAGATTTAAATATATTGAGAAACAACAATTCTAAATTTCAAATTAATTTATTAATAAAAGTTGAAATCAATGCGTTGAAAACTAAATGAAAATTCATTAATTTTTTTGGAAAATGGTTTCCTTTTTTTCAACAATTAATTTGAATTATGTCTTTTGATTGCTAATTATTGCTTACAATATGAAACAATAGTGAATAAAATATTTGTGTATTTATTTTGAATTTAGAAAGTTGTTACAAAAAGGATATTTTTGGATAGTGCATTATGCAAAGTTCTTGATCATATTTTTTGGCGAGTGTAGCATGCTTCGCTTGGTGCTTGGTTTGTTCATTATGTAATTGATTTGATAGCCTGGCCATATTGTTTGCAGCTCGCTTCGCTGGCCACAATATGAGGCCTAATGACAAGCCTCTGCCTCCTTTTCTCTCTCTCTGCCCTCTCTCTCTCCCTCTCTCTCTCTCTCTGTCTCTCTATTGACTCCTTCTGTCACATTCTCTCTTTTGCTGTCTGTGCACATCTGCCGGCCCGGGGGATTTATTTAATTTGCTGACATCGAGTTTGGCTGCCACGGCGACGGCTGTTCCATTATCCTGATTTCGGTTTTATTGCCTCAGTTTGTTGTCAACGTGACGCGCAACTCCTGCCTCCTCATCTCTCCCCCCTCCTCCTGTTCAGCTCCTGTCCATTGTCAGCTCGTGTTGTGGCTGCTGCGATTTTATTGCTGTTGACTTTTGGCCACCAGCCGCTGACTTCCCCTCCCCTTTCCCCTGGCATTGTCCGGCTCGTTTTGTCATATTGTAGTTTTTCTATTGCTTTTCCTTTCCGGGCCAAACAAAAATTAATTTTCTTTCATATAAAAACTTTGAGCGCGTGCTGTTTGTTGTGTCATTTGCTGTTACTATTGCCTCTCTGGGATTGGTGTTCTTCCTTCCTAATGGATAATGCCAAGTTCTCCAAGTTCTTCTCATATTTCCTGTTGTAGTTTGTTGCATAAGTTTGTGCAGCTGTTGCCACTGCGGCCCTTATAAGAGGCAAGCTCACATTCATAAATTCAATCAACAGCTGAAGGAATATGAAACAAAACTGTAGCTTGGCAAATAAAATTGCAAGTCTGTTATATTTTTTATATAAACAATAAAAAACTATTATTTTATTAGAGGACACAAAGTTGTTCTTTAAATATGAGAATGTTTCCTTCAAAGATGACTCGAGCCTTAAAATTGTTGTTGCCATTTTGATCAAAGTTATTTTAAGATGTTAACTAAAAGTTGGACTGTTAAAAATTGACGCAAATTTTGATAGACGATATCTTTCTTGTCATGTTCTGGTTTCTAAAATAGTACTAAAAATTATTTTGGCAACACGTTTTTCTGTCGAAATTTTTCATTGAATAAGCCACGTTTAGCTGAAATAGCTAACAGAATCCCCGGCTTAAATCAGTGAAGAACTCTAACTGAACAAATGTTTGGCATGCTTATCAAAGCAGCAGTTTTAACCAGCTGTCAACCCTTTTATATACACATATATATTTATGTATGTATATATATATATATATATATACGAGTATATACTTAGCTTGTCTTTGTACAACAACAAACAGTCGCATCCCCTGCTCAAAGCCCATCTTAAGTGTCATGTTTTGGCATATCCCAAGCTTCATTTAGTTTTGGCATCGCTGCTTAGCAATTAGCATGAGTCAAAATATTTACTTAATAAATGCGGCCGCCACTTGTGGCAACATCAAAAAGGTGCGAAAAGCAATCATTAAGGCAGCAACGATGCATCACTGGCGTCTTCTTGTTGGACGACGCTCGTCTTTTTTGGCGGCATCATTAAAAAGCTTTAATTAATTTTGTTGTTGTTTTTGTTGTTGTTGTTGTTGTTGTTTAACCCACGCGCAGATGAACGCCACAGTCATCCCTCAAATAAGTTGACCCGATTGCCTTTCAGGGTGGTCTGTGATTGAGCACCGCGACACTGGAATTGAGACAGTGAATGCGAATGCGAATATGAATGTGAATGTGAATATGAGTGTGAGTGTGAATGCGAACATGAATGTGAATGAGATGTGCGAAGGCGGCGCCTGTGAAGCTCTTTATGTAAGTGAGGAACCCCTGGAATTCATTTCCACCAACACTCTCCAAACTTGCCACACTGGCAACAACAACAACAGTAGGAACTCCATCCATCCAATCCATGGCCAATTGATCAACTCCCAGCGGGGCCGCTGATTTGGGTATGGCAACAAATTGGGCAAATTAATTTGGGGCCTTTTTAACCCATTCTGGTGTTATTTTCTCGCTTTATTGTGAACTGTTTTGACGGTTTTGAGTGTTTTGACTGTTTGGCAGCGACGCGTGCGCTTCGCTCGTGAAATTCATGAAAATTAATTAAAATCACGAAATCACGAAATTAAAGCGGCAAACATGTAAATTTCCAGTGAATCTTGTGAATCTTGTGAATCTTCTTCCTTAACCCGGTCTTTTTACGAACTGTCAGTGCCGGGTGTCAGTCATAAACGATGTTTGTTGTCGTTCTGTTTATGGCCATCTCCACTTCCCATATGGCTTCTCCTCACCATTTGCATTTGGTGACGGGGGGGAGCCCAATGTCAGCTGCAGAGTCGCCCTGCGATCCCACTCCACGCCACGTTTGGTGGCATCTGCAGCCATTGGGTCATTGATAAGCATCATAGCCGCTGGAGGCAGCCAATAAAATGTCACGATGCAGCCACGATAAGCACCTGTTAGCTGCTCTTCCCTGATCCGCTTGGCTGAGCTGCCCGTGAAATTACTATTCAGTGGAAAAGTTATTGGTTTTTCAGACAGCGAGCAACCTGTCTCTTCTTGTGTATGTGTGTGTGTGTGTGTGTGTGAGTGTGTGTTTGTGTGTGTGGTCGTGTGTGTGGGTATATAAAACGCACTGTTTTATATACAAGCGAACAATAAATTGTGGCCCATACAGTCTTAGCCTGTTTTCCGTCTTCGCTATTTCTTCGCTGCGGTTAGTTTTATTATCCTATTTAAGCCACATTAAAATCAACGGGGTGCGCGACATTTGACAACAATTTATTGGACGTTAATGTTCGCCGCCAGTTGGCCAGAGTCCAAGGCAACAACAACAACAACAATAACAACAACAACAACAACAAGAAGACGGGGGGTACTCGAAGCCTTTTGGAATTCGAAATGGGCGCGGCGAGCATCAAATGAATCGAACAGCGGATAGAAAATGAAAGGTTGCTGGGCATCTTCGAAGAGATTCGTTATTGCCATTTAAGCTATCATTAGACAAACAGTTATTTATAGCCCAACACAGGAAGTACAGTCACAAATCGAAAGGATAATACTCATATCCAGTTTCACAGCGATCTCTTCAAGTCTAATTGCTGTAGTGTAAAATATACAATTATTTCGATAGTAGAAAAAATACACCAATCAGCAAACTTATTTTATAATATTAATAGACACTTTTTAATATTTTTCTCAGTGTAATGCCATATCTATTTTTAACTGAACCGATTTTTAACCCACATAACATTGAACAAGTCTATCTGGACTGCCACCCCTATGTGAAGTTGATGAGGTACTCGATGTGGCCTTCGTCATGGCCACTTATCGTCGCCCGCACAACAGCCTTGCAACAGTTGCAAGTTTGTTTTGTGCCACATAGGGGAATACATTTTTATGGTTGTTTCATGGCTGCGGCCATTTTGTTTCGAATGCTGGCGGGCAAAGCAAACATTTTAATTGCCACCCTTAAGCGGAAAACGGAAAAGCGCGGGGTGGTTGAAAATTGAAATTGAAATTCATATGCGCCCTTTTGGAAGCACAGTTCTCTCATTATGATTATGTCATTTGCTTCGAGAAAAACCACACACACAACACACACACAACACACCACACACAACACACACACACACACCGGAAATGAGTGAAATAACTGTCTGTCTGTCTGTCTGTCTGTCTGTTGTATATTGTCTATTGTGTGTGTCTGTTTTGGGTGCGGGGCATAATTTAGTTTTCTGTTTTTGTGGCTTATTAGCGTGCACGAATCAATTCCCAAAGGATTTGGCTGAACAAATCCCTTTTGAGGCTGGGCTGTGTCTGTGTGGCCTTTGATTTATGTCACGCGTCCTGGGAAAGCAGCCGCCCTGTTTCCCTAAAAGAGCCAAGAAGGGGCTTTGTGAAAGGGGTTCGCCAGGATTTTTGTTTGACTTTTGGTTGCATCGTTTATTGCCGTAATAAACGACTGCGCAGATTCAGATTGGACATGGTTCGAGTGTCATCCTGTTATCATCCTGTGAGCACACACCAACACCAACAACAACAACAAGAATAGGACGCAAATTTGTCAGTTTGGCTGCTTGACACGTACACATAAGTTGCACTATCCCCCCTCCCTCGCTCCCCCTCTCTCTGGGGCCTGGGAAAGTTGAATAACCCAGAAACGCAATTAAGAAATAAGAATGTGAAAAATGAAACGGAACAAAAACAACAACGTCGTCGATTGCTTTTAACCAGTAGCTTTAAAATTCAATTAAATATAATTAAGTAAATTATGCGGGGCATACAAAAGTGGCGATCAAAATCATAGCAACGCCGCCAAAAGCCAAAAGCAAAAACCAAGTCAAGCCAAACCAAGCCAACCAGCACGCATAATAGCTTACTTAGCCGGCCCAAGAAGCATGAGAGGCACCCCTCCACCTCCCCCCCCACTCCATCCTTCTCACCACCCCACCTCCCACCACTCACTGTAGTCGACTCCAGTTCCAGTTTGGGGCAGCCGAGGCACGCACTCAATCATCAATCTACGCAGAGACGAGTAAATAAAAGCCCCAGTTCCCGACTCGCTCAGATCTCTGCCAGACGATCGATCGACCAGAGAGCAGCTCGCGTTGATTGAATCTGTGCCGAAGTCGCAGCTCAGTATCTGTATCTAAACAACAACAACAACAACAAAACTGTAGCTGAAAAGCATTTAAAAATGTTGCTGTTGTTGCTGTTGTTGCTTTTGTTGCTGTTGTTGCTGTTGTTGCTCTTGTTGCTGCTTGATCATTATGCGATCAATGTTGATCATTTTATCCCGGGGCTGTTGACAGCCCCAGCGCGCGGACATGACATGCGAGTCGAGTAACTTGCAACACACACACACACACACACAGATAGTCACAGAGAACCTGAAATGATCTTCATCATGGTGGACACAACTCTATATACATCCATACATATATAATAATTACTAAAGCAGCAGCAGCGGAGACCGTCGCAAATAACAAGATCAAAAACAAAAAAAAAAAGCTAAAACAAAAAAAAGCTAAACCAAAAAAATGTATGCAGCCTGCAAAGAACAACAACAAAAAAAGAAGCTAAATAAAACTCCAGATCCGCGACGCTTCTTAATTTTCTTCTCTCGATGGTTGCTGAGGATGCTGCAAGCTGGTGCAGCAACCACTCCTTGCTACCAACCAAACCTTTTCCTAACCTGCTTCCGCTCAGTCGCACAGTCGCTTCTCTGTTGACTGTTTTTGCCTTTAATGGTTTTTGGCCGTAACCGACATTTTGTTTCGCTGCCCTTCCAAAACGGAGCCCTATAAAAAAATGCAAAATTATGTACAAGGCACCGAAACGACGTTGTTGTTGTTATATTGATCCTGTCTGCCTCACGGCTTCACTCGCTGCTTGCCCCCGCTTGTCCGACTGTCCGACTGTCCGACTTTCCGACTGTCCGACTGTCCGTGTTTCCCCCCATGTCTGTTGTCTGTGCTGTGCCTGGCTGCCTTTTGGACTCTTTATATAGTTGTAGCTATCGGTGGCATGGCTGCACTTCGTCGTCGTCGTCGTCGTCGTCTTCGTTGAAGCTCCTCGTTTTGCCTGCCTGCCTGCTGTTCTCGTCTTGTGTATTTCTTCTTATATTTTTTTTATTTTTATTTTTTATTCTTCTTTTTTTTTGGCATATTTAAGCACGATCGCCGTTTGGCTGTTTTAAATGATTTCTTTCTGTAGTTTTTTGTTTGCTGCCCGTTTCTTATGAACCAATCAACACACACGTGTTGCAAGCCCAATCGTGTCTGTGTCTGCGTCTGCGTCTGCATCCATCTGTGTGTGTTTTGGGGCATGCATCCCAAGATGCAGCAACCCGAAAAGAACTGCTGCTGTTGCTGCTGCTGCTGTTGCTGCTGTTGTTGTTTTTGTTGTTGTTGTTGGATCGCTCCTTGTACGGCGATCTTCCGCAAATTGGCGGCCATAAGCATTGCAAAATTATCTCGTCGCTGTCTCTTCGATTTGGACAGACGACAGAGAAACACAGCAACAGACAGCAGGAGGACGAGTCCAGAATGTGAGGGCCACAAATCCATATCCACTGCAAAGAGAAAAATAAAATTGCAGTTCGACAACAAATTTATGCAGCAAAACAGGCAATAATAACATTTTGCAGAATATAATGTATATATAATGTATAAATATAAATATCTATGTTTATTTTATTTTTGAATCCATGTGCAATTTTATTTGGCTTTTGGCAGTATCCCATTTCAGGTTAAGCAAAGAGTTTAAAGCTAAAAACACCAAAGGTGTTATTACAAAAATACATCATTATTAGTCTATAGGCAAGAAGTAAAGGAAAACAGGAGGGAACGTTGCAAGGGAGTGGGCGTGGTTAAAAAATAGGTAAGAGAAGGTTTCCAATAATCTTCCAAGTTCAAGTTTGGTAACTGTGGCTCTTAAATTGCGGGAGATTTGGTCATTTATCGGTTTCTGGGGGTGGGAGTGGGCGTGGCAAAAAAAAAAATGTTGGAGTTCGATCTTAGTAATAAATCTCCTAAGTTTGGTAACTGTACCTTTTAAATTCCGGGAGATATGGCCATTTATCGGTTTTTGAGGGCGTGAGTGGGCGCGGTCCAATTTTCCAGATTTTGGAAGGGTGTTACTAGCAATATACCTTCCAAATTTGGTGACTTAAGCTTTAAAATTGCGTTAGATATATGGACATATCGATTTACACCAACAGGTGTATCGGTTTAGGTAGGCGGAGTGGGCGTGGCCATCCAATTTTCTACCGATCTCCAAGGGGAGTTTAAAGTAACATACTTTCAAATTTTAGTGACTCTAGCTCACAAATTATGGAAGATATGCGCATTTCAGATTTCTAAGGCCGAAGTCGGAAAATGGGCACAGATCGAACCTCAAAATGCCATAACTTCATCAAAACTCCACGTATTTTCAAAGGGAAGTGCGTTTTTGTCATAGTTTGTCCTCTAGATCAATCGTACATTTAAGGTTGAAAACGTGATTTTGGTTCGGAACATAAGTCAAAATTATAGTCCGAAAATCAGCATATCGGTATATTGGCATAGGTCGAACCTAGAAAATACCATAACTTCGTCAAAACTGAACGTATTCCATATTAAATACTTTTTAAATATTCTCCATTATTATCATATTTAAATGCATATTACTTCAATTATGAGATATATAATCGAAGTTGCAGTTTAGATGTGATTTACCTAAAATTGTATTAATTATGACCGTGTTCCATTTAATGAACCACATTTATATTTCCTACTAATGACGCGATTTTTACCATTAGTATAATTATTTAAGAGCATTTTAATGAATATTTATTTATGACTTTCGCTTTATTTATTTATTTATTGTTTACATGATTCGCAATCCAAAACTTGAAATGATCTCAGCTTTCGTTGGCATAAATTTTACTTATGAGCATTTGTAATGATTTTTCTCAGACTGGCTGATTTTAGGGGAGGGAGGGGGGCAGTTCCGCTTCGCTGGCCATTATAAGATACTTAGATACTTAGTGGGCGCGTCAACAACAACAACAACAGAAACCACATTAACAACAACAGCAACAACAACAACAACAATGTGAAGAAGAAGAAATCGAAATATCAAAGGAAATGCGGCAAGTGTGGCGAATGCAATAAAAGGCTTAGACGTAGCAAATGAAAGAAAATCCCACAAAAACTGAGCGAAATGAATTTCTGTCTTGGAAAAGTTTTCCAGAGACAAATGCCGTTGTGGCATCTTAGTGTCAAAATATTTATGCCACAGCAAGACTTCCTGTAAGCGATCCGAGCAAAGATCGATAGATCGGCCAAAGATGACTTAACGTTTTAGCTCTGGGATATTTGGTGTCTTTGTGTCTTCCACTTGTTGTTGTTGTTGTTGTTGTTGTATATCTTTGTGTATCTGAGGCATCTGTGGCTGCCTTGGCTGCCTTTGATGCAATTCAGGCGCGCCGACAGCAAGGAAAAACACTTTCCCCCCGCAGGTAGCAAGTAGTTTTTCCTAGCGCTGATTGCCCATTGGCTGAGCTGCTGTAAGTGACCATTTATTACGACAGTGGCAAGAAGAAGAACAAGATGAGCGGGGCTGTGGCAAGAAGAGGGAAGCTGCTGCCCATTAATTTTGCCATTGTCAGTCTGTGTATATATAATCTACTTAGGGCTATTGTGTGTCCTTTTGCTCCTTGCAATGTGTCCTGCGTGCTGTTCTTGTTGTGTGTGCATGTATGTGTGTGTGTGTGTGTGTGTGTGTGCGTGTGTTGTGTGCTTGGCTGTCACAACAATTATGTCGGCATTTGGTCAAACGCGCCCGAAAATGTCAAAGGGATTTTTTATTGACTTTTTATGCTGTTAACTGACCGACATAATGCCCAGTTTTGTGGGTGATTACCACAATACGTCCATTTGGGTGGTCCTTGCAACAAGTGGCGGCATCTTAGATCTATGATCCTTGCACACACATGTGTCGTCCATGTCACATGATATATGACTTGTAATTGCCAGTCAGAGTCAGTGGGTGATCATTTGCTGGCCAACTGCCAAGTCTCTTAGCTATTTTGGGCTTGTTAACATTGCAAGCCAACAAACACGAGGGGGCGAGGGGGCAACATGGCATTTGTTGGCCAAGTGTTAAGGCGACAAAACGACTAGCAGCTTGCAGCTTGCACCCAAATGCTGCCGATCAATCGATCGACGATGACGACGACAACAATCAGCAGCAACAAACAACCAACAACCAGCAACCAGCAACCAGCAACTGCAACAGCAGCAGCAGCAGGAGCAACATCGGAGTCAGCGACAAATGCAACCAACAATACAATAAATATCAGCCACTGTGGAAGACAAGGAATTGAGGACAGCAACTCCAGTCAGCAGACAATGTGCCGGATCAGCGATCAGTGATCGGCGGCTGGCTACACTTAGAGAAAGACTTATGAGTTTGTTTCTAAATCAAAGTACTTTTGACACAACAAATTTTTATTGAATTTACTAAAGTCCATTAGATATGATATTAGATTAAATACTCAATTGTTGTTAAGCTTAATAATTTAAATTTAAATCTATTCTATAATCTATTAATAAGATTTAAGCTAGTTCCCTTTTAATTAAGGTAAGTCTTTTTCATTTCTAATAATGATAATAAAATATATTTATTATGTTCATTTTAAACTATTTCTAATGTAATTTTTTTTATTTTTGTCGCGATTTTCTATTTTTTTCGTGAGTGTATCTGTGACAGTGGCTCTTTGTGACTCCCTGGGACTGCGAGCCAAGCCGATCCGGGCCGAAAGGGTTGCCAGCTCGATGCTATCAACGCATTGAGCATTGAATTACAGTCACACATATAAACTGAAACCGAAACAGAAACAGCAACAGAAACAGAAACCCAAACCCGAACTTGGGTCTTCGTCCTCGTCCTCATCCTCGTCGCAGTCCAACTTTTGTATCGAGATCGGTGTCTGTGTCAGCGCTTAAATGCTCATTTAAAGAGATTTACAGTGTATGCCACTTACATACAAGCACCCTCCCGTTTCAGAGACCCAAAGAACCTGATAACGACGCTTTGTTGCATTAATTTTGCTGTCCATAAAACACGTGCGAGGGTCGCTTGTAAAGTCGCCAAAAATAAATTTAAAATTAAGTAACTTTTGAAATGAGACAAGTAAACAATGAAAGCGCTTAGTAAAAATATGATATAGGATATAGATAAGAAGATTTTCTACATGGAAAATGTATAATAAAGAAACTAAATATATAATCTTAAAAGATCATGAAAATCAGATCAGGCAAATATATACAAATTTTAGCCGTTGCTATTAACTTGGTTGTTTGCTTTTGAGGTGTGAGTAAAAATCGAATTGCTTTGTTTGAACAATATAAAGTTATATTTAGATATTTATAAATATAGCCAGGTCCCTTGAGAATTATTTTTATAACTGATTTCTCTTCCATGGCCTAAGAAGAGTTCCATTCTTTCATTTTGTCTAGGGCAGAACATGAACTCACCAAACTACTCTCGCTGAAACTGCATTTGTAATCCTCCAAAATGGAGAAGCAACGGCAACTCCTACGAACACAAATACGAATACAAATACAAATACGAATACGAATACAAATACGAATACCAATACGAATACGAATAGGAATACGAATAAATAAAATGCAAGTAGTAGATTAATTGCCTGGGTCATTAAATACACAGCGATGGCATCTAATGCACGATCAGAGCCCATACATCAACATCAACATCAACGGAGGCGACGAGGACGCTCCGAAGGGATGCCTCCCGGCAACGTGCTCCTTTTGTGGGCGTCGGCAAACATCTTGTTATCCCGGACTGCTCTCAATACAAAGCATAAATCGTGTTTTGTTTTGACAGCCAAATCGACCGCAGGCAGAGCCATACCTGAGGAGACCCTTCCCTATACGTATATCAACCGTTTCCTATTCGAATCCTTGGGCGACTCCTGTTTTTAGGGCCCACACACAAACAACAGCAGCAGCAGCAGCAACCGATCAAAATAGTGGACAGGCGGCATGCATGAAGCCTTGTCGTCGAGTGCCTCGCATCCTTAGAGATGCCTTCCCTCTACCTACCCCTGACTCTGACTCCGACTCCGACTCCGTTTCTTCCTTTGACTTTGACCGAAACTAATCATTGTTGCGCCAACAAGAAGTCAATTGCATTGTTGTGCAAAGTCCTGCTGTGCCGGGCTGCCATGTGTTGGCCAGTTGCGATTCGAGCTGCCTGACCAGCAGAGAGAGAGAGAGAGAGAGAGAGAGGGAGAGAGTGTCCCAGTGTCCTGGCTTATCCTGCTAACGATTTGCTGCGCCGTCGCAGCTCAAGCAAGGTGTTCTTCTTATAAAAATATCTGTTTTGTTTTTGGTTTTTTTTGCAGCAGCAGCAAATTAAACGCGCTGCGGTTTTGCGACATGCGGCGTCTGCTGCGGTTAACCAAGTGTTTAGTAAGCCAACAAAAACACAAAAATAAAATGAAGAAAAAAACAAGAAAGAAATGCTACAACGAAGATTAAATACCCTTACAGACCGATCGATGTTCAATTGCTGACCATGATTTTCAGCGGGTGACATGTCTATCTCGACTTGGCTAGTAATATAAATATCTATATATATATACTTAGTAAGATCGGGGCTGACTCTCACTCTCTTCTTCTTATTCTGTGGCAGCAATTGTATAAGCAATTCTCACGATCCGCTTGCAGCCAGCCACAAGAAGTTGAGCACATTTTTAGTTACTCTAATTGCGGCGCTTTTTTGTTTGTTTGTTTGTTTGTTTGTTTGTAATTAAAAGGCTTTATTGTTGTTGGCCAGGCCAAACAGTGAGCACTAATTAGATTGCCAGCTTTCAGCTGATCTCCTTTTATGGTTGTCTCTTTGCGTTGGCATCGTTTGTTTAATGGTGTAGATTGTTGCACGCTGACAATTTGGCTAACGACTTTTGGCCATGGCAAGCCAATTGGAATTGCAATTGGCAATTGGCAACTGGCAACTGGCAACTGCAACTGGGATCTCTGCATTGCAACGTACAATTGCCAATTGGAAATTGTCAGCTGCATTTGGTGCAGGGGAATGTCGCGCCTATTCTCCTATTAACCAGATGCTAAATTGCTGAGCCGCTTTGTCTAGTTTTTTTTTTCCACTCAAAAGGTTAACAATTTGGCTAGTGGAAGCTCTAAATAACCTTTCAATTGTCATGTGGTATGCGGCTTCATATTGAACAATGCACTAATATGGCCAAGTCGGATCGGTGTGCAGAAACATCAGCCAAGTAATGTCGACCAGGCACTTGAATAATTGGTAATTGGTAATCTGGGTACGTTTGCAATCGACTTAATTGTAATTTCCTAAAAGGAAAATATTTAATTCAATTAAACTCAACTCTTGTTGCAAAAGAAAAATATAAATTGATTAATCAACTTGTGCCCAAGTTACAATCTAATTGTCATGTTTTAAGTTCGTTAAAACAACAAAATAATAATAATAATTAAGTGCAGAGCTATCTCTGATTATTATATATTTTATTATTATATATTTGGGAATTTAACTGCAGCGATCAGTGTGAGTGGAACACATCCAAATGTGATCCTTGATATGCAATTTCGTCCCAGCTGCTCCCATCGGCAGATCACCGCTTGAAGCGTTGATGCAGCTGATGAGGATCACTTAATCGATTTGTTGCGACTACAAACATCATTTCCAAAGCGGCCACAGAGTGTGGCCAATAATAAAAAACAACCACAACAACAACAACAACCACAAGAGTGAGCATCAATTGCACGGTTATCAGCGCCAATCAAACTGGAGTTAAGACCAGAGCCATGCGCATCAGGCTTGGAGTCACTGTTGGTGTTGGTGTTGGGTGTTGGAGAGTCGGTTGCAATGTGGTTGCCATACTTGCAGCTTCAACTTGGCTCGCTGACTCGCTGCTGACTCGGCTGCTTGCCGCTTAAATGCAAAATTAAAACATAAATCGTGCGCGCCATTATGTTTATTACAATGCAGCATGCCACAGGGGCCAATGCAGGGCGGGGAAGATGCTCGCCGAGGCAGGTGGGCAGTGAGGTGGGCAGTGTGGTGGGGTGGGGAGGGGAGGGGAGTCCGGGGGGCGTGATTGAGTGGAGGCAAGCACACACAGAATCACTGCTGAGACGATGGCCACTAAATTGCACTGCAAGTAAGCGCAAAATGATTGTTCGATCAAATGAAAGATTGTGCGAGCGGAAAAACACAGGAAGAACAGGGCTCTGGGCAAAGCAAAGTCATAAACTGGAGAATTATATATATGTACATATGTATGTATGTATGTATGTATGTATGGCTGTTAACTTGGCCCATGGCCGTTGGTCATGTAACAGCTATGGCGGCACCAGCATTGTTATTATAAAATCAAAAGCTCACTTTGATAGCCCAGCACCTCTTCTCCTCCTCCTCCTCATCCTCTTCCTCCTGCTCCTCCTTTCCGTAGGCATCCTGTGCCATCCCTTGCCAGTTTGCCTAAATTGCAATGATTAAATACAAGAAATTGCAAAATGAAGACTCACTCGCTCATCCGATTACTCTTATATACATATATATATATATATATATATATATATATGTATGTATATATGTAAGACGCATATTGTACAAAGTAAAACAACATCAACAATGGTGCTTATTAAATAATTTATTTAAGCACCCAATTTCATTTTTATATAAATGTGGCCAACACAATTTCAACACTCGCTTCATTACGATAAGTTTATTATTGTAATGCGAACTCAGTTGCATGCCCCTTTGAAAATTGGTCATAAATATATATGTATATATTCCAGGAGAATTTCCTCAAAATTTAACAATCGACTCAAAATTCTCAAGCTTAATTAGAAATGTGAACTTGCAACCAGAAATAGAATTCATAATTAAAAAATATTAAAATCTTTCCAATCAGTCATGTATGTAATTTTATATAAATTATTAATGACTTGCATTAATTTCATCAAGATCGGTGGAAAATTAATTAATTATATTTAGTAAATTGGCGAGCAGGCAATGTTTCTATTTTATGGGTTCAGGGTATGTGCTAGTCGGGTTCTCTCGATTGCTTATTTAATATGCTATTTTCATGCCGCCAATGCCAGCCTCGTGTTGCAGCCACATATGCAATTAGCTGGGTGGCAGCCAAAAGTGGGCGTGTCAACTGTGAACGCGTTTTTCATTTATCTGGCCAAGTGGTGGTCCGGACTGTTGCTGTCTTCGTCAAGTGGTTAAATGGATGCATAACGATACATCTTGGCTTGCTCACACTTGCTCATTAATTTAATGGTGTAATTGCAGTTCGCAGAACCAGCTAAATTGCACAGAGTGTCGAAATGAGTTTTAATACTTACCTGCCTATCCACTGATCAGGCCACATGATCATCACGGACAGGCTTTTCAATTTGCCAATTTATGTCTTCATACAGTTGACGTCGTTTTCATTTAATTGCTTCCCCATTGATGGGTTCTTAAACAGAGCCACATCCACTTTCTCAGCTGCTCCAATTTACCAACAACGACCCAGCAACCCAAATTCCGTTTCTTTTTTTTTATATATTTTTTATGCGATCCTCCATGAAAATCGAACGTGACTCAGTTACCTAAAAAATATTCATTGTTTGTGATGAATGATTAAAAATGATTTGAAAACTAATCCGAATAGAAAAAAAAATTGAGAAACGATTTCGAATTAAAAATACATCTATATTAGAAAATTAATTATTTATTCTCATTATTATTTATTTATATATTTAGTATTAAAACTATATATTATGATAGATTTAAACTATTTATTTGATACATAACTAGGATGCTTTGAGTAACATTTGTTGTTTATTCAGTAATATTTAATAAGCAGAAAGGTAATTATTTACATTATATGCACTCAGATAAATATATATATTTTTTAATATTTTCTTCATAATCCTCACTTTACAGATTGTTTTGTTTAACTATAAAGTTTGCCACTTAATTGACTTAAGATACTATATCTTTAGTTTTATCTTAGCTTTAAATATACGCAATTAAAAAGACTTCACATTTCAATTGAAGAAACTCTCTCTACACAGCGCGAAAACACTTACTACATTTCTATTTGAATGGCTGGCATTCGTATTTGAAATGCCCGCCCATAAGCCAATGATATTAAATCTGTTGCCAAATAATAATAATTTCCGGCTAAGTAAATAATGCCGAGTTGCCTGATTTTTTGCCCAGGGCCCTAACAAAATGAAAATAACAGCAACAACAACACAGGAAAACACTGTTTGCACAGTCTCAAAATTGCGCTGAACGTTTGCGCAAGTTGCGAAAGCAACAAAATGCCAAATTGCAAACACGCCCCCAACAACAGCAACAACAACAACAACAACAACAACAGCAGGATGATCATTTGGCCAATCAATATCGTAAAATGCAATTTATGATTTGCAGCTGTGATTTCTAAAACAAATAAAAAATTGCAAAAGCAACAGCAACGCCACCCAGCCATGCAACATGCCGCATGCAACGAGACAGTCAAGCCTCTTAGCAGCATTCAGCATCCGCATCATCAACTGCGGCAACAGCAACACCAACAGCAACAGCAACAGCAACAGCAACTGCAACAGCAAATGCAGCAGCAGCAGTCAAAAGTTATGGCACAATTTTCACATCATTTTCCGCCCGATCCCTGGCCGATACTGAGTTATACTGCAACTCTGGGGGCCTTCGGCTCAGACACGTAAAATAATTTAGCCAGCGTTTAACCTTAGTTTTTCGCGAAGCATCTGCTCTGCTCTGTTGCAGCCATCCAGTTTCCAGCCAACGAAATGTTGCACTTGGCCGACATACCCTAACAATGGGGCTGGAGAATATGTTACCAAAAATATTAATACAATTAATTATGCATTAATAAAATATTAAAAAATATATTAATAATTAAAAACACTTATTAACAAAATGCTGCTCTTCAACAGCAACTCGCGACAAATATTATTTTAAAACAAAAAACCAATAAAAAAAAACTATATTTGTATATATAAAAATCGAATAATCAATTTTAATATATTATTTTTTATTTAAACATTTTAAGACGCCATCAATCATTCACTTCCCAACTAGCTATTAATAAATAAAATATTAATAATAGTTATTTCATATATTAAAATGTTTATTTTTTTTTAAATAAGTATAAGTGTAGGTGCTCAGTTAGAGTATAGAGTATCTGTTAGTGTGGCACACTCTCCCGCTGATCTTTGGCCATGTTGCAGGCTGTGTGTTCGTTGAGCCGTTGATTATGATGAAGTTGTGCGCAATTTGTTGGCCGTCTGTTGCTGCCTAAAAACGCTACAAGGCACAACGGAAATTGGAGAAGAAGTGAGATGCCTTGGCCAGGTCTGGACAGTTGGCTGGCTGGCTGGCTGGTCGACAGTGTTGTGTTGTGTTTTGGCCAGCTTGTGCTGTTGCTTGTTTCAGTTGGTGTTGCTCGATGCTCGTTGCTCGTTGCACGTTGCTCGTGTGGAAGATCGCTTAATTGGCTTGGACTCAAAAAGAAAAAAAAATAAAAAAAAGCGAAGAACGTTCTGCGCACTTCGCACATGATGTTTATGAGTTTCTTATTGTTTTTCTTTTCGTTTTTTATCTTTTTTGTAATATTTTTTTTTAAGCTTTTTTGCTGATTCGTTGCGTTGAGCGCAAGACTAATTAAATTGGGAACGTGGAAGGTTTGGGGCCGTTGCCAGCGAGCGCCATAAATAAAAACGTTGATAATTCCATCAAACGAACTAAAAGGCGCACATGGGGGCTGTTATCCTTGCAACGTCTTCAGAATACACACACAGCTGCGTGTGTGTGTGTGTGTGTGTGTGTACTTGACTCCGCCTCTTCGTTTAGTCTGGCACAACCACCAAAAGCAGACTCCACTTTATGCTGTCTCCCTCTACAGCTAAAGATACATTTGTATCTTTGTGCGTGTGTGTGTGTGTGTGTTAGCAGCTGTTGCAGGAGTTCAAGATGTGCTTGTGTGTTTAGTGTGGAGTGTGGAGTGTGTAGACTTTTTTCTCCTCATTCTCAAACTGGTTTCGAAGTTCGAATGTGTGTTGTTTTTGTTTTTTCGTTTTGTTACCCCTTCGAACTTCGAAAAGTATCTGACAGATACTCGGCAGCAGTTGATGAGACAGTTGAAGCCGCTACACAATTATGACTTAATGTTTGGCATTCGTTTCAAAACGTCGCAATTTCCTGTTAAATGATACGTGGCTGTTAGTTGTTGCCGTGTTGTTGTTTTTCTTTTTTTTATTTATTTTTTTTAATTTATGCCACCTTTTGCCGCAATGTTAGCTTTGTCACGCCTCGCTGCTTCCCCTCGCCGGCCCCAAGTGCCCAACAGCCAGCCCTCTATGGCCTGCTAATTTCACAGTAGTCGAATTAATTTTTTAATTTCCTCTCACTCTCTCCCTCTCTCTCACACACACACACACATTGGCAATTGAGCAGATGCCACGTTGCATTTTGTATGCAAGTCGTGGCCATAAATTATGTGCAACGTTTTCATTTTCAGCCAAGTGTAGGAAATGGATCACGATTAAGAAGCTGCTCCAATGCCAAAGCTAATTATGCACCAAGCAGCCAACTCCAACTACTCAGTTTAGTTAGTCTTTCTGCTTCTTCTTCTTCTGCTGCTTCTAGTCGGCATTCAGTTCTCGTTGCCCCCCCCCCCCCCCCCGCTGGCGGGGAAGGTGAAGTTTGCGCGCCGCTGCACACAAATTGCCAGAGGGAAGCGTGCAGATAAAATGGGCTCGGAATCGGGGGAGGGGCATTATGCATCAACAACATGGTGGCTTGTGATTGTGGGTGTTTTTCGTATGGGGTAAGTGATTAAGTGGGTTTAGCGGTGTAGGAGAGGGGAGAGGGGGGGTGTGGGGTTTGGCAACGTTAAGCGCTTTTTAGCCGCTTGTTTGGCTGCGGTTCCCGCAATTTAAGCGATAAAACAAATAACACATTGCACCCACTTATTTGCGCAGTGTACGCTATTTGTTATGTTTGCATTGTTCTCGTTGTTGTTGTTGTTGTTGTTGCTGTGTTTGTTGTTTTCTTTTGTTTGTTGATCTGCTGATGTCTGTTGATTTGTTTGCCACTTTAAAATGAGATAATGAAAAGGTGTAAAATGTCAGTTTTGTTTGTAATTGTTTTCTTTATTGTTGTTGTCACTGTTGTTGTGACTGCTGCTGGTGGCGCCACAAACTATCGGTTACATCTCATGATTAAATACATATTTATGACTTGAGAAATATGCAACAAATGCAGACCACAAATTAGTAGATTCACATCTAAACGTGTTACTTAAATAATTTGTTATAGATATGGAAAATGCTTAAATAGACATCTTTAGTAAGGTTTGCACTAATTTAGACCAAGGAAGATCAAAGGAAAACTATTTTAGTTGACTTTTCATTTAAAAGAGAGTGATGAGACACTGCCGAACACATTCTGGAAGATTTCCCGGGGAATAAGCAGACTGAGACTTGCTGTGCTCCTCATGGATAAATACATTCACTGGAGAAATGAGATCTCTTCCACCAGGAACAAGAACTATAGCTATATATCATTTATCAGTGATAGGAGGCTTAAAGACTCTTGTCTGGGAAATTATTTATAACTTTTCAATAGCTGCATCGTCGTCGGCTTATTTTTGTTCAGTTTAGGCTTTGTCAGTGGCTTTGTTTATGGCCTTTTGTGGAGCTACGTGCCGTCATGCGGTAGCTGAAAATTAGTAACGCTCCGTTGCTAACTTGGCTAACAAGTGCCTTGAGTTATGCGCAAAGAGAGAGTGGACGGCCTTAATGGCTAATTAAAAGAGCCAACACATTGAAGGTCGCAAAGAATTTTCCGTTTTTCTCATGTGCCGACGAAGCGTATTCCAAATCACATCAAGTTAATTTTAACACTAAATAGAAAAGTTGACAATAAAATAAATCAATGTGTTAAACAGGTGCCTAGTGCTAAGAAGCACTTATTTTATTTGCATCATTGTGAGATTAGAATTCCATTTCAATCTTAACTATTGTTAACTGTTCCTGTTTAGCACCCTGCTGCGAGAATCCATCAAATTACACATTTTATTTATCTATGAACTGTTGCCAAAAGTGAGCGAAGAATTAACTTAATAAACACGATTTTTTATTGAAGTTTTTTCTCTGTTCAAAAATCACTAACCTGAAGATCAGAAGTATTTAATAAAATAATGTTTAAGATTATGTTATATCTGCAGGAAAAGTCAAGTTCTGAAGAGTTATTAGAAAACGACTGCAGAGAAAAAGAAACAAATGGAGAGAGAGAGAGAGAGACAGAGAGAGAGACAGAGAGAGACAGATAGAGACAGAAAGAGACAAAATATCGTACAAGTGGAAGATTCATATTTTTAATATTTATTGTATTTAATAATAATAATTTTAATGATATTAATTTATTCACTTATGATTACTTTTCTTTAAATAAAATACATTTAAAATGGTTCCATATCAGCTAAGATTGGAAGATTCATTGTTTTAAATATTTATTGTATTTAATAATAATAATTTTAATGATATTAATTTATTCACTTATGATTACTTTTCTTTAAATAAAATACATTTAAAATGGTTCCATGTCAGCTAAGATTGGAAGATTCATATTTTTAAATATTTATTGTATTTAATAATAAAATTTTAATGATATTAATTTATTCACTTATGATTACTTTTCTTTAAATAAAATACATTTAAAATGGTTCCATGTCAGCTAAGATTGGAAGATTCATATTTTTAAATATTGATTGTATTTAATAATAATAATTTTATTGATATTAATTTATTCACTTATGATTACTTTTCTTTAAGTAAGATACATTTAAATTGTCACTTATCAGCTAAGATTGGAAGATTCACATTTTTTAATATTGATTGTATTTAATAATAATAATTTTAATGATATTAATTTATTCACTTATGATTACTTTAAATAAAATACATTTAAAATGGTTCCTTATCAGCTAAGATTGGAAGATTCATATTTTTTTAATATTGATTGTATTTAATAATAATAATTTTAATGATATTAATTTATTCACTAATGATTACTTTAAATAAAATACATTTAAAATTGTTACTTATCAGCTAACTAATAAATAATAAAAGTATTGCCATGAATCAAACTATCACGCACATAAAATCAAGTTAGCTGAATTATTTTTTATGGCCAATAAAATGGCATTTTGCAGCCATTGGCTTTCTTGCAATTAAAGAGCAGAGTGCCGGGGTCAAATTGTTGGTCAACAAATAAATCTAAAGACGAATTTGCAGTGCAACAAATACGTGAAATGAAAGTCGCAGAGGTCCAGAAAAGTCAACGCGACTAGCCATTAATTTGTGGGGCAATCAACATGCAAAATCAAATGGTAATGGGAATGGGAACAAGCTCAGCTGCCATTACCAAAATGGGGTCCAACTGGAGCCGCGAGCTGCTCCAGAGTTGCAAGTCCGAGTTTGAGTTGAAATCACTGTTAAAGATATTTATTTTTTTATTTTTTTATTTTTTTTTTTTAACAGGCAGGACCTTAATTAACTTTAAATGCTGATTTGCAGCATTGCGACATTGGTAGGGAAAGAGAGGTTGAGAGGTGCCAGCCAGTCAGCAATGGGGGCAACATTGCCGCAACAACACTGTGGCAACACTGGGGCAACACTGCGGGTCAATTCGCTCAGGTTGTCAGCGAAAGTTTCGCGGCTGTTTCGCCAGTTTAGCAATTTGATTTATGGTCAACGGGTTGGGCCGCAAAAAACCAAAAAACCAAAAAAAAAACCAAAAAAAAATACAGAAAAAAATCTATAAAAATCCGAAAATCGACTTCATCAATCAAACATGAAAACTATTACAAGATTTTTCCGGGCTGCAACCAGCACAACAACAACAGCAACAACAACAACAACAACGATGATTAATTCCAATAAAATAAAACAAGCTTTGCATTTGTTAGGCGCAGCTGCGACTTCGGAGCCTCAGATCCGCCTGGGAGCCTATGAGGCTCAAAGGCTCTCCGGGAACAATCTATGACTCAAGACCGAAAACTCGACCACTAAATGGGTCAGTGCCGACAGAGTCGGAGTTGCAATTGGAGTCACCAGTCAGCAGTCAGCAGTGAGTCGACTTTGGATTACAACGTCTCCGGGATGTCTCCACCGACAAAAGCTGCAAATTTATTATTTGCACTCGAATCAAAGACAACTCTAAGAAAAGAAAAGAAAAAACCAGAAATTGAGCCTTGTGCTCCTTGTATATAAGAATTTTTGCACACGGCACACACACACACACACACACACAGAGATACACACACAAACACACACACACACACACAACTCATTTGCAAATTCCAACGAAACACTGTTCCGCAGAATTTTCAACGATCATTTAGAATTCAGTTTGGGTGTCTCTAAAAACAGTATCCATGCCCCATGCTCAGTCTGTGTTGCATGCAAGCAGCCGAAGCAGAATCGAAGTCGAAGCTCAACTCGAAGTCGATGCTGCTGCTGCTGTTGCTGTTGCTGCCTCAGGTTGGTTCTTGTTCGTTTGGTTCGCTCATGGTGCATGTTCAAGTTGGATACCGAGCTGGAGTCGGCTTTGAAGATGCGCCGCAAAGTTGTTCGAGACCACCCAAGTGGACGATGCTCCAAAGGGCGCTGCTGCTGCTGCGACTGCGACTGAGACTGAGACTGTTGCTGCTGCTGCCGTTGCTGTTGCTGTTGCTGTGTGTGCACATGTACTGGTATTGGTGTATTTGTATCTGTATCTTTTGCTGTATTCGCTGCCGCAATAAATGCGCAAATAAAGTCACAATTAGAGTTGAACTTGTGGGAACGCGAAACGACGATTTTTCTCTTTTTTCTCATTTTTCTCTTCTTTTTTTTTTTTTTTGAATATTTTCAACTCTGAGTGGACCTTCTGCCTTGTCCGGCATATTTTGAGATGCGTGAAGAGCACCGGACATCAAGTACAAGATTCTAGTCCGCGTGGAGCTGCATTTGGAACAGTTGCCCCGGGTGCTAAAGTAGAAATGCTTGTAGTTTTTATTGGTGCACGGGTCCATTGTCAATTTGTCCGCATCCATCGGACTCCATTCGATTCTTGTTGCAGTCGGGGGTCATTGATTTGTTACGAATTTATTAGTCAGAAGCACTCAACTTGGCTAACTGAATCGTTTAGCATTTTCCCTCCGTATGCCACAAGTACAACAACAACAACAACGATTTCTAGCTGTGGGAGACAATCAGTAGAAATATCCATACATCCATATTGGGTGATCCGTATCTGATGCAGATGGAGGCAATCTTGATTTGTTTATAAATTGCATTAACAGAATATTTGTATCTTGTGGAATCTCTCAAGAGAAGCAGTTAAATAGGAAGTAATACAAGTATTATATATATTTTTGATTATGGTTTGTCTTCTAGAATTTTCCGAGACAGGTATAGGATATAGTAGTTGGATCTCTATAATTTGTAATCCAACTCAGTTAGATGCATTCACAAAGAAATAAACGGATATGGTTTAATTGACTCCGCATCTGATGTTGATCAAGAATGTAAATACTATATGTGTGTCGGGTGAATTTGGCTTTAATGTGTTTTAAACTTAACGTCAAAATTATAATTGCCTCAACGAGAGGGCATATCAAAAATAATTTTGAAAATTGCTGAAATTGTTTAATGAGAATAATTTTGATGAGCTTTTGCTGGTTTTGAAATGAAACGCTTTCACTGGCTTTGGTAACTAAAAATGGCAACAGGTTGGGGCCGCCTTGTGGCAATCAGGCTAAATGCATCTGGATAATTGGCATGGCTGTTCTCTGGCAGTCGACTCGTTCGATCAACGGAGCAACCGTTAAAAGCAATTAGCCAGCTCATCGTCTTGGCCATAACTCTGCTCTGCGAATGTTGGATGCAGTTGCTCCTGATCCGCCTGCCTGTTGCCTGTTGCATGCTGTGCTGATCTTTGCCCATATGTCCGTTATCAGCTTTGGCGATAATTGCCGAAGGCAATTTGTAAGCGCTTCTTATGAACGCATATGACACACAGACAGGCCAATATAATGCAAGATCTATGGCTTCAATACCGGTACAATTGCAAATTAATAATGCCCAGCCTCCAAGTTGGGACTCGGGCTGCGAGCTTGCCACAGACCCGCCGTTGAAGTTGCTTGCCTGAGTTGAGTGTGGCAAACGCATTTATTGAGCTTAATACGATATTTATCGATGTTGCTGCAAATGCTGCAAATACTGCTGCTGCTGCCTCGGAACACCCATTACAAATCACCGTTAATGAAGCCGATCTAACTTTACCCGATCCCCCCCTCTGTTCTACTATATAAGGTGTGCGAGAACGGGCCATGGAATGTGGCGAATTAAGTGCAGACAAGCATTGCAGATAGATACTTTATCTTGTATCTCATATGTCATATGTTTTATGCTGCAGCTCAGCTAAGTCGGCATTTGGGATCAATGCCAAATGGAAAGCGGGAAAAGCCAAGGTCGCAACTCTAACCTCGAGAACTGTGTGCGCAGTTGGCTCAACTTAAGTAGTCCAAGAATGGACTGCCACGCGCAGATCTAATCGGGACAATGGACGGGTCACACGACTCGGCACGCGTTCGTCCTTCAAGGACAAGGACGTGCTAACAAATATATTTATGACCTTGACTTTGATTTGCCGTTTTAACTGTTGCCTCCGAACGATTGTTGTCAACACACCAAACAAATTGCAATTAACAAATGTTTATTTGTCTCTCTATCAATTTGAAGGCCCCGCTAGAGCAATTTATGGATTTATGAGGCAAGGAAAAACAAAAACAAGAAGAAACCGTCGCCTCCCGGGGGAGCCGTGCTAGTCGCACACTCAATTGCTCCCATGCTCACCTTGAAAAGGCCAACAGTCGTCACACAATAATACAATAATAAACATGAATAACATGACACACAAATCAATCAGTCACAGTAGAAGCTAAAAACCCGACTCTCGAATCTTGACTCTTCGGTCTCGTCGAGTCTTCCTGGAAGCCACTGGGGCCACTCTGATACTCTGATACTCTCTTGTCTGTCATTGTTTGTCTCAATTCGTTGGCAGCGGTTTTGTGAGCGCGACACTAATCCCGCTTATAATTTTATTATGCACACCCGATCTCACATACATATATATATATATATATATATATACATATGTATATTTTGCGTGGGCGACGGAGCTCTGCGGCAAAGCCAAAGCTGCCCCGTTGCCTGGTAGCGAATTTTTTGACACGATGCTTTTGACAAACGTGATAATACATCATCGACCCGGTGTCCGGTGAACTGGCTGCCTCTGGGCTGCTGCTGCCCCGCTGTTGCCTCGCTGCCTCAGTTTTTGTTGCCTCGCTGATGCCTGATCGTTTAATTGTGTTGCTGCCACCGATCTACACAACTGGTCAGAGGTGGCCAACTGACGGATTATTGGGCTTGTAGAGTAACAACTTACATCTTAACAATTAATTGCGGTGAATAGCGCTCAGCAGTTGCAAGTTTGACAGGCAACATTTCTTTAAATAACTGTAATAAAATGAAAATAAATTTATCGAAAACAATCAAGAACATAACAATGATAGATGCAACAAAATGTATCTAATATTAATATGTTTATTATTCATTTTATTAAGTCTATAATCGGCAATTAGAAGCCTAATGGCACTTGGATAATATTTACTATTTTCTCTTATATAATGTTATTCTCATATTAAGAATTTTAATTTACATCAAATAATAATTATATTAAATATATTATTTTTTGTTATTTATGATTGACACTTGTCCAATTCATTAAATGAATGCATTTTGCTGTATTCATTAAATTCACTGCTCACAAATTTGACACGCGCAACTGCAGCCCCAACTACGCCCACCATTGCCTACCCCCCTTCGACGCCACCACCACGCCCCCTGCCCCCGCCCCTGCCCCTGCCCCGTCTTCTCATTTTAGACATAACTCAATTGGCAGTCACGCTTTTGCCCAATGGCAAATTAAGTTTTCATAGGCAACAACAAGGTCAGCTTGCTAGCTGCAGGGTGGTAGAAGTGTGCTGGGAGGCACTGTTGATTGGCAGCGTCAGTGTTATAAATTTGATATTTCCTCACTACCAAATTAGCAGCAGCAGCAGCAGCAGCACAAGTAACAAGAATCAACTTTTGAAATTGAATTTTTGAACGATTCCATATTCCATATGAAATGAAGCTCAGGTGGCTTCGCCGCCATATCTGCGTCAGCGATATAGTTTATGAGTCAATGGGATTGGAATTGATGCCGCCGGTACCGGAGTCTCGTTACCGGAGGAGCCGCGCCGCAAACATGGGTGCAGAAAATTCAACAGAATTAACAACGGGAGCCGTCGGTAACCTCCACTTGGCAGTCGTCGACGGCTGATGGCGGCTTTTTCAATATTCCAGTCGCTTTGCGATTCGTGTTAATAATTTAGTTGCTTATCGCGCGTGTTGACGTTCAAAATGGTTTCGGTTTCGGTTTCTGTTTCTGTTTCGGTTTCGGCTTCAACTTCAGATTGCCACACGCTGTCGGATATGCACACTCACACATACACACACCACACACCACACACATATGCACGCCTCTCAAGGCAATCAGGAGGCAGTCAAACAGTCCAACATTCAGACAGACAGACAGAGACTCAGACAGTCGGACCTATTCAGACATACTCTGTCAGCGCTAGCGATACGCGAGCTATTTGCCTCCTTGCCTCCTTGCCCCCTTGTCCATTTGCCCATTTGCCGGGTAACAGATGCCAATTAGCAGCCACTTGCCACTTGGCACTTGGCACTTGGCATTAGATACAGATACTGTTACACTTCACTACACACCGGAAAAACACAACTTCTTAGAATATAGAAACAGTTAACTAAAGATTTTCTTTCTATTTTTTTTTTCATAAGTGAAATGGGAAACTAAAATTAAAAATACATCCCAAGTAAGGCAATCTCCCGATCAGAAACTAAAACTAAATGCAAAACGTAGCCTCTAAATTTTAAATATTGTCAAAGTAAAAAATATTATTATTAGTAAAAAATAAAGCATAATTATATGTCACAAATATATTCCATAATAAAAATAAATAATAAAAATAAATAATTCCATAAATAAAAATAAAGAATTAAATTAATAAATTGTGATTATTGCAATTAATTGCAATTAAATTCAAGCAAGCAATTTTTTGGAACATTTAATTTTCCAAGTGTAGTGGATACATTTGAAACTCGAGTTGCAATTCGATTACGAGTGCAAAGTGCGAGTGTGAGTGTGAGTGCGAGTGTGAGTGCGAGTGTGAGTGCGAGTTCGAGTACTTGGGCCTAATTGGCAGGCGTCGTCGAGTGCTTGGCTGCAAGTGGAGCTGCTGCTGATGCTGTGTTTCTTATCAGTTGCTGATAAGCGCGAAAGTGTGTGTCACTGTGTGTGTCGCTGTGTGTGTGTGAGTGTGTGTGTGTGTGCCAAAACGGAGACAATGGAGCTTTGCGTCCAATGTTCGAGTATTTATGTAGATGCTAATGTTGATTGGGCCGCTTTATTGCTGCTGCTGCTTGTTGTTGCTGTTGTTGTTGCTGTTGTTGCTGAAGTTGGACCACACACGATGATGCTGCTGCGGCTGCTATGGAGCCCAAGAGTCGTTGGCAGGAGTCAGGGCCAAGCCTGCCACAAACGAGATTTAAATGAGTCGCAACGACGACGTCGGAAACTCTCTCACGATTCTGAATTTCAACGAAATCGGCAAATGTTGCGGATCGCTGCTGCTGCTGCTGCTGCTCCTCTTGTTGTTGTTGTTTGTTGTATGTTTGCTGTTGTTGTTGTTGTTGCTATTGCATTGCATTCTACGCATGCCAGAGATACTTTTGGCACCTCAGCGGCGATTAAATGCACACGCACGAACCAGCTGCCCAGCAACCGAGTTGCTGTTGCCCATCCTCATCAGCTTGTCTTTAAGCGGCTTTTGGTTTGCTTTTAATTGCCAAGTACAAGGACCACACACACACGCACACACACACACACACACACACACGCACACACACACCCTTTCAAGCACCTGATTAGAGCGCATTTAAATAACAGTCAATGACACACAGCAGCGGGAGTTCAAACTGAACCGAGGCTCCATTTGTTGTCACAACAAAACAACACACATGAAAAATGACTGCAGGTTGCTGAGCTGCGGTTTTTCCCACTCATCTCTGCCGGTGATAAGCGGTTGCACTGCACTGAATGCATCAATGTGCTCCCAAAATGCAACCGCAGCAGCAGCAGCAGTCAAAGGAATCTAAGGGGCATCTTAGGGGATCGTCTTTTAGGGTCGGCTGCGGTCATGTTAAATGTGACACTAATGTCCTTGTTGCATTGTCGTTTGTCCGCAGGCCGCTTATCGGATCGGTCGCCACCATCACCACTAAAAAGGGCAACACAAAATACTCTTTGCGTCTATGATTCCCTCATAATTTACGATTAGAGACAGCAGCCTCAGCAGCAGAAGTGGCAGCAGTGGCAGCCTCAGCAGTGGCAGCAGCAGCAGTGGTGGCAGCCTCAGCAGTGGCAGCAGCAGCTTCTTTTGCCTATCAGCGCTTTACAAAGTGCGTTCGTGTGTTTTTTTTTCCACTCTGTCTTTTCTTTCTATCTTTTTTAGTTTTAATTTTTTTATTTTTTTTTTTTGGGACCCACCATTATCAAAGAAATGCCTCAAAGCAGCCACAGCTTCAAGTCTAGCTTTGGCCTCATCTATGTTATTATTATTATGATCAGCCCGACGATCATCATTGTTAATAACAGTATTTTTGCTGGCCTTCGCTCGATCGAATGATTAAGTGAAAACGGGCTCGAATTGGACTAGCTACTTAGCCGCTTAGCTGCCTGGCTACTTAGTGAGTCGCCTTGTTAGCTGCCATTTGTTGAGCTTAAAACAATCAACAATTAGGTGACAGCTGCTTAGACACTGACCGACTTGCCAAATACCCTGGCTTGCAAGTTAGCATTGCTAATGAGTTGCTTAGGCTTTAGAGTAGCAATCACAGTTTGTATTTCAATTTTAAGAAAAGCAATTCAATGCTAATAATTTATATATTTATTTGTATTTTTATTTTATTTTAAGCATTTATTACAAATTGAGTCTTAATAATATTTTAATTATACTCATTTATATTCGAATATTTGAAGTGCTGAATTTGCATTTATTTGTTTAAAAAACAAGTTGCTTGTATTATTTCAGCATTATTGCATAAAATGAATGTGTGTGAGAGAGAGAGAGAGAGAGAGATAGAGAGAGAGAGAGAGACAGTGAGTTGCATTGTATTTATCTATTATTTACCCAAGTCTAATCTAAGTATTATTCTTTATAGCTAATAATTAAATAATTTAAAGACAAAGGTTTTTTAAAAATCAACTAAGGTTGTTTCGAATATTGGCCGAACTCAAACTAAGTTCATTTATGGGTTGGCATTGAGCATACCCTTCCAAACGATGATATTACAGAGTATCGATGAACGATGAAAGCGCGAAATGCGTTAATTTTCAGCCAATTGACTGAGTGACTGGAGACTGTAGATAGAGAGAGAATGAGAGAGAGAGAGAGAGAGAGAGAGAGAGAGAGACAGGGGAGGTAAACAGGGGACACTCGATATAGTTGCCGTCTGATTGAATTAAGTGCGCCAAGTTGGCAATAGCCATTTAACCGTTTAGTACGTGCTTAGCCGAGAACCAAGTGCCAAGTGCCAAGTGGCAAGTGGCAAGTGGCAAGAGCCATTTGACGGCCCGTCTGTCCCAGCTATAGCTGCTAATCAGCGTGCTGTCTGACTGATTGAATTGACCAAGACTCCGACTTGGACTTGGACTTCGACTTGGACTTCCACTGGGGACTCCAACTGGGTAACCAACCGACTGTAGAAGTGTCAGGTGTGTGTGTTTGTGTGTGTTTGTGTGTGTGTAAGTGGTGGACTCAGTTGTTGGTCGCGCTCGATTGGATAAATGAATAAAAAAACAAACTTTAGTTAGGCGGAAAAGCTGCGTGGCTGCTGTTAAATATTTGCACTGCACTTAGCACTTGTCCCCAATCCCCCTTGCTCCTCTCTGGCACCTCTCTGCCCCGCCATACGCCTCAATCAACAACTCGCAGCCAATTATGTGGAATGAGGTGCTAATTTATGGATTTGAGACTTTTTCTCTAACCGCACAATTTTGCGCGTATTTAATTTACACTGTTTTCAGATTGTTGCTAACGGTTATTTCTGCTTGCGTCTCTGTGTGTGTGTGTGTGTATGTGTGTATCTGTGAGCATTTTATATAAGCACATTCCACATTCTATAATCAAGTTTGAAAAGTAGATGGCAATCATGCGATTTCAAATGCTTTTCACAATTGATATCAACTTGAGTCGTAAGCTTCAGATAATTGAGGCTTAGCTTTTGTTCAGCGTGTAGAATGTGATTTGGGAATGACTGAAAATAAGTAAGCTTCCAATCAACCAAAACGTTATTTAAATCTCATGGAAATGGAAAACTTAAATAAGAAACTGTAAGCCAACCTCAAATAAGCAAACTGGTTTGAGAAGCGGACTTCATTCGGTTTAAGAATAAAAAGAATGTAACTAACATAATTAGATATTATTTTATTATTTATATAACGGATATGGTAAGTTGAAAAGTTGTTAAGTATAAAAAGCTACTCGATTCTAGCTTTGGCATATGGCGTAAAAAATTGCTGCTCTTTCAAATCCAGAAGCAGCCACAATTAAACGCAACTGCTTCTGTGTTTACAACTCTATGATTGGGGCACCTCATTAAAAATTAGCATATAATTGTTATATTATACTATATTATTATATTATTTAATTTTCACATACTCTGCTTGTTATTCAATTATGCCACGTAATTTTCCAATTTGTTATTGTTGCATGCATAATCAGAGCACTCATTTCTTTTTTCTAGCCTTTAACATGGGTTAAGCACTTATTTAAGGCCAGCAATCAAATTGGTCAAGTAATAACACAAATAAGTAATGATGTAAAAGTTAATTTAGAAAGCTAAAAATAAAAATAAAAATAAGAATACGTATTCAAATTCTATACTTTTACTTTAATCCATTCATAATCCACACATTTATCTTACTCATATGTGACATTTTTATTTGATAGCATGAATATTAAGAATTGATAATGAATATGCCATACCCACAAATATGTTGGGCTAGTGTGACACTGTGCAACAAATCAAAGATACTAATTGTCACCGCTGGCGGATCCAATCACCAATGGGAGAGAGGGTCTCTGCCTAATTTATGGCCAATGCCAGCGCATTGGTTGAAATGAAAAATTGATTACCCTAATCAGACTACACAATCGCAGACCGATCTACACACACACACACACACACACTCACACACACAACTAATTTGATCTCTTCTTATGTACATAAGTGAGAAACCATGTAGAGCTCAGTTATGGCTTAGAGCAGAGAGACACATCGAGAGGAAGAGAGAGAGAGAGAGAGAGAATCTCTGATGGGGCCCAGAATCAAACGTCATCTTGTGAATGTATCTATGTATCTATCTTTATGTGTCTTCTTTTGCGGCCTTTTTTGAGGGCGTGTTTGCCTGCGCCGCAACCTCCGCTATCCGCTATCCTCCAATACAAATCCTCAATCAGGCGCGTAGCTGTAGCTAATTATTTATTTTGGATCTATGCTTGAATAGATATAGATACAATTTCTGTATCTTTTTTTTTTATTTTTTGGGATGTTTTTGGTTGAACGTGTGGATTGGGCTTCATTCCATGGAAATACGCTTGTTTATGGGGCGCGCTTTGTTATTAAAATGTTATTGGATTTCTCTCGCTTTCCAGCTGGGTTCGACCCCAAGCCAGAAACTGTGGCATCATTAGGGCAACTCCCGTAGCTGGAGGAAAGTACTCAATGCTAACTTGATATGAGCCTGGGTGTCATGATAAATGATTTTAATTCTCTGTGTTCCATTTGGTTGCCCCTTAACGTTGTTCTTGGTTGTGTTTTGGGTTATTTGTTTCCCTCACTGGCTTCATAAATTAGTTTTATTTTTCAGTTTAGAAAATGAGAAAATGGCTGCCACGAAGAAAAACAATAATAAAGAAATACGTTTGAAGTTGAGCCGAGCAGCCGAGCAGCCGCTCAGCAATTGGATGATTTGCTTTGACTTGAAGGTCGATTCCTTTTGGCCAAGGACAATTGCATTTGCCACCCAAGCGGCTGCCATTTGCTGCTGGTCGTGTGACTCCTCCAATGACATGGCCTTGAATTGATACACGAGGCTGCAACATGAAATTAGTACATGTTCTTATGCCATAGAGCATCATTAGCAACTAACAACATCGATGGCATGTCCAAGTCAAGGACAAGTCGAGGACTAGAGTCATTTACAGCTGCTGCTGTTGCTCGACTGATTTGCAGCTTCTGTGACTGCGCTCAAAACCACACAATTATTTACAAAAAGGAACAGGAACAGAAAAGGACCTTGTCCGTGCAGTGGTCCGTCCCTTTGTGCGAGGACAACCCGTGGCGCTGTTGCAAATTGCTGCCAAATCGCTGCACTTGCTGTGTGCGATTTCTTGGCCCTGTCGTCTTCGAATGCCTTCGGCCTGCTTTCATGCTTTGCGGTTTAATCGAATTTACAGATTTACAGATTTGGCCAGTTATCCTTTAAATCTGCTCGGCCTGTTTGCAAACACACACACAATAAAAACATGAAAACAATCGGCTTAAGTTTTTATTGGATTAGGCCACACAAAAGTGTGTTAAGACCTTGTTGTGGCCGTTGCTGTTGGGTATTTGGCTTATGCAATCTGCTGCAGAATCAGCTTTGGCCAACAATTTCCTGGAAAATTATTCCGGTCTTCTAAGCGAAAGACTTAGGACACGAACTCGTTAGTTCGACATATGTTCGCAATTTATATAGGGTATTTATTTAATTCTCTTAAATATAGCTTGAGAATTAATTAACAAATAAATAAGTAAGTCCCAAGAAAAAGACTTGATATATGGACATGGATAGTAATTTATTTTAATTCCTTACTTAACTATTTTAAATATAAGCAAAATACTTGAGATATGAGTTTGATAGCTTGACAATTTATTTTAATTATTTATTTACATTAATTTGAGACATATCTCACAAATAAATCTTGATGTTCAACCTGTGTTTCCTATTTAGTTTCATTAATTTTAACTATGACTCATAATTGATTAATTGGCATGTAAATTGAATAATTCATCGACTATTAAATGACACCAATTTTCATATATATTATTATGTGAAGATAGATTTCTTTTTAATATAATTTAGTTTAATTATATTTAATTTGAACTTACGCTTTCACAATGCCAAAAAGTTAACTTTCAATTTCAACGACTCCAACAACAACAATAACAGGAAACGAAAGTGCAAATTGAGCAAATTGTTTAAACAATAAAGTAAGATATTAAGCAAATCTTCGGCATTAGCTCCCAATTAACGACTTTAACGAGCCAGCCACAAAAAAGTAAAAAATGATGCCCAACAAAAAAATGAAGAAAAAAAACACGCGTAGGCAAATTGACAAATTAGCTGAGAAAAGCAATTTTGGTGAGTTACAACCGCAAATTAAAGCAGCAGCTCGCGTTTGTTTAACAGCAACAAACAACAACAAACATCAACAAAAAACAACTGCAACGGAAACTCGACAAAAAAAGAAATGAAAAAAAAAACTGGAAAAACAGCAACAGCAAGCGCATATTAAATATCTGTTAATTGATTGAAAACACGTTGCGTTGTTGTTCTCTCATTTTTTTTTTCGCTTTTTTGCCGTTGGCCAAATTGATAAACTGGCCAACGCATTCAAATTCGTGTCTGCCCCAAAGTGATGAAGTCATAAAGAATATATGGCTCTCTGTTTATTTGCTTACTTTGGTTATATATACATATATTTTTATAACTTTTCATTTTGGTCGCACATAAAACGAATTCAGAATTGTTTAATACTCGTAAAAGATCCAAGTTTAAAATGGTTTTAATGTTCGAGACCAAATCTCTGGAGGGGTCCATTTCTTCATAAACTAACAACAATTTCTGGCGAATCGAGAAAACCCGTTTGAAGCCTCGCTTCCAATTTGCGCCTCTTCTATTTGTTGGCAAATAAAGTGGTCAAATTTATAATCAACAAGTTCATTAACATTTAACCCTAAACGCATTAAAATCGCCAAAGGTGACAACAACAACAACAACAACAGCAGCAGCAACAACAACATATTTATTTGTAGGAAAAATTAAAATGATTTTTAATGCCTTTAGCGAAGTGTTTAAGTTTGTAAACAATTTTAATGATTCCTTCTGGAGACAGTTTGAATTTGTAAGACTTTTAAAATATAAACTAGACTATTTATTACTGATTTTCCTTAAGTGTTTAAGTTTGTAAACAATTTATATGACATGACATGACATATGACATTTAAAGTTAGTATTTAATAGTCACTTTCTGAATTTAAATAAACTAAAATATTTAATACTTACTTTCTTTGCAAATGTAAATATTATTTCGAAACTAATTTATTAAAACGATTGTTAATATATCTGTCGATTCACTTCACCTAATATATAATAATTTAATTTAATTTAGTACTATAACCGTATATAATTATTATTTTATTATAATGGTTTGCAGATGACTCAGAGTAATGACAGCATTTGCTGCGATTATTAGCCAAAGTCATTAATAATAATATTACATTTAAGCAGCAAAATATTTTAAATATTTGTGCTTTGATTAGCAGCTGTTATAAAAACAGTTATACCAATTTCTTTTACTATATCAGCAGTCTTTAAGTACTTTGGTGTATATGTTAATGCTAATGTGTGTGCGTGTGTGTGTGTGTCTGTGTGTGTGCGCGCGCGCGTATGTGTGTGTATTGTGGGGTACTGATGATGATGCTGTACATCATTAATAACTCTTGCCGCCATCCGCCGGCACTCAGCACAAGTCCAATGCACGGATTTACGCGTTTCTTGCTGTGGCTAAAATATGAATTTTAAATTACCCACTCACTCACACACACACTCTCACACACATTAACAGAAAAACCGTTTAGCATCGCTGACCGCCAAAGGGCGCAGTGTCGGACATGTGTCGTAAATTTTTGTTTTATTTTTAGATAGTTGGGAAGTCGGACAAAAATTGCATGTGTGAAATGAGAAATGCAGGCGCTAATTACAAACGAGATTTTGGCTGGCCGAAAGTGTCGTTGGCCAAATTGAGTTGTAGATTAACATACCCGTAAGCCGAGTGCAGTTCATTTGCCGTTTGTAAATTGCATTCGCTTTTTATTTTGGGGGCATTCATTTTTTTTCTCTGTATTTTCGCCTAAAGCCAACAATTTATAATAGATACCAAATCATTAGGCAAGAAAAAAACAGTAGCCAAATGTGAAAAGAGGGGGAGATAGGCAGAAAGGGGGGAGGAGGTAGGGGAATATGGCTAGCTCATTAGCAACTGACAACTCCCTAAGCCCGTTTCTCTTTCTAAGCATCGTTAACAAAGCAAAAATAAAAATAAAAATAGAGTGAGGGAAAAATCAAGTACATGTGTAATCAAAAACAAGTTAAAAACTTTAATTAACGCGTTTTTACGCAACTGTCGGCGGCTGTTTAACCCTTTGTGGCCAACCCGAAGTGCACAAAACAAACATGACAACAGTAATAATTGAATATCATCGCAATATAAAAGCATAACCGAAAGAGAAAGGCAATGGTTGAAGGGGATGTGGTAGGGGTGGGGAGGATTGATTGCAAAGGGAAAAATCAACAGCTGCTTACATTACCCAGCTGAGAGCCGACGGCAAGCAGCAAAAGCAGCAGCCATTGCTATGAAGAGAGCGCACTCACAGTCCGTTTGCGAGAGCGAGTCAGCTATCTGTGTGTGCGTCGAGTTCGAATTTGTGTATGTTGCGTGTGTGTGTGTGCATGTTTTCGATATTCCAGTGGGCGCGCGCGTAATGGCTGACTGCCGAAACGGGACTGGAAGTGTGCGAGTCTTTCGAAACGGTTAACTCCGAAACGGTTAATGTGGCTATCGCTTATCGCTTTTTAATTAATTTGACAATAGTTTGATAAACGTCTGCGTATTTTGTTCAAATAGGTTTTCAATTCAAATCAAAATGCGCATAAAAATAACATCAATCGTGCTGTTGACAAAAGAAACAGGTTTAACAAATTTTTAAATATATATGTAAATATATTTTGGTCTATATGGATATGGATATGGTTTTGGTTGCTGTGATTTTTTTCTTATATTTTGGGCGTTTGCCATTGTTGTTTTGATTATGTCGTTTGTGGCACATTTTAAACGGCAAACCGGAAAGCATTCCATTCGAACTCGAAATGGATATTCGATATTCAACTAATCACAGAATAAATCACAAAATCCCCACACAATTCATTGGCCAAATATTGGCACTAAAATACCAATAATAATGAAATTCATTAGCGATTTGGGTATTTTTATCTTTTGCATGCCTAATTTATTTACATTTATTTATTGTATGAGTTTTGACTTAAGTGCCATAAATTAGGGGCTATAAATGTAATATTTGGCCAGCACATGTTTCACATTTTTGTAGATGTGATTTTTGATTAGAGCATTTTTTTTATATTGTTGTTGTTATTGTTGTGGATCAATGCCAAATCGATAGGTAATTTATTTATTTATTTTGCTGCTTCTTTTTGAGATGGAGACGCTAATGGGCAACGCTTCGTTGGCTGCATGGCAAAATTAATAAAAAATAAATGTATATTTAATATGAGTTCGATAGTGTATTAAAATAAATTAAAAATCAATTAAATATCAATCAAATCGCAATGGATTTCACTGTGATTTTAAAATAAATAAAAAAATAAAAACATCGCTATAGATAAATATCTAATTTTGTCATTGTATGTAAATTGTGGCCAATTAATATCGGTTTTTTCTCTCTCTTTGCCTCGGCCTGTTGTCGATCATTTTCTGCTGCTGGGTGTCGATAAAGTTGTTGCAAGCAACACACACACACATACAGATTGAAACGTTGCGGCCAAAAACAACAATCAACACAACTAAATGCTTATATATGAATAGTGTAGGTGTTGGTTGGGGGGAGAGCAGAGTGGGTTAGCATCACTCAACCGTTTCGGCGGAGACAGAGATAGCGCATTTTGATAAATCAACTAGCAAAACCAACAAAACGCAGCCATTTTCCTTCGCATGCGCATATGTGTGCGAGCGAGCCAGCTATATATATATGTACACCCTGGCAACGCCCCAATCAGCCAGCGAGAGAACAGCGACGCAGACGCAAACGCAGACAGCGACACAGTTGTCAACCGCATGACAGCTCCCAATAATAAAGTCATATCGAGCTCTAACAAGCGAGCGAGCGCGAGCTTCAAGCCAAGCCAAGCCAAGCTCTCGTGTCTCGTAGTCGTCGTCGTTGTTGTGTCGTCGTTGGCGAAGGCGGAGTGAGCAGGCCAGCAATCAAAATTGAGCGAGCGAGCAAGCAAAAACCTCATGCTCAATACTCAATTGCTGCAAACCGGTTCGCAGTTGGCTCTTCGCTCTTGCAGTGTGCGCTGACTGGAAAACATTGTCTCGCTGTCAGATTACAGGTGACAATGTCGAGTGTCACAACAAAACCAACACACACAGACAGAGAGAGAGAGAGAGAGAGAGAGCAGCTCTGCCAATCGATCAGTTCAACAGTTATTCGAAGTTTGAGCAACGTCTTCGTCACTGTCACCTCATAGAAAACACTGAGAGGCACTTTTCGCTCTCTCTCGCTCTCGCTCGCTCGCTCGTTCGTACGTTCGCTCGAACCCGAACTCAACACACACACACACACCGACAGACACAGCACAGTTGTCGTCTATCTCGCTCTGTCGCTGACAGTTCAATCGTTCGCTTTGGCTGCTTCTGCTGGCTTCGTCGCAGCGACGGCCAACTGTGATTAGTTAATTTAGTCGTTGAGCTCGCATGGAACAGACGTGCGCGTCGCAGTTGTCGGAATAACAGCAACAGCAAGTAGAAAAAAAATAAAAAAGACGAGAACGAAAAACGAACGCAAATCAAATCAAATCAAACAAAACGCAAAGTGCATTTTTCGTGTGAAGTGTGAATAATTCCAAAGAAGAACAAATTGAAATTGCAGATTGCAAATTGTTACATATATAAAAAAGTGATAACAACAAATGGCACTTGAGGATCGCTGCAGTCCACAAACAGCGCCCAGTCCACCAGGTTGTCAACCACAAACACCGCAGCAGCATTCGCAGCAGCAGTATCCAAATCAAGTGATTCACTCGTTACCCATCGCAATCTCAGCTTTAGATATGAGCCTGCAGCCGGGCACTGTGGCAACAGCTGCCTCGCTTTATCAGCAACAGCAGTTGCAACATCTGCATCAGCTGCAACAGTTGCAGCAACTGCATCAGCAGCAATTGGCTGCCGGCGTTTTTCATCATCCGGCGGCCAATTTTGATGCGGCTGCTCTGCATGCCGCTGCACTGCAGCAGAGATTGAGTGCGGGCGGTTCGCCGGGTGCCCAGTCAACGGGCGCCTGTTCCACGCCCGCCTCCACCCTGACCATCATCAAGGAGGAGGAGAATGATTCCATAATGGGCGATAGTTTCCACAATCAGACGGCGAACACGACGGCCACCGAGGACGATGAGGAGGAGGACGATGACATTGATGTGGATGACACGGCCTCGGTTTCAGCACGTCTGCCGCCGCCTCCGCCAGCTCACCAGCAGTCGAAGCAATCGAAGCCATCGCTGGCTTTCTCCATTTCCAACATACTTAGCGATCGCTTTGGCGATGCTGCCAAGCAGTGTAAGCAAGGCGAATCCACTTCATCCTCCACCTCATCCGGCACCTCATCCTCCACATCCTCCTCGTCGGCAGCGGCGGCAGCAGCGGCGGCATCCTTCATTTTTCGCCCCTTTGAGGCAAGTCGCGCTGCAGCTGCCACCCCCTCCGCATTCACGCGTGTGGATCTGCTGGAGTTCAGTCGACAGCAGCAGCAGGCAGCCGCCGCAGCGGCCACAGCAGCCATGATGCTGGAGCGAGCCAATCTGCTCAACTGCTTCAATCCCGCCGCCTACCCGCGCATCCACGAGGAGCTCGTCCAGAGTCGCCTTCGACGCAACGCCGCCAACAATAATCCCAATGCGGTGTTGCCGCCGACGGCCAAGCTGGAGTCGGTTGGCATGGAGAAGTCGGCGTTGGGCTCGTTGTGCAAGACGGTCTCCCAGATTGGGCAGTCAACGGCGACGACGGCGATGACGACTCCAGTTGGAGCCGCATCCTCGAGCAGCAGCAGCGCCTGTCATTTGGCCAGTCCACCGCCCGCCTCGAATGCCTCCACCATCAGCAGCAGCAGCAGTTCCTCCTCCACAGCAGCCAGCTGCAGCAGCAGCAGCAGCAGTGGCGCCTCCTCCTCGGGCTGCTCCTCGTCGACTAGTTCGCTGAACTCCTCTCCCAGCAGTCGCTTGGCCAATGGTGGTGGTGGCGCCAATGCCGCCAACAGTCCCCAGCCCATTCCACCACCATCGGCGGTTAGTCGAGACTCGGGCATGGAATCCTCGGATGACACGCGCTCCGAGACCGGCTCCACAACCACCGACGGCGGCAAGAACGAGATGTGGCCAGCGTGGGTCTACTGCACCCGCTACAGCGATCGTCCCAGCTCAGGTGTGTATATCCAAAATGTATATATAAGATTAGGAGATATTTTTTAATTAGATCCACGACTTTCCTATGGGTTAGGATTCATTTGATGATGTTAGTCATAAATATCCAAATTTGGCATTGAGCAAAACTCCTTTTTGAATATATTTTTGGATCCATTTCGCAAATGGTTACTTCTAATTTAAAGTCTTCTTCTTCTAATTACATGGGAAATATTTCAAAGAAAAACCAATGCCAAAAGAAGTCTTTCGGCAATTTAGAAAAATATAAATTATAATTTTCAATAAATTCTGTAATTCTGGCTTTAACTTTTAGCTTTCAATAATTGGAAATAACGTAACTCTCTTAAGGGATTTCAAGCACTCAAGCAGGAGATATCCGATCTGATCAGATATATAATATATATTATTATTATCTAATATTGAGACTATTTAGGGATTATGAGTCAATAATTCAACTGCTTATTTGTTAACTTTGTCATAAGACCCGCCAATGATATTTTTTGTGTTTTGTGGAGAGAGAGGGACCACCCCCAATGTGAGCGGCAGCCTTTCATATGCGTGCCGCATCGCTTTGTTGTCTGTCATAAGAAGCCGAAGGACACTGCAACAATTACAGTGTCCGAGACCCAATCCGAAGGCTCAATTCTCAATTGTCAATTGTCGGCAGAGTGTTCTTTTTGCTTTCTTCTGCTGAATGGAGTGCGTGAGGGAGGGAGACAGGAAGGGAGGCTTGGACGCACGCAGAGTTGCTGCTGCTGCTGCTGACACTTTATGTGCCAACATGCATCGGATCGAAGGTCACAGGTCACGAATTTCTGATTTTGGTGCAAGACACTCAAATGCGCCGACGATTGACGAGCCCCGTTGCGAGAGAGTCCATTAAAAACGGGAAAACAGAAATACAGAAGACTAGAAGCCGTCGAGGAAAAGGAAAAATAATTTTTCTTTTTACGCATGTGTGTGTGCAATGGTGGGTGTGTTGGTGTGTGTGTGTGTGCATTGGTGTTATTGCTGCGATGCGTTAATTGACAAGTTAAGTGCTTTTTTATGACTCGAAATGGGTTTTTAATTTGGTGTCGATGGAATCGTATATAGACAGTCGGACAGACCGACAGACAACCCGGCAACAACTAACAACAAGGCGTTGATAGCCGTCGATTACTCGCAGCGAGATTAAACAAATTATCTAAGCAATCGAGCAATTAAATTATAATTTACAATGTGTTAAAACCAAAACCAAACTAACAAAAAAAATAAGATAAAAAAAGCAAGACTAAAATTTCAATTAACAGCTTTTAACAATCGTCCAACTGGCAATTAACTGGCCAATAGAGAGAGAGAGAGAGAGAGAAACCTTTTTTTTACCATTGCCAATTAGCTAAATATCACAGCTAGTTATTTAGTTGGCAGCTCGGCGTTTATTGAGTCATTTTCAATCTTGGCTTTTGAGCTGAGCAGCGTTAGCTGTTTTCAGCCGCTTCAACTTTGGCACTCCGACCAAAACGCTCATCATATTAATTAAAGTCTGCCTCGCAAAATGGCCAACGACGGTTTCTCATTTCTCTCCGCTCACCTCCTCCCCCGAAACTGCCCCTTCTCCGTGTCTGCCTGTCGTTCGTTAGTTAGACGCCAGTTTGACAGCTGACAAATTGAACACGTTGCATGCCGCAACGTTCGTTGAGAAAGCAACGAGGCAACTTCCACACACACACACACACACATACCACGAGTGTATATGCTAATTAAACCATTAATATCATTAATTATATGCAGACATAAGTATGTGGGATTATACTCAAATATGCTAACTTTCTATTTGGTTTTTTTTTTTGTTTGCTTCTTGCAGGACCCCGCTACCGTCGCCCCAAGCAACCAAAGGACAAGACCAATGACGAGAAGCGTCCACGCACCGCCTTCTCCAGCGAACAGTTGGCACGCCTCAAGGTAAGCATCCCAATCTCCACCACACCCAATAGGGAAATAGAATCTGGAAAATCTATATACTCTTTGTTATCAAGAGAAACAATTTCCAAGACGAAACGTGGCTAAAATCAGGCTTAAAAAATTGAAAATAGGTGTTTTCTAAAAAGATTATTTCCAATTTCTGTTGTATAAATTTATTTTACATATTTTTATATATAATTTTTACAACTCTTATAATTAGAAATTGCTGTGCTAATTGGATATTCAATACTTTTCCAAGACAGTTTTTAAATAGGTACAAAATAAGTTTCAACATTTTTTCATTGTTTCTTAAAGGAGCAAACATTCGGAAATATATATTTAAAATATAGAAATTGTATGAAACAAAAACAAAAAATTAAATCTAGGGCACAGTATTTGCCTTATGTGGCTAAAGACACACACTCGCACACACACACACACACACACACACACACACACACACCTAGCTAGCTAGCCGAAATTCGTTAGTTGTTGTGTCATATTTATAGCCAAAATATTTACACACTTTACGGTGGGCGTCCCGCGGTGCCTGCATCCTGGCGACCTGGCAACCGCACCGAGTCGCCCAGTCGTCCAGTCGTCCAGTCGTCCACAGTGTCCTCGACTAAACCAATTAGACATGCTCATATTTCACAACACACTGCCTGCCACACAGTGCCACACAACAGTGCCACACAGTCGTCGCCTTTCAACTAAACCGCAAATAATTGATTTGCCTCAGCCCTGTGCCTATCTTCATGGCGTTGTACTGTTTCTGTGCAGACCTGACCCGACCCTAGTTGCCTCTTTTATTGCGCATCCAATCCACACAATCTCACCTCTCTCTCTCTCTCTCTTTCTCTGTG
Source organism: Drosophila mimica (assembly GCA_037043585.1). NCBI lineage: Eukaryota > Metazoa > Arthropoda > Insecta > Diptera > Drosophilidae > Drosophila > Drosophila mimica. The sequence goes on along the minus strand of JBAMBE010000325.1, from coordinate 163,371 downwards.
TCTCTCTTTGTCTCGTTTTGCAGCGCGAATTCAATGAGAATCGCTACCTCACCGAAAGACGCCGCCAGCAGCTGAGCGGAGAGCTGGGCTTGAATGAGGCACAGATCAAGATCTGGTTCCAGAATAAGCGAGCCAAAATCAAGAAGTCGACTGGATCGAAAAATCCCCTCGCCCTCCAACTGATGGCCCAGGGACTCTACAATCATACGACGGTGCCGCTGACCAAAGAGGAGGAGGAGCTCGAGATGCGCATGAACGGGCAGATACCGTAAGAAGGCTCCATCTACATCTCCATGCCAACCCCCCTACCCTCATCATCTCCACATCTATCCCCCACTCCCGGCTGGTTCCAAGTGTGTGCAATATGTAAGGAAATGGATTTTGTAAGGTTTTTGTGCGATGTACAAAAGTGTTCATGTGATATAATTGTAATATACAACTATCAATACCTATATCGTATCGTATATCGTATCGTACCGTATTGTATCGTATTGTATTTGATAAGCTTCAACCTTCTAAATTCTAAGGAGAGTATTTATTTAACCCACATAGAAAGTATTATTATCCTTCTGCGGAGCGAAACGAGCTGCTTCTGAAACGCTTTGCCCTCTAAAGTTCGACAAGAAACCCAATCTTTACTCCTATCTATATACTATACTTATTTCTAGACAAAAGGAAAAACAAACAAATACTTATGTATAATTCAATATTAATGCTTAACATGTTATAAGTAATTTAAAATTTCTTTAGCTTAATTTATAGTTTAGAGAAAAAAATTTATAAAAAAAAACACACTAAAAAGAAGTATTTCTAGTTTCTAAGCTGCTAAAATGTTATCGCTGAAAAAAAACCTAAAAAAAAAACAAAAGAAATATGAATACAAATTTAAATGCACCCAAATAAACAAAAAACAATTTATTGACATCCCTGTGCTAAAACAAAAGAAAACAAAAAACACCATCAAAAATTTGACAAAAAAAAAAATGAATTAAATAAAAAACTATTTCAAAAGATTATTTAATGCGATCTTTTAATTTACGGGTTTTGATAAGTGGCAATCGATTGACGGGCTGTGAAAACAATAAAAAAAAATCACAAATTCGAGTTAAATAATTTTTTCAACGAGTTTCTTTGGACTTAAAAATACGAATGAATCTGAATTTTTTTTAAATTGGGCTTTTAATGGAAACAGGATTAAATCGAGAAATGCTGGCAGAATTTCCTTGTTTCCAAACTGATCTTAATGAAACTTAAAAAGATTATCAGTATTATATAGAAAGGTTATCGATTTTTTGTTGTTATCAGTAATCGATAAAATGAAATAAACTGACAAATGCGTTTAATAAAATATAACTTATATTCAAAATTTTAAGTCTTTAAAAGATTCGGTTTTTCATCCGCATCAAGAATATATATAGGCATTATGGAATTCCAGTTGCTTTCTTTTGCCCTTAACATAATTTTGACTAATTTCATTAGACACAATTTTAAAGTGTTCGGGGTACAAATTTATTTAAGAGACTTAATCGTAAAATTTTACGACCCAAACACAAATTTTGAAACTATATTTATAAGCTTGTATTTGATGGCTTTTGGTATAAACATGATTTAGCATATAGGTTAACAAGGCCTTAAAGTAGCCATACCTTTTGCTGAGAATGAACTTTACGGAATCCAACCCGGATTCACGGTTTTTTATAACTTATTAAACTAAGCTGACAAATTAGAGTTTTGTTTTTTAGTAACTTTAGTAACTTTAATGAGCGGATAATTAAAACTCTAATTTCGCGTGCATTTCTCATATGAATCTGCTGGCAGCATTCAGGTTAATAGGCTACGTTGCTCCAACGACAGACAGGCGCCGCGACGCCTCCATTCCACATGACATGTCCACATTCGCATCGGATTCGGATTCGGAATCAGATTTGGCTTTGGATTCACATCAAAGGCCAGCGTCGCCGTCGCCGTCGCCGTCGCAACTTTAAATCATGTAAACTTGTCACCAGTCGAGGGTGAGACTGGGAACAGATTGGGATGGGGTTTGTGGTGATTGGGAGGGGGGGATGGATTTGCTGCTGATTCGCTAATTGCACAATCACAGCACACATGGCTTACGTTGAGTAGCGTTGCACAATGGGACTGTGAGGGATGAGTGACGGCAACATTCGCATTCGATACGATTTGATGTGCAGCCATTTAATTAAAAACAAATCTTCACATAAACAAATATTGTGACACGAAGACAACTCGGCAGCCATCAAATGAAAACTAGCAACGCTGCAGCAGCAGCAACAACAACAACAACAACAACAACATCAAATGATTTATTAGCCCAGATTTTTGTGGCGCGCGTTAATTTGCTGAAAATAAATGCAAAAAAATAGAAAACAGTTGCTAAAATGCCTGGGGCATATACAAATGTTGCAGTAGTAGGAGTTTGGAGGGGGGTGAGGGGGCAGTTTGGCAGCTGACATTTACTGGCAAGCGTTGAAATGCTGATGCTGATGTGAAATCTTGGCCGAGATCGGCGCACATTAAATGAATTAATGCCAACGCTAATTGTGGCCAAATGAAAGAAATACGATTATGTGTGAGCAGTTCGCAGGCGGACAGGCGGACAGGCGGAGAGGCGGGGGCATACCCCTAACCCCAGACCACCCCTACTTAGCTTAAATCAGGCGTATTATAGAGGCGCAAATCCATTTGCGCGCGTAATGAACCAATTAGCCAATTGCAAGTCGCAAATGAACTGGTTCTCCAACTGGTCGTCGAGAACTGGAACTGAAACCGATCCGAAACCGCAACTGCAACTGAAACTGAAACTGAAACTGGCACTCGTCATTTCGTTTCATTTCATAGATAGTCAAAGCCAACACTTTCATCACATCTAATTAGCTGAAATTGCCAAGTGACACAGTAAATTTCACTTGAAGGAATTTCAATAGCGCATACAATGTAGATGATGAGGATCGGCTATTAAAAATCCACCAAATAAACTATACCCCCATATGTAGCACTTGTGTCTGCCACATAAGTCAACCGTCAGCCCCGCCGACTTGCTGTGTGGGCGCTGCTGCCCCACACCCCACACCCCTCCCCCTCTCATCATTACTGCTGCTGCTTCACATGTGTGATTTATGCGCAGCGAAAGAAATCTGGCGGTGGCAAGTTTCCCCTTTGATATCGCCACGTGGCAGCAGCCCCTTCGCTAATTGCGTTTTTGGTTGCCTACAACTCCGAGGCGGCATTTTACAGTTTGTCGTATTAATTGCTGGCCGCACAAAGTCGTCTCCTCACTCGACTACACGTTAAAAAAGCGGACTGCATTTTGATCTTTAACTATCTAATATAGATTCTTTATATCTTTTACAGCAAATCAGATATTTTTATATTATTCTAAATAGGGTTCTTCTCAAGTCAAATCTTATTAAAGAAATAAGAAAAGAATTTGTATTTTTGGGTTTTCTGATTTTTTAAGTATAGCTCAGAGTTTTTTTCTTATAGTTTTTAAATTGTCAAAAAACAGTATTCAAACTATTCTCGTTCGCGTGAGATAGAAATATTAAAAATATAAACTAGCTCTTTAAATTCTAATTTATTTTAGAGTAACCTAATTTCAAATTTTAAATACTAATTTAATTATAGGCTTTACTTATTAATTATTTTTAATAGAATCATTTTAATTTATTTATCCTATTTATATTTTACTTATATATTTATACTGATTTTCCGGTTTATTAAGTATTGTGAAGAATTCCAATTGCCTCACATAAATAAGTGTTTTTTTTTTTAAGTGTTTATATTAATTTTTCAATTTCATATATATTTTATGTTTTGTATATTTGAAAACAATTTTCCAGCTATGCAAATATTGAAATTTAGCTGAGTTACTAGTAGTGTTTTTCGAGTGTATGACTAATACAAATTATATGTATTTTGTGCATCTAGTAAATGTCGAACAAGTTTTTGCGGCGTCTTCTAGATTTATTTGCCCGTAATGGGCAATTGGAGATGCCACTTGTTTCCGCTTCGCTTTATCAATTGATTTACGATGCGATAATAAAATGCGCCACCTCCAAACAGGCACCACCACTTGCCACTTGCCACTTGCCCCTTGCCCATTGCCAACCCGCCCAATATCATTCAGAAGCCAGAAAGCACAAAACTTTTTAATGTCTGATGTGCGCCATTTGTGCGTTGATAGTTTATAGTTGCTGCAGTGTTGCACTGTTGCACTGTTGCAGCTAGAGTCTGGAGCTGGCATTTCATAATCGTTGCCAGAGTTCCATGGAAAGTGCACTCAATTATGGCCAACAGACAGGCGCTGAGCTGTGAGCTGTGAGTTGTGAGTTGTGAATTGTGAGAGTTGTTAGCTGTTGTGAATATCTCTCAAGTGAGTATCTCTCAACCTGTCCCGCTCTGGCTCTGGCTCTGGCTCTGGCTCTGGCGCTTGGCTTGGTTAGTTTGTTGCCTGGTTGGTTGGTTGGTTGGTTGGTTGGCTGGTCTCAGAGCCTAAACAAACATTCCAAATGCCAGGCGTGCATTTCCAGCAGCCACACTTGGCTACATTTTCAGCAGAAGTCAACGCCAACATATTCACATATATCCACACATTCACATCCACATTCACATCCATATTCACATTCACATTCACATTCACATGCACATCATCATTGCCGTCAACTCGAAACGTCAATTCTGTTGACTCAACGCCTTTGAGCCAAGAGAGGCTCCAAGAGCTCGCTTCTTCGACTTTATCTTCATCATCATAATGAACATCATCATCATCACCATCCTCATCATCATCTTCATCATCATCATTATGATGAACTTGATCAGCCTAAATCCAAATCGCATCTAGCGGCGCTTAGCACTGCTTAAATATTTGGCTTGTTAACTTGTGAGTTGAGTTTTTGTAACTGGATAATGTGCAAGTAATTTGTAATTGATTGTCTTTTGTTAGCCATGAATGGGCAGAGAGGGAGGGGGGGACGCTAATTGGTCAAACTGCTTGCGCCTTTGTTTGACTGCCAATTTGCACCTCGTCCAAACCAACAAATGCAGTTTAAGAGTTTTTCTCTGCGTGTTTTTTTTTTTTTTTTTGTTTTTTTTTGTTAGTGCGGCGCTAACTGCTCTCAATGCCCCGCTAATTGAGTTGGTCAACAAAGGCGCCTCGGACGTCTTAGATATGAGTGGACTTATCGATGCCACAGCGCACTTAAATTGATTTGCGTAAACAAATATTTTCCGGCTCTGGCTGAGCACAGATATAGAAAATAACAACGATAAACATTTAAAAACATTCATCTTTGAGTGTTGGAAACTGTTTCTTCTCAAAACTTATTTTCATATCCATTACCCCCTTCCATTAATTTATATAGAAGGGGGTAATGGATATGAAAATAATGTGATTACAACACAATTTCCAAATTCTCTTCAGGTGCCCATTTCTTTAATTTCGAAAGTATCTAAATAACTTTCATTTAGTTATTCCGTTCATGTAGACAAATACTTTATGACCTCTCAAAACAGCTGCTGCTAAACACAATGCAGTAATGGGAATAAATACATATATTCATATTAGTAGATATAAGTAATGTCCACTGTCAGTTGTGGGGTGGCAAGTGTGGCGCCTCCGTGAAATGACCGAAAAGGCGGATATGGAGTCGTAATTGCAGGCAACGACGACAGTCATGTTTAACAAGCGAATGAATTGAATTTTCATTTGGAGTCGCCGCAAACACTCATAAATATATAATGAATAAATGAAACAACAACAAACGATTCGATTCCATTCGATTCGATTCGATTCGTTTCGTTTCGATGGCAAATGACCAACGAGGCAATAAAAATTGAATATGTAATTCCCATTTAACGGGTGGGCCTCGAACATTCGTTGAGGTGGGTCTCGTTATAACTTCGACTATTATGATGACATTATTAACATTATTTTGTGCTTAATAATGTTTAATATCAACTCACACACACACACACACACACACACATACACATTAGACATTAAATAAATACAAGTAACACACATGACAACCAATTGCATTTTATGCAAATGTCGTTGAGGTATTTTTTTTTTTTTTTTTTGTTGGACTCTCTCAAGGCGTTGGTTTATAGACAAAACTGGTAACCAGAAAGTTGCAAGCCAAAAACAATTATCTATTTGAACCGTGGTTCAAGTATCCGCCAAGCTGTGAAATAAATGAGCTTGTTAACTGTTCCGTGGGAGTGATTGATTATGAAACAACCCATAGTGAAATAATTGCTTTACAATAAAATAATAACCATATTTAACTGAAATTACATTAACTTAACTAAAAAGTTGATCAAGTGTGCAAATTGCTAGGAAACGCGATATTAAATCGAATATTAATATTTATACCTAATTTATCTCTGTGTATTTTTAATATTCTTTAGGTTCTTAGAAAGTATTCTGGAATGAAATATATATTTATATAAAATATAAAATGGATCATATTCTTTGAAGAAAATTCCGACAAATTAAAAAAATTGATTACGCATTCAGTTAGCTCATTTCAATAGAGGTTATATCTCAGATGCCACCCAGCTATATCTTTTGGCTAAGGTTATTGACTGACTAAGGCCGGAATGCATTAGCCATGGCTAAGTATGTGAGTGGGGAGCCTGTCTGCTGTCCATCCGTCTGTCTGACTGTGCGACTGTGCGGCTGTGTGGCTGCCCCCCAGGAGTAGATGGCAACTCCAATTGCAAGACAAATGATGCCACAAACAATGCCAACGCAGCAGAAAGAGTCGCATCCCGATAATGACAATATTTTTGTTGGCATTTGCATTTGAATATGACAAACAATGAGTAGAAGCAACTCCTTGTTGCATGTCGCCCGGCAAAGTGAAGCGGAAATTTGTCATTTATCATGCGATGAAATTTCGCATAATGCCAAAGTTACCCAAAAACACACACAAATTGGTTTGTTGCATCGCTAACGATCTGTCCCGCTTCCCCCCTTCACTATCCCCCTCTTCTGTCTGTCCCTCTTTTTATTTTTTATTTTTTTTTATATATATATCTTGATCATATATCAAAATCGCACGTTTGCATTGTGCTTGGTGGGTGGGCAACAGCCGAATTTAGTTTAATTAATGGTATTCCATTCGCGAACGACGAGCCCAGAAAGCGGCCCAGAAAGCGGGCCAGAAAGCGGGCCAGAAAGTCAGTCAGCCAACTGAGCAAACTGACCAAACCAAAGACAAACAATTCGCGCACTCAAATTAAATGAAAATATTTGCGCAATGAAACAAATTAGTTTTGTATTGTTTCCCATTTGCAGCGCACTGGGGCATAACAGCTACAAGTTGCAACTAGCTAAGGACGAAAAAAAGTAGAAAATTAGGCAGCAGTTCTAAGATGGCAGATTTTAATGTTTAGAAGAAATAACGGTATTCCTATAATAAAGAGCATCAAAAGCATATCCCAACAAGAAATCAAATCTAAGTTGACGAAAGTCAGGAAATGGAATAAGAATTCTTGACTTAAATTTCTGAGAAATAAAAGCAAGTGTATTTTTGGATAACAACAATAATAGTAACAGTATTATATTATGATTAAAATGATTAATATTTTTGAAGTTTGGTATATTATATTTATTAAAATGTTCCTTATTTTCTCCAAGAGTTGTTGGCTAAATAATTAACTAATAATTAATCAAGTCATTGCAATTTGAGTTTGAAAGAAAAATTTCTCAATATAAGAGCCAAATTCTATAAATTAAATAAAAAATATATTTTTTAGCGTATTAATTAGAATTTCTTTCATAAAAAGCATATTTAGTATTCGGTGCACTGCAAGAAAATCTTTTACTGCTCTTATTTTTGTTGCTGCAAAAGTTTTTTACTAAATATTTAATTAATACTTTTTTTCTGTTTTTCTGTGCAGACGTGTGCAAAAAATACGCGAGTGTCAAAACAAATTGTTTATATGCAAGCCAAGCACACACAACACACACACACCACACACACACACACACACACACACCACACACACACACAGATACATAAGGGTTAATTGTTAAATGTGCGGGCCACAAACAAATGTGGCGCTGATTCCAAAAGCGTTGCGCACCAACCCTGCAACACCAACCCAAAAGCACATGGCATCGGAATCGCAATTGGAATCTGCTTGCCACCCAGTTCCCTCCGCCCCTTCCCCAACCCCTCCACTTACCCGTTGCCTCTTGGAAAAATAAACATTGTGCGCGCAAGTTGTAAAATTTCAAATTAAAAACGTGATCTCAGCGCGAATTGGAAAGTAAATTATTTGATTCTGCACTTTTCACCCCCTTACCTCTCCCCTTACCTGACCGTCCTTCCTAGCTGGCTTACTGCCTGCTCCTTGTTGCCAGTTTGCCAGTTTGCAGCAGACAACACAGCAGCGAAAGTGCTGAAAGCTCAATAAAGCAAACAACAAAAAGGAAGGCGAGAGAAAAGAAAAAAACAAAAAAAAGAAAGCAAAAAAAATGCAGCCTGAACATTGGCGCAATAAAAAGGACATGGAGGCGAAGGAGGAGGCGGAGCAGGAGGAGCAGCAGGAGGCAGAGCAGAGCTTGTGCGGACGCAGCGAAAAAAGGATATTGTTCGTATCCTGGTGAAATGTGTTGAAAATTGTGCGCCACTGTTTCGGTTATCTCTCCATTCAGGAGTGCGCAGCACAAGCCAAATAGGGACGCGGCATGCGGCATGCGGCATGGGGCACGCAGCGAGGCAAACAGTTTTTATCTGGGTTCGTGCAGCTGCTCCGAGCACGAACCGGGGCCATAACTCAATGGATGGGTGGGCTTTTGGCCTGCTGCTGCTGCTACTTCTTCTTCTTCTGCTACTTGGTCTTTTTCTTGTTGTTGTTGTTGTTCGTTTGGCGGAAACGGAAATGCGCCACAAGCAGCAGTTTGAGCTCGTGTCGGGCTGCTTTTGCCCCACTGTGCCATGGCAGCGGCGACGACGCCTTAATTGAGGTACAAATTGAGCTTTTGCATTGCGTCCTCTTTTTTATCCCTTTTATTATCGTGCGAGAAAAATTACCCTACTACATAGTGCTAGAAAAAATAGAAGAAGCAGCATAGCTGGGAGGAGGAGTAGGGGGCGTGGCATACGAATTTCAAGTGAGATTTCGCCAGTGAGATTTAATGCGCTTTTTGCCTTTTTCTTTGTTGTTTTTTTTGTTGTTTTTTTAAGGGACTACAAAACTGAAAACTACAATAAATTGAAGTGGCCAACAGGATGGTTGGTTGGGGTGAATGTTTTATATATGTAGATATGTGCATATGTATGTGTATGTGTATGTGTATGTGTATATGTATGTGGGTAATTGCAGTTTTATAGCAACTAGTTTCTGAAACGGATGCGATTGATGTGATTTTTATGGCACGCAATTCACAAAGTGTAATTAATCCTAGTACGATAAAATTCCCCTACGAAATTCAAGCCCAATTAAACTTAAGGCTGCAAAGAATGCTGAGCATTGATTACTGGTTTTAATAGGTAAAGTTGAATAAACCTCCTCAGGACCCTAACTTCTTCAAAACCGAACTGATTTTCACAAGCAATTTGCTTTTGCTGATGGTTTGGTATCCAGAAAAATACTGCATTTAAGTGTCAGAAAACCCTTAACAAATCTGGATTCTTTTCAATATTCTTCAAAAGCAATTTTCTTCTTATTTCTAAAGTTCAGTACAAAATAAATTATACAGTTTTTAGATTAGTTTAGCTTTTGAACTGACTTTGAGTCTACTTTCAAACAGCATTTAAATTTGAAATCACAATTTTTGTTAAAAATGTAGCGATTTTCTTCTCTTTTCTGCACAGCTCTTAATTTTCCCTTTTTTGATTCCCATAAAAAAACAATAGTTTTCTGATTAGTTTTCAATCATCTTAACTAGTCTGTCTTTCAGTTAACTGCACTTTTTAATTAGTTAGTAAAATATCCCCACTGAGACTTTATCGCACAAAACCCCCAGCTGGATTCGACTTGCTACCAAGCTAAGTTGCATGTAGCAATTCTCTTAGATTCTCTTCATTTCTCTCTGAGTTTCTCTCTGAGTTTCTCTTGGAAACATAATAACAGCTACAAATGCTAAACGCTGTTTTACTTACTTTTCTGCAATTTGGCGCCGCACCAACGACGACTACAAAGATGAAGATCAATCGAGGACAGGGACTCGCATCGGGACTGGAATGGGGCATGGGGACTGGAACGTGGAACGTGGACGGTGACTGGGACGGTAACTGTGACTGTGACTGGGACGTAACGAGCCGCAAAACTACTGTGGCTGTTGTTGTTGTTGTTGCTGTTGTTGTTGTTGTTGCTGCGGCTGTTGCTGTTGTTCTGGTTGCCTGTGGCGCAACGATGGAGCATGGAGGATGGAAGATGGCTTCGTGTGTGGTCTTCAATGTGGCAATGTCTTCTTTTAGCACGGCTCTTAGCTAAGAGCGAACCAAAGAGCGAAACTGTGAAATGGCAGCTGGGAGCTGTGCACTTTGAAAAAATAAAAGGCTCAAAAGTTGAAGGAAGCTCAAATTTTATTGGCCAAAACAAGCTCTAAAAATACGATTATTAATTTTTCATTTTTTTAAATTTCTGTGTATTTTATATACTAAGTAGAAATTTATCTGAAATAAATCTAGAAATCTGAAAAATTAAAAAAAAAATTGATTTATCTCTCTAATAGAAAAGTTTCTGTAAAATAAAAAAGTGGACATTATAAAGATATTTTTTGTGGCACTGTGGATTAAAAGCAAACCTTTTCCACAAAGTTGCAAACTAATTATAGAGAAAATAATGCGGATTTTAATTTGGGCACATATTTTTGGCCAGTGTGGAAGCTGGGAAGGTCCTCTCCTAGCTGGGAATACAATGGGTTCGAATGGGATTCGATGCTTGATGGGCAAAGTGTCAATAATTTTAAGTGCAGCACATTGTTGGCTTTGGGCTGTGTTTGGGCTGTGTGCTGCTGCTCTCTTGGAGGCGACTCCGATCTGTGGCGCTCTTCGCATTCGCATTCGCATTCGTATTCGCAATCGCGAATCTTGCAATGCCGCTCTGCGCTTTCGAATCGCATACATATTAATCACTCCTAATGGACTGCAATTGAATTTCAAGTAATCATCGAGTGCCTCAACTTGGGGCAAGCTTAATAGCCGCTACGGCTGCTGTTGCTGCTGCAATCGTTGTTGTTGTTGTTGTTGTTGCAGTTGTTGTTGCTGTTGCCGACTGCCACTCGCCAATGGTTTTAAGCCAAACGCAACTTGGGTGGTCCAGATGCCGTGTCTGTGGACTCTGTGAGCTCTTTGTGCCTCCAACTGTGGCATGTACGAGTTGGAGGCTGCAACTGAGACTCTTTATGATCGCTGATGTTTGTTGGCTGTTTGTTGTTCTTGTTGTTGTTGTCGCTGTTGTTGTTGTTGTTGTTGTCGTTGCTGGGCCAAAGGTTTCGTTCGGGCCGTTTTGCAAGATGCGGAAAAACCTTTTACACGCTACCTTGATGAGCAGCGGCCAATGTCCAGTTGGGAATTGGAAAACTCAATTTGATGGCAACAACAACTAACAACAACAACAACAACTAACAACAACATCGAACAAGAAGAAGAACAACAAACTATAATGACTGCAATTTTTCATAAAACTCGCAGCTAATTAAGTTTTGGAATGTTTTGCTTACGAAAATTAATTTAATGTTCCACGAAAATTCAAAAGTGATCAGCTACAGATACAGATACTGAGCAGCAGATGCAGATACAGATACAGATATACAGTAGCTACATATGCAGTTAGTTGCTGTTGGTCGCTCATTGAGCTCCTGATGAGCATCATTAGTTAAGCGTCGAAATTCCAAGTAAATCGAGAATTCCATGCAACAAGGCAGCACAAGACGCACAAGACGCACACGACTCGGAGAGGCACAGAGAATCGCTTCACCTGCGCATCGAACTTCTCTGGGGACACCTTCGACAATCGATCGCTGGCCGGACAACATGTGCAACTGCCTCAACTGGACATGGGGCACACATCGCACTGGTGTTGCTCAAATTGAAAAATTTGAATCGACAGCAAAACGGTTGCCAGCTCAATTTTCGCTCCGAACCGTGTTTTCGCATCGATCACTGAACGGACACGGTTTATGTGTTATTCACATCATCACAAAAACAAAAACAAAAACAATAAAAAACAAAAAACAAAACAGAAAAACACAGAGTGTGCTCGACTAGAAAATACTCTAAACTTGTTATAAGCAAACTTTAGTTAAAATTAAAAAACTTAAAATTGCTTTTCTGGGCTTCTTTTGCGATTGCTTAAAAATGAGTGAAAACTAAAGTTGACATCAAAATATTTGAATAGTTCAAATATCTCCAATAATAATGGTCTCTAGTTCTTAGAACCTCTAAGATATGGATAAAAGATCGATATTTTTCTACATTTTATAATTATGTTCTTGGATGATTTAAGGACAAATCAAATTAAACTATTTTTGTTTATGGTATCTGGATTGGAATTTCTGGTCTTTAGCTGTCTCTCAGTGATTATTGATGTTGATTGTGATTATATATACCGGAAGGGCTATCAGGAAATCCTCAGGAACTGCGTGATACCGTATTAAGCCCATCTCATTGCTTAGGAGGTTTTTTAAGAGGTATTTTTTGTCCAGTTCCTCACTGGTAGCTGCTGGCTAATTGACAAGATGATTTCTAATTAGACCACCGAGCCAGGACCAAGACGAGACCAGCAATCGTGGGCTGCCTCTAAAATAGTCAATAGGCAAAATTTTCCTGAGTCTGCGCATTATTTTTTACATGGGGCTGAAAGTGTCGCGCTTCGGAAAACAAGGCAACTCGGCTAATTTATACGCGCAGGTGTCAGTCTGTCGACAGGGCCAGAAACCAAAATTGATGCCGATAGCCTGAACGGGGCCAAGACCAACAGCAGACCAGGCCCAGAACCATGTCCACACCGGAACAGAACGCGTCGAGTGTGGCCCTTTTATTATAAATGTATATGTTTTTCTTTGTTGTTTTTGCTAAGCTGCGTGTCCGCGTGCTGTTGGCGATAAATTATGGCTTAATTAAACTAAAAAGAAAAGAATTGTGTGTTTTATACATAACACAACACATAATATATATATTCATATATATATATGCTACATATATGCCCTCTTTCTGTCTCTGTATCCCTCCGCACTTAATTAAAAGCCAAGTTTGAGTCTATCACAATTATGAAAACAAGTCACCATATAAACAAGTTCGAAAGCTGTAGTCGTGAGAGCTCGACTCGCAGATACACTTAATAAAGCTGTTAAGTACAGAGTAAGATCGTCATGTTAGTTTGTTCAATATGATAATTAAGTTTTAGGTAAAAAGAGCTCACTTTCTTATACGCTCTAACGACTACTTGTGCAATCGATTATAAATATGTCTGGGTGTATTTTATCGATGTAAATCGATATTCGCAAGAAGTGAGAGTGAAATAAAATTGATCTGCCTTGGGTTTACGAATACTTATAGGCTTTGACTAGGATTTTTAAGCAGTTCAATGACGAAAATATATGCCTCTTATGGGGTCAACTTTTTTATACCCTTTCTCGCATTGTTAATGGGTTCGGGTTATACAGAAAAGGTTCCACACGATTTATGCATTCACGCAACATATTAATCAGTGCTCTCTGATCGGCAATTAAATTCCGTGTAGCCCCTCGACGACAAACGAATGCACTTAGACAATTGACACAACTCCGGCAAACTGAAATCAGGGGAGCAGAAAACATTTCGAGTCGACTGTCAACGATGCCAATCGTCAAACGTCGATCGTAGATTGAGTCAATGATTCAATGAGTCAATGAGTCAATGAGTGAATACATTGGACAGCAATGCATCAATGCGATAACCATTCGTAATTAATCGAAGTGAGCAGGCAAAAGTGTTGATAGACTCAACTTTGACTTTGATGGAGTTGCAGTTGCAGTTGCAGCCGATGTTCAAGTTGAAGCTACAATTGCAGTTGAAGTGAGTCACAATTTTGTTTTGGATACTTATCGATAGACGATCTCAGTGCGCTGGCCCTGCCCAAAAATCAAATTTGATGAGTGTTTTGTACAGTGACAAATGTGTGACAACAAATCACTTTCATTGATTAAGATCACTTGAGTTATGAGGCATCAGTTTTGGAGACGCAACAAACATGAAATCAAAATGCAGTCTTTGAATCCAAACAGATCAATTTTAATGCACACAATTATCTATATAGATGTAGTAGGATTCAACCAACTATGCTTTATTCTAATACTTAATAAGAATTAGTAAAAATAATATTTATATTTTATTAAAAGTATCGCAAATAAAAGATTGAGCAGACTTCTCAAGATTAAATTATATTGAGTATATAATTCACAGATATTGATCTGAGGAATACTGATGTGTATTTGTTGAAATAGAAAAAGATCTTATTTTTAATAACTTGTAAATTAAGAGCCTTGATAAAAGTATTCGATTTATTTAATTATATTTAATAAGTATTATATTATTATTTAATTACCACAGAAATCACAGTATCAGTCAAATGTCAAAGACCATCTCATCTACATCAATGCAACAAATGACAAACGCATGCCACATGCTTCAGCATCACGTTCAGATGCAAAATTTGTGAAAGTGTATCAGGTGCCTGGACCAAGGTTCAAGGTGGTCTGGCGAACTGTGATCTGGGATCTGTGATCTGTGCCATCTGCAAACCCTTAAGCCCTAAACAGACTGAGACAGGCTGAGCCACCACTGTTCGGTGGTTTGCTCCACATATCTCAATATTTTTTCGGGGCAACTTGTGGTGTGGTCCACACACACAATTGAGCCATCACAGCATCAATGACCAAAGCGAAATCAACACTAAAAACGAGCCGAGTCGAAAGGGAGGGGGGAAAGTGCCAGCTTTGATTAACCCAAGCACAAAAGGAGTGGCCCACGCTTTGTGGCACTCAAGTGCCAAAACATGACAAGGCACAGATCCTGCAATGCACTCCCTACATATATAGATATATATGTGTGTGGCCCTCGATAAAGCGCCTCCAAAGTACCAGGAATCAAGCACTCAACGGCTTAAGTGTGCGCCACAAAATAAGAAAGGGAAAAACACACACGTAAAAAGTATAAAATATAAAATATATAAAAAATATGCCAGGTTGCTGGTGTCTCCAAAACACAGAAAGAAAGAAAAGTCGCACGATCATCGACACCAACCGGATCGGATCGGGGCTGGAGGATCGAAGATCGAAGACCGAGCAACGAGAATCTGCGCCATCTGCAGCCTCTTAATTTGACACAAAACAAGATCAAATGTCACTCATCATAACTGGCAGCCTGAGACAGACTGTGCGACACTGCTCTACACTGCACAAAACAACGTTGTAAAAGTGCTTTTATTTTTAGCTAATATTTTAAAAATTTCTAACATTTTAAAATACATTCTTTTCTACATTTTTTGGTAAAAATTACTTTAAATATCTTTTGAAAACCCAGAAATTGTATTTCTTATCTGTGATTTGTCTGTTTTCAAAATATATCTTTATATCTTATTGTTTTGAAGAGTTCTTCTTTATTTAATTCAAATATGTTTAAAACAAATTCTATCGCTGAAGTCGAGTCCCGACGGCATTTGAAACATATTTGGAGTAGATAATAAATATCTTGTTCTGAGTTATTGAAGAAAATATTACTAATAACTAAAAAAACAAAATTTTGTTCAAATATTTATATATTTTTTATTAAGCCTGCTACTGATCTTGCTTTCTTTTGGAACACTAAAAAAAAGTGTTTGAAAATATCATTAAACTGTGGAAACAAATAAGAAAGTGTTAGAATTGTAGATTATAAACGATTAAATGATTCTGACGTAAAGATGCTAACTTCGGTTATGTAGAAAATATATTATATTTTTTTTTCATCTCTCATATATATTTTTTTTCTCATATATTTTTTTTTTGAGTGTATTACGCTGTTTACAGGACACGCATGCGTATGCGCATGATGTTGAGCTCTGGCCGCAATGATCGCCTCTTAATATGCAGGCGCGCATGCGCCGACCGACTTAAGATTGGCCACAACAACAACAGCAACAACAACAACAACAACAACAACAGCAACAACAACAACAACAGCAGCAGCAGCTACAACACTGAACCTTTGTCCGAGCTGCAACTGCAACTGTCACTCGTTGGTGGGTCTTTGCACTTGCACCCGAGATGCGAACGAACCCTGAGGATCGTGCCTTGTCCGTTTCCCCTTCCCCTTCCCCAGCCCCTTCACCTGCCCCTGCCCCTGCCCCTGCCCCTTCTTCTTCCCTCACTTTACCTTCTCCCGTGGCTCTAATGCGCACGCCCTTAGCATAATTAATGTGGATTCGGTTGCTGCTGCTGCTGCCGCTGCTGCAAATGCAAACTGAAACTGAACCTTCATAATTTTTGGTGACATTTCCTCCTTTCAACAGCAACAACAACAACAGCAACAACTGCAGCAGCAACACTATTTATGACTCTCAATTTGTATGTCCGACTCGCAACGCGACTCGGCCTCGATTAATTGGACCTCCACGAAAGCGGTCGGCTTCTGTGCATATTCATTTGCGGGGGGGAGGGGGTTAAGGATGCGGTTAGGGTTAAGGTTCGGGGCAACCCTCGCTGGGCTCATTTAGAGCTCATTCTCATTATTTAATTATATTCAAAGCGATCGATTCCACAAACTCACTGACTGACTGACTGACTGACTGACTGACTGAGTGATTGAAGGCTTGTTGTTGTTGTATTTCTGGGAATCGTGTACGTGCGACTGCCTGTGGCGACCTTGCCACTGCTTGTGGCACTTGCATTGTGCGACTTTTTGCATTTTGCATTGTTCATAATTTATGCAAGTAATGTTTTGATTGGTGTGTGCACACACCCACACACACCCACACACACCTACGCACACCTAAACACACGCACACACGCACACCCTGTGTCGCGTCCCATTCCCAGACGCAATCAATTTCTGTTTTGACAGTGCCACAGTTGTCACCAGGGAACGGCTGAAGTGTGTGTCCAATTGACGGTTCGACTGCCACTTGGGCTTGTCTTGCCACAGATGTTTTCAGTTTGATCAAAAAGCCAAAATCAAACAGTCGCAGATGTCCTGCTCCTGGTCCTCGTCCTGGTCCTGTTGCTGGTCCTGGTTGTCCTGGTGACACTTTTATAACACTTTAAATGTTGTTTGGGTTTTGCGTTACGTGTTTATTGCCACCGAGTCCAGGCAGTCCTGCAACCAGCACTTGGACATGCGTGTCCAATCGCGTTAAGCGAAGAGGCACGCATAACAAAAGGGTTGCTCACCACTTGGTTGTGGGGCAGGGGCGGGGAGCGGGGCGGGGGGAGTGGTTGGTTGGGCGCATTGATACAATTAAAATTGCTGCAAATGTGCCATGAAAATGCAATTCAAGGGTTGGGCCCACATCGTTAGATTTTACGATGCGGCTTTGGCAACCATTACTGGCTAACATCAACCCCCCCACCCTCTCTACCCCTCATCCCTTAGCCTTAAAAGCAATGTACACGCAGCATTCCTTTTTGCTCTAATTGAATTGAAAGACCAATAGACAGTGAAACATTCAAACAGTCGTTAACTGCTCTTGGCCAAGTTTCCACATAATCATAACTATTTTCGTAACGAACTTGGCCAAGTTGGTATTCACGTTTTGGCAAGTTCATAAACACAGTGTCACCCAGCTACTACCCCGCCCTGCCGCCCTTCCCCCCTCTGACGAGTCGACAGGTAAATGGCTTGTTTTGCATGTTAACAAGATACTTCCGGGCCAATGGCAAACGGCAGTGTTAGCCACGTCGTGTAGTCATTTACTGGCTAACTCCGCTCAGCTCG
Organism: Drosophila mimica; assembly: GCA_037043585.1. Lineage (NCBI taxonomy): Eukaryota > Metazoa > Arthropoda > Insecta > Diptera > Drosophilidae > Drosophila > Drosophila mimica. The sequence continues at coordinate 145,441 of JBAMBE010000325.1, read as the reverse complement.
TTAGTTGTGGTATTTTTTTTTTTTTTTGTATTATTTCTTGTATGCAGTAAACATTATAATGTTAATGAAATTCTATAAACACATTTTTATATATCACTAATTACAATAAAGTATTTAAGTATTTCTATTGCATAATTAGCCCCACCCAAAGTGCAACAGAAGAAGAAGAAACCCAATTCTTTCCCTTAAGCATAAGTATAATTAATTAATGTTGCATGCAGCGCGAAGAAAAGATAATTTTATTAACCAATTCACGGTTGTAGATTTGGATTATAATAATATATCAAAATTAAAGTACAAACTGCATTTATTTTAAACTTAACCTTAACGCTTTCATTTAAAATTTTAGTTTAATTATTTAATTTTATTTTATTTAGTTTAATTTGTTAATTTTAGATTTTTTTTAGTCCAGCTTCATTCAACGGCAGCCTGAAGACGGATATGTTCCAAGTTTCAATATGGCTTTAAAAGTGTGATCGTATTTTATATATATTTAAATTAATCGTAGAATTTGAATCTTATATAAATGTATGTGTGTAATTACTATATATCCATATTGTGATTAAATCTATTTTAAGTAAAACGTTATTGCAATAACAATCTGGTTTGTCTAACTATGAAATTCTTGTTATTTTCTAATAGAGACTTGTAATTAAGAGAAATGTATTTATCTGCCACAAATAGACCCTCTTTTAAATATATATTCATAAAATATAAGAGCTCAAAATCAGTGCCCCATAAATTGCTGCAGGCTGAAACTGAAACCAAGTGACAAAACTGGACATGTCAGTCAGCTTGTTGCAAGTTGCACAAATGTGCATATTATGGATATGGATATTTGTCAGTCCTTTTCAAAAGTGGATATTCCTGATTCCAAACAAAGGAACAACTCCGAGTTGAAGACTGCTTCTTCTTTCTATTTGCCATCTTTTATGTTTGTGTCTCAACAAATGTGGCTAAAATGAGACTCATTTAGTCTATCAAGTTATCGCTTGAGTCCCATTTGGCTCCCACGCCTGGCTGCTCACACTTTCAAGTTGCTGTTGTTGTTGTTGTTGTTGTAATGTTGCTGTTGCTGTTGTTGTTGTTGTTGTATGCGCAGGCGTAATGAGGCGCAGGCAATGTCAACGTACGCAGATCCCAGCGAGCGATTGGCGCAACGCTCTCCGACGTGGGTGGTACCCAATGAGCGATGGGGGAAAGGAGAGGGCGTAAGACCACACCCACACCCACATGCGTATATCGCTATTGAGATCAATTGGGCTAAACGGCAGAGACAGAGACAGAGACAGAGAGAGAGAGAGAGAGAGAGAGAGATGTGGATTTGCATGCAGGAAGCAACAATGCTGAGTGAAGCTCATTAAAAGTGCCCCCCACAAATTCGAATGTGAAAATGGTGTATAAATCTTTTCTCAAAGTGTAAAGACACAGACACAGATACAGATACAGATACAACACACAGATACAGATACAGATACAGATACAGATACGGATACGGATACTGGAGAGGCACATCGTTTGTAACGCCGGCACTTGAGCGCATTTCGTTGTAACTTTGTGTTTCATTAATAATCCAGTCGGCGGAAACTGCGACAGAGAGAGAGAGAGAGAGAGATGGAGAGAGAGAGAGATGGAGAGAGGATACTTTGGTACAGCTACATAAATCTTGTGTCGCATAATTACAGTTAAAATTTATAAGCTTATCTCTTTAGCCGCAAATTTATTAGCGTGTTACAGCTGGCCAAAAGGGAACGCTGCAGTTCGTCAAAGTCCAACGTTGTTGCAACAACAACAACAACAACAGCAGTAGCAGCAGCAACAAGGAGTCTGAGATGCCGCGCTCATTATGGCCAAGTATCGAAAAATGCGTATTTAAAACGGCGTGAAAAACAATTTGTTGCCAATTTTATGACACCTCGCGCCTTGCCACAACTCATCCAGCAGACGAGCATCGTGCGGCAAGTGAAGCTGCAGCGTAGTCGAACAAGAAGAAGATGCTCAGATGCTTTGCGTTGCTAACAAATTCATTTAAAATCAGCGGCTGCACTGAGCCAAAAAGTGTTGTGCGAAGTTTTAAATTGTACTTTGAATATATATAAAATCATAATTTACAGTTATTAGATTGGGCCAATAGAAGTTGACTCAAGTAAGAAATATTTATTACCAAAATTTTATTTATTTATTTCAAAGCTAGAGAAACTTAATTTAAGACTTTTAATTTAACTTCAGTTGAACAAGGACTTAATTTAAGAAAATTTAAATAAAAGCAAAACTGCTCGACTTGTTGAGATATATATTGAAAAAGATATTGAGAAATGATCTTTTCTTTGTTGACAAAGTTGGTGCTCTTGTTAATTTTCTCTCAGTGTATGCTGGCCTTTGTAGCTGAGACTATAGCTATAGCTGTGGTCGGGCCGAAAGCGGTACTAAGTGTTAACCCCATAGATTTATGCGTATTGTCTTTTTTCGGGTTACTCGGGCTCACATTCCGGGAAGGCGGCAAACGGATACTGGACGGGACTGGGACTGGGACTGGGACTGAGACTGAGACTGAGACTGCGACTGCGACTGGGATTGGGAATGGCACTGAGACTGGAGCCAAGGCTGATGCTGATGCTGCGGCTGCCAACCGACTGCCGAACATTAATCATTGGTGGCCAGCAGCATTTGCGGCAGCTCTCGAGGCGTTGTAATGTGGCTCAGTCGGAGTCGCAGTCGCAGTCTTCGCAGCTTCAGCTTTCTGGGGATGTGGGCACTTCTCGGACTGTGGCCCTTTTTTGGCGGGATTAATGTACGTGGAGCGCAAGGTATTTTGAATGGGCTTTTTATGGTCACATTTATTGAATTTATAACGTAATATACTCGCGCCGTGACTCATTCTTAGAGTTGCACATCCACGAAGCCCCTATGCCACGCCCCCCCTGCATTCCCCCTGCCTCATCGACAGTTTGCTGGTTCCGATTCGAGTTTCTTTTCGTTCGAGGTGAGCGCAATAAAAAATTATGCTTTAACAAAATACTCAACTATAAATTCAACAAAATATTACTAAACTTAAATTGACTTTTTATGAAGTCATCTGCACGAGGAACGAACGCGTGCCATAAAAATGCACTTAGCCAAACAACACCCACACTCAAAACAAACTTGATCCCGATTCCCCGATTCCCCGTTCTCATTCCCATTCCCATTCCCAATCTCATGCCCCCTTGCCACCTTGCCTTGCAAACAAACTGCAACGTTGTGAGTCAAGCTTCGAATTTGCCTTCAAGTTTCGATTTTGGTTTGTCACCCAAAAAAAAGACCAAAAATGTCACCAATATTGAAATCCAACACCAAAGCGTAAATCATCGGCAAAATTAAGATGTTTTTGTGCCAATCGCAGCTGTTGCTTTTATTGTTATTGTTACTGTTATTGCCAAATATTTGTAAAAAAAAAAAAAATAAACAAACACAAAAAGAAGTATAAAAAAATAAAAATAACATCAAAAGTTCAGTGTCCAAATTAATGAGAGAAATCGCTGAACTTTTTAAAGATTAAATGTAGACTAACGAATACTCTATTTATTCACATATCTATTTAAAAAATAATAATAATAAAAATAATTGCTTATCGACGATGTCTCCAACTCGCCTCAGCTGCTCTGCTTGACTGCAGCAGTTGTCTTGGGAGGCGCCGCCATTTGAGAGCTGCAACAAACAGTAGCAAAAACTAAATCGCAAAACATTTATTTGGTTTTTGCCTGACGACGCAAAGAAATTACTGCGAATTACCCACACGACATGCAACAATAATTTCCCATCTCACCGATCATGAATTACTAAATTAGACGCCTACACTGGAAAAAAGAAAAGAGTTCAAATCTCTTTTGAACGTGACTTAGGCAGTAGCATGCAATGCAATGGCAACACTTAAATCGAATTATATATATATGTATATATAATATATATATGTTTACATATATATGTATATATTATATATATGTTTAAATATATATGTATATATTATATATATGTTTACATATATATTTAATTATGCATCCTCAACTGCCAATTTTCCATATTAATGAATCGATTTTTATGGAATCTGATTTGATTTCTGATTGGAATTCAGTCTTTAAAAGTCTCCACCTGGTTATTAAGTACTTTTCCATCCACAGCAGCTTTGGTCACTTTTCCAATTTTAACAGATTATACATACTATATATACATATATATATATATATAAATCGCATTGGTTAAGTAAGTAATCATGTTTGTATTTGAATATTCGTGGGACCCATCGGATCATAATGCTCCAGAGTGGTCGCATTTGTTTATCATCATCATCATCTTAATAAATTCGAGTATCGCATATATATATGTATATATTTTTTGGCATTTCTTGCACTGCCTGCTCGTGTCGCCTCCTCGAGTCACCTCCGCATGACAGACACTTTTAACACCTACGCGTCGCTGTTTCAGTCGTTGCACTTCAAGCAAAAAAAAAGAAAAAACAAAAACAAAAAAATGTTTTTAAAGCGTCCGCCGTCGCCAAGGTGTCAATTTGTGCCGTTGGCATTGCCGGCACACACCTGCACACACACACACACACCTGCACACACACACACACACAGGCACACACACACATGCAAAGATTTACCGACTTTGTTTTTTTGTATTATTTTCTTTGACGACGCCGTATGCAAATTTAATGGCTAAATTAGACAGAAAAACGTTAACGTTTTCTGGCCGTTTTCAGGCATGGGCAGCAACTATTAGGCGTGATTATGGGCCGAGATTGCTTTCAAGCCATAATTTGCATAATGAATTTAATGCGATTGTAATACCAGCAATTGTCGATCCCCACCCAAATCGCCCAACTCCGACTCCGACACCGACTCCAACTCAATCTCGATCATCATTAATTGAGTAATTAATGCCAACGCCCACGGCCCATTAAGGCATTAGCAGATAACGAGCTATATAATGATCATTAGATCAGCAGATCAACATCATAATGAACAGTTGCAGATCCCCTCAGATCTGGAGACCACCTATCGCGATAATATGCAAAACTGGAATTAAGCAAATCAAAACAGCGATATGTGTATAATTTAAATGTTTATTAATTTATTTATTTTACTTGTGAACGTTTCTCTTCTTCTTCTTCTCTTTTTTTCTGTTTTTATTTTATTTTTTTTTTATTTTTTATTTTGTGTTAATTTATTGTACAAAAACACGCAGAGCAGCTGATAAAACTTGGCAAATTCGCGTCGCGTGCTCCGAGATTGGGACTAGAATATTTTACAACTTAACTTGATTGTTAGCCAACTTTAGCACTAAACTTACACGATACGCTATAAATATTAAAATTAATATTATTATTAATATTAATATTATTGTTAAATATATTAGTAAATATACGTATATGTATACTATTGACCTATGATGGTTCCGTGGATGAAGCAGCCGCCGCCGCCGCTGCCGCCTCCTGCAACTCCTGCATCTCCTCCTCCTCGCGGGTCAGCGGCACCGTCGAGTGGTTGTAGAGTCCCTGCGCCATCAGCTGGAGGGCGAGCGGATTCTTGGTGCCACTCGACTTTTTCAGCTTGGCTCGCTTGTTCTGGAACCAGATCTTGATCTGTGCCTCATTTAGACCCAACTCGCCGCTCAGCTGCTGCCGGCGCTTCTCCGTCAAATACCGATTCTCATTAAACTCATGCTGTGAGAGAGAGAAAGAGAGAGAGAAAGAGAGAGAGAGAAAGAGAGAGAGAGAAAGAGAGAGCAGAATGAGAGTTAGTCTGTGACTCTTAGCAAACTTTGTACAAATTAAATATACAATTTATTATTTTTTAAATCTTGGAAAAATCGAATCTAACCTAAAAATACAAAACTCATATCTCTAGAAATAACTGCTAATCTGGTATTCTCCAAAAGATGAGATTTGTTTGTTGTTGTTGTTGTTGTGATGGACTCACCTTCAGTCTGGCCAGCTGTGCGCCGCTGAAGGCGGTGCGTGGTCGCTTATCCTCCGACACGTTGTTGCCACTGCTGCCACAGCCAGAGTTGCCATCCGGATCGGACTTGTCGCCGCTGCCGCCGCCCGTCGCACTCGTTGCCACCGACTTCTTGGGTTTGCGCGTTCGCGGACCTGTCGGAAAGAGAAAGGGGAAGGGGAGCAGCAAAACGGTCATAAAAATTCCACACGGCGCCGTTAATGGCAACAACATGACTGGACCCTGCCTGGACTGACTCCTGGACTCCTGTACTCCATAATGGCTGCCAACTCATCGCGCACACATAAATCCTGCTCCTCATATATGCAATGCTTATGGCCAGCAATTAATTCACATTTAAATGCGCCACAGACGCAACCCCTGGCTGGCAATGACCCCGCAACCCATATACCCCACCACACTCCCCCTCTATTCACCACCCCCATCTAGCATCCCTCACTCCAAGTTGGCCTGGCCAAAACAATTAAAGTTTTTGAAAATTTGTGCGCGTCATTTTGGAAAAGTAATCAACGCAATGACTTTTGACTGTGGCTAATTTTCCGTACAGCAAAGCAAAGTCAACCCCCTGAAAATGTCCCCCTCCCTCCCTCCCTGCATTCAGTTTTGTCTCGACTTGAGTTGTCTTCCATTTAATTAACAGCTGCTCCGCAGACAAGCGCAGAGAATCGAACGTCTCGGAGATGGAATCCTCCTCCACCACGCCCACAATTTGCCCCACTCAATGTGGGGATGGGGGGGGTGGCTAGAAAAGTTCCGTTGTGGGTGGATTCTGGCATATTGAATTGCCATGCAAATAGCCGTAGAGCAGCAGAAAGTCGTAAAAAGGGGTTAGTTGCCAAGTAAAAGTTGGGCTCATTTTCAAGAAATAGTTGCCACTGAAACGGAAATGAAGTAATTATGAGGTTTACTAATGGCCATTTCTTGCAACCCAATAACAACGTGCCACGAGTGGCCGCAACTTGTTTCGCTTGCGGTTATCCGAATGTCTTTTGGCTCCCACAAATATTTTCTAATTTCAACACTCGTTCATCATAAGACCGTTTCAAGATAACTCACATATATCTACATATCTAAAGTTACAGTTAGTTGAGACTCCGCATATATTTGCAACTCGAAAGGAATTTATATTTGAATATAAGTTGCATACATATTCTAGATGACCTTTCCAGCTGAGCTTGCCACTTATTTGTGTAAACAATATTCAAGTCAAAAGCAAATATTCCAAAATTCGAAGTCTCTGGTTTTTAAAATCAAAAGACAAACGGACGGACATGGATTAATCGACTGAACTGTCAATGCTGTTCAGGAATATATATATATATATATATATATATATATATATATATATATATATTGGCTCAGAGATGTTTACTTCTGCCTGTTACAAACTTTTCCGCAACTTTTGACCCTTTTGAAAACCTTAAAAAACTGTAGTCAATTCAAATGTGAGAAAGTCTTTTACTAAAATCCTTACGCAAATCCTTACTATATTAAAGATACCGATGTTCCATCCAGTTAGTGTTACCTGGTGAAAGATCTGTATTTGGAAAGAAGTCATAATCAAATCACTATTCTTTATTTATCAACCCATATCTCATCCCTACAGATTCCTCTCAAATCAAATACTGGTTCTCCAAACAGTAATCATATGACCCACTATAATAACACCCATTGTATCTCATCCACTCATCCTCCACTCACATCAAATACATATTCCATATCCTATAACCCTAAATAATCCCATCACATATTTCAGGCACTCATCTGGCCATCTGCAGCGCATGTTTTAAAGTATTTTGTTGGCCATTCTTGGCCAATTTCCAGTCAATCTGGCCATGTTGTACTCACTTCGTCCTGCAACGAGAAAGAGATGAAAAGAAAATCATTAAACTTGTTGTTTAAGCTAGAGAATTGAAAATTAAATTTGCTTTTAACGCGAATCAATAAAATATATCGAAAATTGATTAAATTCCAAGCGCAAGAAAACTTTTCGTTAGCTTCGTGAAACGTGTAAAAATTCCAAGCAATGAAAACCCAATCTTCAATCCAGGGTGTCTCTCTATCTCTCTCTCTCTCTCTCTCTTTAGTTGGATTTTGAACAACCTTCAAAACAAATGTACCGGAACTAATGGCAACCAAGTCATGCCCTAAGTTAAATCGTTGGAAAAATTGAACAAATCAATTTTGTCAACAAAATGCCGAAGCTGCCAACGGGCGCAAAATTAAACCAGCAACCAAAAAAAAGAAGAGAGAAAAAAAAAAAGGAAAACAGAAGAAAACATTAACAGTACATTGGCAACGTGCCTGCACGTGCTTGTCCACAAATTGTGGCACGAGGAGCGCTGGAGTAGTGGGCGTTGGGCGTGACGGCTGAGGTGTTATCACGGTTTTAAATTTCACACGCAGCCCAACAACAAACAACAACAAGCAACAACAACAATAGTAAAATAAACAACAACAGACCTTGAACATGTCAGACAGCCAGGAGACGACGCGACGGCGACTTTTGCCCCGTCATCGGCCACCAGGGCACACCATAGACTCTGACCCAGCCCCCCACCCGCCCACTCTGCCCCCGTTCCTCCCCTGAGCAACGCATGTTACCAGTCAGATAAGCCAAGGGGCACAAGTTGCATACCAAGGCATCGCAAGGACATCGCCAAGGGGTTGCCACAAGCGCACTTGGCAGCTTGCCAGTTGCCACCCCTTCACCCGTTCTGTAAGCTGCAACAATTGCTGCTTGCGTCAAATCTGTTGCCCCTTTTTTTGAGATTTGTGATTTATGGCGTGTTAAATTTTTCATTGCTTGCTGCGCGAAATTTGACACAATAAAAAGTTTTTAATGTTTTTTGTTGTCCTTTCGCTGCAAGGATGTGCTCTAAATGGTCTCCTGTCAAATTGGCTTTAATAGAAATTATATGAACTCAATCAACGCTGGAACCGAGGACCAACTTTTATATAATGTTGTCATGGCAATGTGAGACTGCACTTAAAAACTAATCTATCTTCTATCCATATATTTAAATGGAGGGTGTGTATCTATTATTATTAGCTGTTTGAATAATCATCTTAGCCATGTTCAATAGTTAAAGCTTTAAATGCGAATTTATTTATTTATTTATTGTCAAATAAATTCAGTCTACACCAAAAATACAAAAATTAAAACTTTGAATTGAATTAAATTTAAAATAAAATTATAATTATAAATAAATTAAAAAATATTAAAATATTTTTAAGATTTATAAGATTTATAAGATTCCTAAGATTCCTAAGATTTAAAATTGAATGTAAGAATTTAAATTATGCTTTTAAATTCCCGAAAACATACTTTAATTAGCTATATTTATTGCCTTTTATATTTAATTATTTATTTATTTTTAATTTTGCTCAAGTGCACAATTTTATTAATAGATTTCAAATATACAAAATACTGACATGTTTTGACTGAAATTATTTATACCATTTAAATTGCAACATTAAAATTAAATGTTAACTGTTCGGTTTGAGATGCACACGCAAAAAAGGCATAAATTGCTTCTTCAACAGATGCAACAAAAACGTTGCACAAAAACGGGAAGATGTCTTCATCAATGGTTGTTCAACGCAATGCGCAACCCAACTTGGTCAGAACCGCTGCCAACTGGCAAGAAAAAAAAAAATAAAAAATAAAATAAAAATAAAATAAAGAGGAAACCAAGTCAGAGTCAGCGTCAGATTCAGAGTCAATTTGGGCATATGTTTAAAATAAGCGCATTTGTTTTATTTATGCTTAACATGAGTTGCAAATGCCAAAAACAGAATCCGAGTCGGGCGGCAGGAGGCAGGTGGCAGGCGGCAGGAGTGGAAACTGGAAGATGAGCTACCAAATGAATGAACATTGAATGAGTGCGCAATTAAATGTCAAAAAAGGAATGGAGATCAAGGAAGCAACCCATAAGATCCACATTGGGTTTGCAGCCTCCTGCATATAGGTCAGTAAGATGAGCAACTTGTGCACTCAACAAAAAAAACGTGTTACTTTTGGAAAAACATCAAATATGAGCACATTTTGAAGGAGTTTTTTGAAGTAGACGTCTGCAATTGGATAATGTTTTCTCAGAATCTCAGAATCGATCTGAGCTCTACTTAAATTTAAATATTTAATAAATATTTAAATATTACAATAATTGTGTTTTATTGTTTGCTAATGTGAACTGATATCGAGCAGTATTGTTTTGACAATCGAACCAATCGAGATATATTTAAAATTGAAAAATATAAGATTCGTAGATAAACACAGAGAAAAATTGGAAATTAATATTTACAAATACTCGTAACTCAGAAGACCTTTTCTGTAAAGTATTTGAAAATTTGCAATAATCTTTCCCTCGAATAAATAAATTAAATATATTTGACGTGAATTACTAAAAATGAATAATGTTTAATATTAATGTATGTCGGAAATAATCTCTAATAATCTCTCATCTAAGTCCCAAATTCTTTTTCCAAGTGTAGAAGTCGCCCGCTAAATGCCTGTTTTGGGTTTAGGTAATGCACGCAAGCAACTTGGCCAAGAAGAAAACGGCCACAACTGAAATTGACTTATAAAGATCTCAAACTAACGGGCCACACACAGCTTCAGAGCCGAGGTTGGAGTCTGAATTGGAGCCGGAGTCGGAGAGTCGTCACAGGGGAACCGGCCGGCCGGCCAACTTGCCAGCTGGTTAACTTGGCCCAGACGGCGACTGAGCCATGTAAGCGATATGTTTGACAGTGTCGAAGTGTGGGGCTTTGCTTTAGTTTTTCTTCCTCAGCTCATTCTTTGTGGGGTATGGGGAGAGAGGGGATTCGGGGATTGGTGGATTCGGGGATTGTTGTTATCGGATCTTGTTGCCCAATCTAATGATCAGTCAGCTCATTAATAAGCCATAAAAACAACACGTTGGCCATTGGAAATTTAAGCGTGGTGAAAGTGAAAGTCAATTAATCATGACAAGCCACGAAGATGATGAACAGATTAACCAAATTATTAAATGCCGAGCAGTCGAGGGAAAAATCGGAGACAGGTTCTAAATAACGGTATTTTCCACTCCAACTTATATTAAATTTAAATATTTTTATCTTGCGCATATCATTTACTTGCAATAAATTAAAATTTATGGCATTTAGGAAAGTATTTAATTTTATTGACTTTTACTATTTATTTTTATGCATTTTAATGAAATTATGATTATTTATTATTATTATTATTTATATGATTATTTTAGATATTTTTAAAAATGTAGAAAACCTATCTAAAATTCTACACATTATGTATTATTAGATATCGATTCTACTTCACACATGGTTCGAGTCTATCCACTTTGCATTCTTTACGTCCATATACCCTTTCCTTTCCTTTCCTCTCGTTTCCCTATCAGCACCCACAATCGAGTCGCCAATTTGCCACCTCTCTTAGACGCTCCGCAGCCCCCTCGCTTGGGGCATGACAGGCAAATTAACGCTGCGGTTGCAAATGCCTCATAAGCATTTGACAAGCGTTCATTATGATGATGATTGACGCGACGATTGATTCGATCGCACGTTAATTGAAATGATTGACACGCCGCAATCACAGTCAAAGTCAAAGTCAAAGTTGCAACTTGCATTCCCGACAAATATATATAAAATTATATATACATATATATATACATATATATATTTATGACAAACGATGCCGCTGAAGGAAGAAGACGAGAAATAGCCAGAAACTGTCAGCGGTTTGTCTATCGCTCAATCGTTTCTTGGCTCAAATCAAAAATAGATTTTACGCGCTAAATGGCCAAGATGGCAAGCGTTGTCTCTTCGTCGTCATCGTCATCGCCATCGATGTTGCAGTTGTCTTCTGACGGCTTTTCCGAGCTTGCAACATTCCAGCGCATAATCTGCGCTGTCACAAGAAAATATTTAAATATGTTTTTAATTGCTTTATCAATATTGTTGTTGTTGTTGTTGTTGCTGCTGCTGTTACTGGCTGCAGTTGACTATTTGCATGTTTTGGCCATGTTTTGCATAGCAATAGGCCAACCTGTTCGATGCCCCGTGTGCGCCTTTCATCCTCCGCACTTTATTTAATATGCCTTGTTATGTGAAAAGCGTCAAAACATGTTGCACAAAAAAGAAGAAAAAATGACAATAATAAAAAAAACTGATGTCGGCTAAAAAAGAAAAGTGAAGAGCAGCTGCACAAACTTTAAGGCCTATTAAATGTGGAGATGGAGTGTAGCCGATTTTTATCACGTACCTACATTTATAACAAATGGAAAAAAGCCACACAATTAAAATAACTATTTTAAGCTTTAATTTATTAAAATGTTCAAAGTAATAAAAGGAAAAAGCTTAAAATAAAAATAAAAATAAAAAAGATACGTATTAAGATAGCTGCAGCAGCCTAAAAAACGCTATCAACTTCAGTTTATTGACTGACTTTACTTATTAACTGTAAAATTTAAGTAAAATTTATTTTTTTTAACTTTTAGTTTTTTTTTATGTACGTATGTACAACAAAATAAATACTTTGCTATTTAATAAGTAATTAACAAATGCTTAACTGTCACATATTTAAAGATTTCTTAAGTTACAAATATTTCAGACTTTAAACAGAGTTGCATTTAATAATTATGAATTTCATAATTATGAATTTAAAAAGAACTAATAAGATAAGTAAATAAATTAGAAATTGATTTTTAAAAAGAACACCAGCTGTGAGAGTTTGTAAATATGGGGCACATTCTCTCGGTAAAGTGGCAGTGTCAAGGCCTGACTAGATTCATTAAGGCAACACCCATGAGTTGCCACCCCACAACTACCCCTTCTGAATGGAACAACTTCATTTAACCTTTGGCAATTTTTCCACACTCACGCCTTTAACGCTCCAGCTGGCTCATAAGTAAATTGCGATAGGATCGTATCGGATCGGATCGGATCTGTCTTTTTTTTTGCTGTTTGGTATCGGTTTTCAGTTTCACACACATTGCATTGATTTGGGTCCCTGAGCGGGGGTACGTTGAGACCGCACATCGACATCGAAACATAGTTGTAAACCGCATTTTCCGCTGATATTAGCAAACAATTTCATTAAGCAAAATGCAATCGATACTTTGCCCATAAGACATCATCAGGTGGCTGTGACATCGACTCGACATCGATACCAAACTCTAAGTATCTGTATCTGCATCTGTATCTGTATCTATATCTCTATCTGCATCTGTATCTGTATCTGTAACTGTGCAATTGCTGCTGGGCTAATAGACTCGTTGCACGGCTGTTGCAGCTCTTGCAGCTTTGAGGTGTGAACATTTTACGCTTCTATGAATATTTCGACTAAATTAACGCCACTTTTATGGCCTCTCAATTAACGCAATCGCAATCGATGGTTGCCCCAGGCTTGGATTGCCCAACACAACTCAAATTGAACTTTCACTCTAATGAACTCATCAACTATAGCTCCAGATCTTTAATGTTTTTTGGGACCACCCCAAAGTCTGTCGGTTTTTGATTGTTTTTTTATTCGTTGCGGTAGTCAACAAAAACAACAAAAAGAGCTGCAATCGTCATAAACACAAAAATTAAGGTAAAAAGCAAAGAACTTCCCAAAAAAAAAGAAGAAATATCGAGAGACTATTTTGCCTAATGAATATTAAGATTACAAACGCGCTCAAAGCCATTCTCCAAGGCGAGAGAAGAGAGATCAGCGATCAGCGATCGGAGATCGGAGATCAACTTTTGACCCATCCGAAAGAAGTTCGACTTTTGAGTTTGTTGTTGGCGTCTTGGCGTCAGCCACCAATAATTTGTAGACCAATAAATGTTCGCTTTATTGCTCTATTAGTGGCTCATGCTGATAGCAGTGGTCTGAAGTTGCGGCTCTTTTTAATTACGTGCAACGTGTGTGGCAGCGCCACAAGGAATTCAGCGAGAAGGAAAACAAATATGCGAAATAAGTATGTTCACACTATGCCCACCCAAAAACATTAACATCAATCTTCCACGGATCAAAGATGCAAAACACTTGAGGACCACACCGATCACGATGACGATGACGATGACGATGATCAAGATCATAATCATGATCATTATGATGATGATCAGCTCAGGGAAAGAAAAAAGCAGAAAAAAAATCATAAAATCCAAACAGACGCCGACACATGAGCATCATAATAATGATCAGCATCGAAATGATGATGATGATGATGATGATGATGATCGCACATGCGCATCGATGCAGAAGATGATCAAGAAGACGACGCCTGAGACAAAGTCGAAGACGCAGACGCAAAACGCAGACAAAGTCTCGACTGGGCAGCAATATCAGTGTCTGAACTTGGGTTTGCCTCTCTCTCTCTGGGTCACCTCTCAATGGGAAGCTTCAGATCTGCAGTCAAATGCACCCTACAGATCAAACTGTACGGCCTATTGGCTATTATTCACATGAGTTTTCGTGTTTTTAGCCAACAATCTAAGACATTTTACTACCAATTGCGAATTGTTGCCTAAATTGGTATCTTTAATTCTTAACACTAAATTCTATATTGGTTTGCGTAGTCGCTACAGCTCCACCTTTAAAGTGTAGGGTATGAAGCATGTTAAATCTGAAAATGTCTTAATAAAACAATTAATAGCACAGCTGAGCTCATAAGTTTTTGTGCAGAGCGCATGATCACAAGAGCTCAAGCACAGGAGCGCATTCAAGCACTTGAGGGTAAGGCCAGACGGCAAAGTTCATAGAAATCAGCAAGTCTATTTATGAAAATTAAATGTTCTATGTTTAAGTAAATCCAACATTTCACATTTTCTGGATTTCTCAGTTATTGATGAAAGTGAGATTCCTCTGATTTTAACTGTACGAGTGTATACATTAGTGCATATGTTAATAAGCGTTTTCCAAACAGAGTTTTATAGTTATATTACTCACTCTAATAATTTTATTTTCGACTATTTAAGAACTACTTTTCTACTATTATTATTTTCATCTAAGGAGATTATGTAAAACAAATGATTTATTACAGAGTCTTTGTCTGTATTGAAATATCATCCACATTTTATACATACCTAATCCATAACTCAAATTTACTATCTATAGCATACATATATATAACATTAAATATATTTCTAACAACAAAAATGTTTTTTTACAATTAATCAAGTTGCATATTTGTGTCAAACTTTTAGTGGGTTGAAAACTCCGCTCCTGAGCTTTTATGTCTGTTTTTCCAGGCAACGCCGGGTCGAGTCGAGTCGAGTCGAGTCGAGTATATATCGTATATCGTATATCGTGTACGTGTACTATAAAGTAATTGAAAAGCACAACAGATTGTTTTAAATATATCCACCGAGAGCCGCCCAGGTTGACCACCTGTGCGGTGGCTCAGTGGTGCTGTTGGCTTTGCCCGTGCGGATTTATGACCCGTTGCCAAGCTGCCCTCCGCTCCCAGCTCCCAGCGCTTACCTCCACTACAGATTTAAGCCAGGTTTCGTCGCTGTCTCTATATATATATATATATATGTATGTGTGTGTGTGTGTCTCTGCTGATCCAACAGTTGGCGCTCTTCGCTCAAAAAGAGACGTCTTCTGCTCTTTGCGCGTTGCTGTCTGTCTCTTATGCTAATTTTGAAAGGTCCGGAGTCGAGGCTGAGCTGAAGCCTCAGTCCGAGAGACCCATGTGGACCACACACGTTGCCCGATTCGCATGCCTCGCATCGCATCGCATCGCATTGTGACGCAAAGGGGCAAGGGACAGGGGGGCACGGGAGGGGAGGGGGAATATGAATGGGCAACCGCTGCTTTTATGGGGACCGAAAGTATTCGCCACTGGGTTTTTGGTTTGATAAATTATCGATAAAATGATGCGATCACTTTTAATTTGGTTTAGTTTACCTACCGCATTCTTGGCCAAATTAAAAGCATAAAATACACACACACACAGACACACAGCACAAACATCAACAACAACATCGGGTCTTTGAATTTAGATCTGTGACTGAAATAACTGAGCTTGATTGAAGTTGCTGCCGCCGCTTGCCGCATGCCGCAGCGGATCTCTGCAGAGGGAGAGAGATCTTCACAGTCTGTTGTTCTTAATTAAGTTATCAAAGTTTTTATGACGTCAGCAGCTTGCAGGCAAGCTCTGCATGTGTGTGTCTGTGTGTGTGTGTGTGTGTGTGTGTGTGTGTGTGTGAGTGTGTGGGAACTGGCATCTGCAACTGGCGCCAGGCTCGCATAGAAGATGCTATAATGAATTCATGTGTGTGTTACAGTATGTGTGTGTGTGTGAGAGTATGTATGTGTGTGTGTGTGTGTGTGTGTGTGTGTGTGTGTGTGTGTGTGTGCTGTTCAGTGTATTGGGAATGTGGATCGTTGACGGAGCTACTTCTTGACAATTTGTGCGCCATTTCCTGCCTGCTGCCTGCTGCCTGCTGCCTTTTTCTTCTCCTGGAATCAGAGCAAGGACGAACTTTTGCATACCCTGCACCGGCTTCAATTTGTTTAAACACCCACTTTGTGTAAAATCTCGTTAAAATGTTGATAAAAAAAATTGCATTATTATAGTTAATAGCTATAAAAATAACTAAAAGTTCTGCCTTTCCTGATTTATGTTATGCTACGTTATTTATATATTAAGTTTATAAAAATATTAAGATATAATGGATTACTAATTTAAATAATTTATAATAATTTAATACTTAATTGAGCAATAAGTTTATATTGCATGTAATTTCCAAAGAAAATGAACAAAATAATAAGTTTGTTTAAGTAGAAAAAGTAATATTTAAGTGCTCGATGCTAATATGATAATTTATGAATATATAACTATAAAACTCAAGTTTTTATAACACAAGCTGATGCTCGTAAAATACTCACTATATTCACTATATAAAGTTGAGATCAGAGCAATGTTCCCAATGTGAGGTAAATAAAAATACAAATTTTAAATGAAAACATTCAAAGCTCATAACAAATTCTGGGCACACTCTTCATCTATTTCTTACACAATTGATGGGTGCAAGATCAGATAGGGAAAAAGTAGAAACCCTATATAAACAACCTGACCGATTTGCCAGTCGGGGCAACCCTATCGATTGGATCTGAAGGCTAAGCCGATTGTTAAAATTCTCACGCTCCTCGTTGGCGACTTTTAATTACAATCGAACAGCTGAAAATCGATCGATTCTGTTGTCTCCCCGATTCTCCAGTTGAGAATCTTGTGTCTCCAGTCTCCATCTCTTAAATGGCAACCGATTGCGTCTTTAATTAAGTAATTAGTGACGAGGCGAGCGCACAAAAAATAAATCAAATACCAAAAACAAAAAACAACAAAACAAAAACAAACTCAGAATAATAAAAAATTCAATTCAATTTTCGCTGGTAATCTCGGCTTCAATTTCAACTGTCATCGAAGCTGAAGTTTATCTGCCTCCCCACCCCACCCCATCCCCCTCCCCGTCTGTGTTTTGTGTTATCCTTTCTGTAATTCCGCCCCGTAAAAAAAAGGAAAACTGTCATTTGTCTATTTTTAACAGACACGCCGACATGAAGGATTTAATTAAATTCAACTCGAGCTGACAGCTTCCATGCAGCTTTGATAGCGACTGAAGCGGGTGGATACAGAATCCGGATCCGTATCTAAACAGTCTCTGTGTTTGTGTTTGTGTGTGTGTGTGTGTGTGTGTGTGTTGGTGTGTGTGTGTGTGGCACAAGTATCTGCGTCTGCTGACGCTCAATTTTCGATTTGTTGATTTTTGATGCATCCACTTTGTCGACTTTTCGCCCTGTTGCAAGATTCGCATTCGTTGCGAATTTGAGTTTTGTGAAGCACTTTTACAAAGTGTTTTTAAATTGCCATTTCATTTTCCAATTGAAAACAAGTTGAGAGGACTCGTCTAGGAAATGGCTTAAACCCATATTAGGAGTCGTTTGCGGCTTAGATATTCAGGCCAACAATTGGCTTTGAATGATTTTCTTCCATGTTGCTTAACTGATCTTTCTTAACTTTTTACATAATATCAAAATAATGTTAAGTTAGATTCTCACTTGGAAAGACATATCTATATACCATATATCTATATATCTATACAGATTTATATATTATGAATTTATTAATATTTATAAAACATATTTATAAATTCGATTTTGATTTAGAGTAATTAAGTAATTATTAATTAGTAGTTGAAGAATTAGTTGAAAATCGCTTCTGTTTAACAAAGAATCTTCATTGAATTTTAACATTAATTTATAAAAAAAAAGAATCTGAATTCGAAATTCAGATTTAGTCTGTTTAAGGTGTAAAGGTTTGTGCAACACACACAGTTCAATTAAACCACTTTCGAGTCACAGACTGTCAACTTGTAATTGTTGTAATCAGCTCGACTGTTGCAATTACCTCTTGCAACTGGGTGTCTGCTTCAATTTTCACATTATTTATGCACGGCATTAAATCAAACTCTAATGACTCACTTCACAGATAATTACGTTCGTGGTCTGGAAGTCTAAAACAACACAACCCCTCACCCCTCACCCCTAACGAGCCCCTTACGCCCCCCTCGTGTAACAAACACAAACTCAATTAGCCAAAATGAAAATGTCACCGTCATAATTTCATGAGCCAAATTGGCTGACTGGCAGCAATTTTGTTGCGACAACAACAACAACAACAATAATAACTATTCCACAACTTACAATCAGCGCCAGTTGTTGCATGCCACCAGCCACAACAACAACAACATTTTGCATTTAAAACCAAAAAAAAATAGGAACTCGCGTTGGTAGCATAATTAAGAACACGAGTTGGCCAAGTTAGTAATAGACATATAAATATATGCCCACACACACACACACACACACACACATGCACACGTATTTATTTTTGTGGTTGTGCAGCTTGTTGGCCGCGTCAATCAGTCAACATGCTGCAGCAATTTGATGGCTAAAAGCCACCACGCTTTTTTCTTTATGTTTTATTTTGTTAGACAAGTCAACTCCAAATCCAGTTAAGATTGTCCGTATCCGCCGGTTTTGGCCATTTATGAAATGAAGTTATTTTGTTGCAGTTGCAGTTGCAGCTGCACCTCTGCCAACGACAACAAGTTTGACAGCCACTTTTAAATGAGTTATTAGCCTCAAGTTGACGATTTTAGCATTTGGCAACAAGTTTATTTTTCCTTCTTTTTTTTGTGGCTTGTGGCTTGTCTACGAGTTTAATTTGGCAACGCCCATTTGAGCAGCTTCCTTGCACAATAATCTAACCACAAAATGGGGGGCAGAACAATTGAAAGTCGAGTTTATCTTCCACGCTCATCATAAGCCCATAAACATAAGCCCTCAGTCAATAACCACCCCCCCTTGAGGCCAAAAGCAAATAGACTCTGCCTCATCATCAGGCCACTTCCGCCCCTTGGCTGAGAGTGTGTTGACAAGATAAGCCGGCATTTAAGCACTTGAGCACACCACCACCACCAGCAGCAGCAGCACGTGGCAGCAACAACAGCAACCGAAACCAAACTTCCCCCCCCTGATGAGGGTGCAAGCATTGGGAACAAGTTGTGAACAAGTGTTGGCCATCTTTATGGAGTCACCCTGTTTTCCACAGCGAAAAAACAAATGTGTTTTTCATTTTTTTTTTATAGTACATCTTCAGTAAATTTTTACTTTTAATAATTTATATAATATTGTTTAGCTTAAATTGGGATTTTTATAAATCTTAAATTGCTTAAAATAAGTCTAGAAATTGTTAAATAAGCTAAAATACCTGAATTGGTAAGTGAAAAATCTTATTTTTAGTACAACTATTTCTTGGAATCAGTTAGAAGATGTGGCTTATATATAATAATACGTTCAGAGAGTAAAATGCGTAATGGGGAATTAATTTAGTTGAACATAAATATTTATATTTAAATATAAATATGATAACATTTAAATATTTAAGTAATAAGATTAAAAAAGTTTATTTTTTAGCAAAGAATAAATTCAGATGAACACATAAAAAATAAAGACAAGTATTAATTATATATGAATAATAACTTGCTGCAATCATTTAAATATATAAGTAATAAGATTGAAAAAGTCAGTTTCTTAGACAAATATAACTTGCAACATCCCCCACACCCCTTTCCATTTACCCCCTCATCATTTGCATTGATTGCTGGGTAGGAAATTAATTAAGTTTTTTTTGTTATTTTTTTTTTGGCAACTTGAGCAACTTGTTGAGCCAAATTGAACACTTTTAATGGCTGCCCATCAATTTTGGCATATCACATTTCATTTGTAATCCATTTTCCCCCTTTCCCTTCATTTGATGTGCTTTGTCACAGGGCGGAGGGGGGGACTTTTCAAATTGGCAGCCAAATTAAATTGTTGTTCATTTGTTACTTGGTCAGAAACATGCGCAATCATTGCAGCAACCCTCGTGTGTGCCACACACACACACACACACACACACACACACATGCACACATTTTGTTGCTTATGCGTAATTTTGTCAATGAAAAGTAAACGTTTGAATCGAAGTCAAAACAAATGGAATAATTGTTGCAATTACATTTCAATTACTTTGGACAAAAAGCGACTGTCGCTTGCCACAAAAGACCAAATAAATAAAACGGTCAGACAGTTGACATGGCTCAGTTCAGCTACTAACATAAATAAATATATATATATGTATATATATATGTCATATGGACGTGTTCTCTATTTAGAATCCATTGATTATTCAAAGTTGGCAAAGTTGTGACATGTTTCGGTTTTGCGGTAGCTTGTTGGACTTGTTAACACGCTAAATGTGTCTGCTACACAAAATGTATCTGTATCTGTATCTGTTGCTGTTGCTGTTGCTGTTTAGCTGTATCCATAGACGGCACAGCCACAGAATATTAATTACTCACAACAAACACAGAGACAGACAGACAGACAGACTGGGAGAGGGATAGAGCATTTTAATTCATTGCCTTGTTGCAGCTTCGATTCGATTCGATTCAAAGTTGAGGTTTTTCACACAGTGATTGATACGGGGCGATCGGCCAGTTGTGCAACATTTTTATTGAAATTGAAACAATTTATGCACGCAATTAAATCGAAAAAGAGGCTGCCGCTGCTGCCTTTGCTGCCTTTGCTGCTCCTGCTGTTGCACTCTCAATGAGGACTCTGTGGCATGCAAGTAAATTTGTCTTCTCGCTGCTGCATGTGCTGCATGCACAAACAGCCAACAGCCAACAGTCTCATAGAGGAAGTCACTGGACTGGCTCATTAAGGCCAACGAGCCAAAGCAAAATCAATTTGAGGCGTTTATTGCTGAAAATGCAACTCGGCAACAGCAACAACAACAACAACAATAACAATCAACAAAAACAAACAACAACAAAAACATTGTTGTTCCATTTGGCGCCATGAATAAAGAAATTAGCGTCATAAAATATGTCGGGAATTTCGCATAGAAAGTAAGGTTCAATTGCAATTTACAACTCTTGCCACGTTTGTGCCCCAAATTCAAGTTGTGAAATTGGAAAATCCATGCAATATTCAATTACATAAATCAATCCGCAATGCGAGTCCAGTTGCAAGTTATCCGGAGCTGCATTCAACATTTTAACAATTTAAATTCATTCATTTCTCTTGATTTAACAATTTGTCAACACTTACCTACTGCACCACATATGGAGTTACGATTTTATATATATTTAATATATGGCTGAAATTCATTTATAGCCATACAGGTATTGATTTGAAGTTAAAAACAATTAGGCCAATTGACAGTTTAAATTTGAGTTTGGTTAAAGACAAAAATTTCATTTAATAAAAATGAAATTGCATTTTTTGACATTACAATTTTTAAGTTCTTAATTCATTAAATTATTCATTATTCCCTGTACTCTTTTTACTCTCTGTCTCTTTCTACCTATATCTCTTTCTCTGTCTTTCATAAATTTAGATTTCCGTTTAAATTAAAGATTTGTCTCTTGTAATTAATTATTAATGCAGCATCACATTTCATCCGAGGTGTAATTTTAATCGACACTAACTGAAGTTTCCACACTTATTTGTCCTGATAGATATCATCCAATAACTGTAAACTTTTAAGCCATATACACTGACATGTGGATAGATTAAATGCAATTCAAGCTCTTAGCAAAGTGCTTTTAGCCATAGAAAACGAGTTTCAATCGCAACAAGAATTGCCTTTAAATAATTTAATCCCATTGAATTCAATTGCAATTTAAAGTCTTTAATTTTCTGGCTATTAACTGATTAGCATAACGGAGATCCCGACTCGATAGATGATTCGGCCACATTCCGCATGCCTACTTTCTCCACGTACCCCCCGTCTCTCGCTCTGTCTTTTTCTCTCTCTCTCTCTCGGTGTCTCTGTCTCTGTCTCTCTCATTCCCAGAGTTGGCCATTAATTATGTGTGCGCCGTCATAACAATAATTCTTAAAGACGTAAAGAAAAGGGGGCGGGGCGGCGCTGTGTTTTATTCTCAGGCCGCAGTCGCTGCGATGAACATGTCCGATAAGATATCAAGATACATTTCAGTTGCTCTCCCTCTCTCTCACTTGTCTCTCTCTCTCTCTCTCTCACTTGTCTCTCTCTCGCTGTTGATCTTTTTCGTACCGTGTAAGCCAAAGAGACAACAAACAAAAAGATGTCTCATCTTTGGGCTTAATTACTTCCACGCGTGCTAGAAATTTATATGAACAAAGACGGTCGTCGCCTTTCCTCCATCCCCCCCTCGTTGTCCTCACCCTGAACTGGCGACACTTGTCTCGGGTCTCAGTCTGGGTCTGGGTCTGGGTCTCTGCTGCTGCTGCTGCTGTTGCAGAAGACGAAGACGTCTCACTTAGTCAAGTGGCAACCGCTGCAGCCAAAAGCTTTGGCTCCCTCCACGTTGATTTCGGGCAAATACTACGACCATATTTTTATGTGTGTATGTGTGTGTATGTTTGTGTGTGTGTTTGTGTGTAATTCCTGCGCTTTTCACACAGCACTAAATTTGGCTAAGGTCTGTCTAATTTGGTTGTCAAATATTTAAATGGACTTAAGCGAAAATTTTTACTTAATAATATTTTACATTTCAAAATTTAAATAATCTTCAGCACTGCACAACAAAAATTAACACCTACTAAAATCGATGTAAGCTTTTAATTACAGCACATTTGGAATTACGGCTAAAATAAATTGAAAAAAATTAAGTGTAATTTTAAAACCCAAATAAAATGAGAATCTATTTATTAAATTACTTTTGAGACAAAAGAGCGTATGTTAAAGTCGACTCAAAGATTACCTTCTGCATTTATTAATGCACATGCATATTTTTTGCTTGTGTTGCACAAGTTTTTTTTCTTGGCCATATGTTCAAAGTTGTTGTTGTTGTTGTTGCTGCTTGTAGCTGGCAACGAATGCGGATTTATTTGTATCTTTAAAATGTTGTTATTATTGCTGCTGCCGCTGCCGTTGCTGCTGCTGCTACTGTTGTAGTTGAGGACCCACAGCAACGTTTCTTGACATCGTTAATTAACACATTCACATTTGGCATCAGCGTCAAGTTTTTTGCCGCATGCACAAGCCCAACACACACACACAGCCACACACACACACACACATACATTGCTGAACTGATGAGTTCATTACCAAACTAATTTCAACTTAAATTAAACTTAACGCGAAATGATCGTCATCAGCAAAGCAAACAAAGAATCAAGGCGCAAAAACAAACAAAGGCCAGCAGACAACAACAACAACAAAAACAACAATAACAGGAGAATAACAACTGTAAAAGGGGCAAGGAACAACTACGAGAAAATAAAAATGTTTTAATTTGCAGCTTCTGCCCATTTGAGCGGAAAAAATCAAAGGCGTAAATGCCGCGGCAGCCCCAAAAACCACCAACAACAACAAAAGCAACAAAAGCAACAAAAGCAACAACAACAGCAGCAACAGCAGAAAACAGCAACAAAGGCAATCGTCCATTTGCGTTGATCACTGACTTCGCTTAAGCGCGCGCTCTCGCTCACTCTTTCACGCACTCACTCACTCCCTCTCATACACTCTGTCGATCTCCAACATGTTCGAAGCGTAGCGAAGAGTGCTAGAAGAGAGCTGCGTGCAGATTACACGAGTCGAGTATTTGTAGTTGTTGTTGTTGTTGCTCTTGCATTGCCTTCGCTCACATCCGTTTTGTATTGGCGACAGCGCCCTCACCCCTCCCCCTTGCTCCTGTCGTTCTGCTGTTATTAATAAAGACCACACATTTTGACAACGAGAGGACCACCCAAGTGCAGCTGCTGCTTCTGCTCCCTACAGCTGCTGCTGCTGCTGCTGCTAGCGTCAACGCAGACGCAGACGCAGACGTCGCAACCTCTTTGCTCATAGTTGGCTGCCCTTTGCAATTTAAAGGCCTCGCTTAATTATATGCGACCAGCGGGGAAAACGAAAAGCAGCCGCACTGCGACGAGGCGCCCTCTTTACTGTTGTTGTTGCTTAATTCCCCAATGCTTTGCTGAAATGCAAATTGTTTTGAATGCAACCCCCACGAGCAGCGCTGCACATTGCAGCGGAGAGTGGAGAGTGCAAAGCGGCGGAGAGTGGAGAGTGGTGAGAGCGAGATGCCTATCGGTGTTTTGTAATTACAATTGAGGGTAAATATTTATGGTCGCTGCTTGCGTGTGGTCAGGCATGGTTAGTTGGCAAGCACCCGCTCCCCTCTCTCACACACATTGCTTGGACGAAGAGAGAGTGAGAGGGGAAAGGGCTTGACGATAACGTAATCTTGTTTCAATGGCGCCCACCAGTTAATAAAAATGTCAACTGCAAATGGCATTATGCAAATAACCAACAAGAAGAGCACGCAAAAAACTAAAACTAAAAACAAGAAGAAACCAAAACCAGCCACGGCAGCAGCAACAACAACAGTAAAAAGCGGCAGGCAGCCGCAACTAATCCCCAATCAATCGAGAATGACAACAAAGCAGATAAAAACAGAAGCAGCAGCAGCAGCAGCTACGACGACAACTATCGGAATCAGGTGAATTACACTGCCCAACAAAATATTTTTGTTCCAGTTTGTCAGTGACTGAGAAAAGTGTGAAATGGATTTGAGAGATAAAAAATAAATTTATAAATATATTTATAAATCGATCTATTTATTCACCTTAGATGAGATTATAAAAAAAACATGTAAGCATATTTTTTAAAATGGTAAGAATTGCATAATTATTTATAGACACACACAAAAAAAATTATACTTTTAGGAGGTATACATATATTCCATATAATAATAAACTGATTTTTTGCCAAATATTCAAGTTTTATATTAAATTATTTAGATCTATTTATAAATCTTATCTAAATAATTAATTACCTTCTAATTGATAAGCTATAAATTTATAATAGCTTTCTTTTAAGTTCAATTAGAAGTTTAATCATTTAACTATTATGTCTAATGCCCTAATTGAAACTACCGCCCATTTGCATAGTGTAGTTCCCTTGTAATCTGTCCCATCTGTAAATCTGTTTACAATGTTAAACATAACAACGCAAAAGATACAAAAAATAACACGAGAATTAACAAAGTTTTTTGTTGTTTTTGTTGTTGTTGCTTGTGTCGCACAGTGCTGTTAATATTGTTGTTGCTGCTGCTGCTGCTCCTCTTTATTGTTGTTGTTGTTGTATTTAGCGGCATTCATTTACAGCCGCCAGCAGCAGTAGCAAATGGGAAAAGGCAACAACGACAACGGCGACAACAACAGCAACAACAACAACAGCAACTGCAACAATAAAACAGCGAGGACCACCCCTAAAGTAGCCTCAATTCTCATCCTCAATCCTCCGCCAGTCTCCAGCCTCAGCCTTTAGCCCCACTCGAGCTTCCTTGGTGGTCCTTCCTTCCTTTGCTGCCACTGCCTCTGCCTCTGCCTCAGCCTCTGCTCCCATTGTTGGCGGATTTGCCAAAACTTTTGACGCCGACTCCCGACTGCCAAGTCGCTGCGAGCAGCAAGCTGTAAGCTGGTTTCGCTCTCTTGTGACTCACAGAGGGAACTCCTAGGTGGACCTGGCTGTGTGTGGTCCCCGCTGACGTACTGAATCATCGCCGGCCAAAGCATCGCAGCAGCAGCAAGCAGCAAGCAACATCATCATCATCATCATGCTCTGCATCATCATCAGCAACATCAGCATTATGATCATGTTGATTCATCATTATTGTGTTCTTGTGTGCGCCCCAGTTGCGGGTGCGTCTTTTGGTCACTGATCTCAAAGGCCAGACGGAAATCGGAGGACGGCGAATGGCGGAGGGCGGACGGCGGACGGAGGACGGAGGACGGCGGACTCTGTTTCAGCTTGGGCTGTGATCGCGGCACAGATCTCCAATTAGCCTGCCTTCTGGTTGATGACTTAATTAAGTCTGTGTGGCGCCTGGCAGTGCATTGTTGCCGTTGCCGTTGCCTTTGCCTTTGCTGCTGTTGTTGTTGTTGTTGTTGTTTTTAGTCTTGTTGCTGTGGCATCGAATTCGATTGATTTGTGCGGCAGCGAAAGCAAAACAGTGGCAGCCACAACTGGCATAGCAAAACGGCAACTAGGAAAGAGGGAATAGCGAACAGGAACAGGCATTTCCCTTGTCTATACACTCAGAAAAATATATATGAA
The DNA here is from genome assembly GCA_037043585.1 of Drosophila mimica. NCBI lineage: Eukaryota > Metazoa > Arthropoda > Insecta > Diptera > Drosophilidae > Drosophila > Drosophila mimica. Next base: position 118,797 of record JBAMBE010000325.1, on the reverse strand, counting down.
CTATATTATGACACAAGTAAAAATGTCTAAGTTCGTTCTAAACTAGAATTGCAATTAGAAGATCGACCTAAAAACTCTGGCATAAAAACGAATTGTTTTATAATAATAATTTCTAAACTTTCTTTAAACAAAATTATCTTTAATTAATATATGCTTCTTAATAGACAAAAATTGATTTAACTTTTTAATTAACACATATTTTTGAATTATAAAATTGATATTTTTCGAAACTTTTTTTTAAAAAATTCAGTTTATAAATTATAGTTATTAGATTCCGAATAAACATACTAGAAGAAGAAATATTTAAGATTATCTTACATTTTAATACTTATTTTCTAGAAATTTATTCCTGGAAAATAATATAGAACTGAAAAATAGGACGAGCTGCCCTTGAATTTTGGAAAAGAGTTGTGGGTCAACTATTTGCGCCCATGTAATTTAATTGAAGAGAAGTTGAGAACTTGCTTGAATGGGGCACAATGCAACTGCTTGATTTATATGCGTAGTCTCCCCACACACACACACACACACACACACACACACACACACAGACACACACACTCAAGCAGAGATCACACATGAAGTATTATCCCCCTTTAGTCTGGAAGAGAACTGGGGAACTGGCGAATCTTTGCCACAGCAGCTTCATTTCGAGGCTATCGTCTGCATCGCGTTTAAGTGTTTTTCTGCATTTTGTGACATCTTTTGCGTCACATTTGCAATGTTGTGAAATATTTTTGCAAATCTCAGTCGGTTGCTGCCGCACGGCGGCACCACTCTTTGAAGAGACGCATTGTGGGTGGCCCCCAAACAAGATCGTGGAACTAAGCTTCTACTCTTTAATGGCTTACAATGAAAATTGTGCGTGTGTGTGTGTGTGTGTGTGTGTGTGTGTGTGGTCTATGCGTATCTGTCTCGTGAGGTTGATTCAATGACTCAGTCAGTAAGTCAGTCAGTCAGTCAGGCAATAACAGCATTTTGGGACAGCTTGAAGCACGCTTTGGCCAAGCTGTTGCCTGTTTTTTTTCTGTTTTTTTTTTTTGGTTGCACCACAAACTTTGACGACAGTTGCGGGCGTGGTTGGTTTAATGGATTTTTAATGACAAGCATTTGGTCAGCCAGTTGGCTCGAAAGTGAAAAATAACTCATTTTGTTGCCCAGATCCCCTCTGACCATATAATCACATAACCACATACTAACAACATCAGCCGGCCACAAAGAGGGGCACGACTCTCCGGAGAGAAGGAGACGTTGCCTAATGTCAAATTCAAATTCCCGACAATTTTTAACCGCCCACAATTTAATGGCAATCACTCGACTCCACTGTGAATGGGGGCAATGCGTGTGAGGAGTCGGGGTTCTGGGATTTGGGGTATCTTTTTGAGTTGTAGCAATGATTCATTTGATTTGCTTGACTGGTTGCATTGTGTGCACCCGGTTCCATTTTGGTGCATCTCTCTCGGCTCGGGCGGATCATGTTTGCTTTTTGCTGGCATTTGTCAGTTTTCGCAAAAAGCCATTTCTGCTGGTTGATGGACCAGGTATTCAAGTTGTATTTACCCTGGCACACAATTTAACTAAAGGGGCTATTCCCATAGAGCAGGGGTTTATCTTGGAGTTCTCAAGTGTGCAGAAAGTATCTTTAGTTAGTTTCCTTCTTCATTCTATTTATAATTTTTAGCAGATATGTTAGATATTTATGGCAAGATATAAAAATTGTAGCAAAACACTCGAGCAAACAAAAATCTACTATAAGCACATTCTTAAAGGGTATCTCTTAGTTGAGTTTACCATTTCTCGCCGATTGTTGATGATGAACGTGCCTCGCTTGCCGCATGCCAGCGATTCTCGTTGCGCTTCGGCATCTTCTTCTCCTTCGATTTACCAGCACTTGTTCAAGCCATCAACCAACCCCACTTCCCTCCCCTCCCCCCATTAACCCCTTCACTCCACATGCAAACCACCTGGCCGGCTATTTAAGCCATTTTATCGCGTCTATTCGCAGCTTAGAGATACAAACAAACTGTCAGTTGGCCGTTTTGCAGCTGATGGATTTAGCATTACACACTAAACAAACACACACTCAACACACAAACACACAAACACACACATACAGATACATAATTGCGTGTGTTTACATTTAAGGCATTTGAATAAGAAGGTCATTCGTATGTCAAAGAAAATTGCAATCCAAATTGGGTGGCAAACAACGGTTAATGCAAAAAAAAAAAACAATTTATTATTTAATTATTTAAAGCGGGTGCAGAGAGGATTCTTATTGTGGCATAGGAAAACACGCAACAACTGAGTAACAGAAAGGGGCACAATAAATGTAACCAAGTCTCTCATAATAATAATGAAATAAGCTGTATAAAACTATAGCAATCTGAATAAGCCACAATTGCAATTAGTTTCAAGACCTCTATGTTAAAGTTAACATTGAACATTTAACATTAATAACTGTATTCTCAACATAACATAGCAATCTGAATAAGCCACAATTGCAATTAGTTCAAGACCTCTATGTTAAAGTTAACATTGAACATTTAACATTTAACATTAATAACTGTATTCTCAACATAACATAGCAATCTGAATAAGCCACAATTGCAATTAGTTCAAGACCTCTATGTTAAAGTTAACATTGAACATTTAACATTTAACATTAATAACTGTATTTTCAACATAACATTGAACTTTAACATAGCTGAAACTAAGCATAAATCTTGTTAGTTTTGATTTGTTCTCCTCGTCACTTTAGCAATCATCATCAATGGCTAACAAACAGTTTAAATGCTAATCAAATAATTGAGTAATTTAGTGGCAACATTGAAACAGCAATCAGTTGATTGTTGTTGTTGTTGTGTTAGTGCAACAAATGATTAACGAATGCAATTGTGGCGATAAACTTTAGCATTCACAGCAAATTTCACGTCCATTTTTTAGGCACACTTTAGTTAACTGAATGTGTGTGTGTGTTAGTGTGTTTATTATTCATATATGTTAACAGTACCAATTACTTGGCTTAGGCCTAGAGAAATGTGGCCGCTTTTTGAGTGATGGCACCTTGCAGAAGAGGGCAGAAAACATAAAAAAGAGAAGAAAAATATATAGAGACAATTACGAAAATGTTGAGTGAGGCGCCTCAGTTCACCAAAACTCAACCTGGACAATTAACACCTGCCGCTGCTGCTGCTGCTGCTGCTGGCTGTTGGCTGTGAAAAGACAGCCGACAACAATAATAAATAATAATTACTCCAATGGAAAAACATGGCCAACCAGCAAACGCGTTTGTCAAAACAGCCCAACAAACAGCAGCGAGCAAGTGAAAGAATGAGCTACACACTAACACACACACACTAACACACACACTAACAACACAAACACACACACACACACATATGTACACCTGCAGCAGACAGGCCTCGACACCTGAGAACTGCCAACTGCTAACTGGGAATGGAGTTGGAGTTGGAGATGGCGACTTGCTTTGACTCCGACTCCGAGTCCGACTCCGACTTTTGCTTTGAGTTTGCGTTTGTGTTTTTTGTTTTTTTGGGGTACGTGCCTCACGACACACGACCACTAACAACAACTGCAGCAACATTCGAGCAACAACATCATTAAACTTAAATACATTGCTTGCACACACATAAATAAATAAACAAGAAAAAATACATTTGTGTCTATGTTTTTGTTTTTTGCTCTCTTGTCACATTTTAATTCGCAAGCCGAAGTAAGGAAAACAAGAAATAATAACACACCGACTGCTGCATACCCTTCCTTGTAAGCCATTCACAAACCGGCAACTTCTAAATTTCACTATAGCTTTAAAAAATCGATCGATCGTTTCAATGAAAGCTGTAGCAATTCCACATCTGCTGACTTTTGTCAGCAAATTAACCGATTGTTCCTATTGCATAGTATATATATATATATATATATATATATATATATATATATATATATATATATATATATATATATTTATATATATATATATATATAGTTTAGATTTCGATGATTTTTATGAAAATTTAAATAGGTTAGTTAAATAAAAAATTGCGTCACACAAGAACTCTTCATTTATCCTACATCGACTCGGCGGATCAAGAATATATATACTAAATGGGTTCGTCTCAAACTTCACAGCCCAATTAATATACCCTCTATATAAGAACAGAGCAACGACCCATTAAAAAGTCATTATAAATGGCGTCAAATGAAAACACAATAAAAATACACAAATAACAATAAAAACTTGAAAACCAGTAAATTCAAAATTCACAGTCACATTTTGAAAACAAACTTTAAAAGAAAAAACTTAATCACATTATCAACTGAACATTGTTAAACTTTGATATATATATATATATGATGTGCATTTATAACAAATATAGGAAGCAAATGAAAAGGCATACCCCTAATATAATTTAATTAGCCCAATAAATAAAGCAGTTGAGCGATTATTTTGAGCTGTGTTTGCTATTTTTAATAAATGTTTAAATATAAATCTATTCAATTTGCATAATCGTTAAATACTTATCGCAATTTGAAGAACATGAAACACAAATGAATACAAATTGTTGAACATATTTGGTAATTTATATTTAGGATTTAGCAAATTAATCAATTTTGTGAAACTTTTAATTTGCTGAATGCATGATAAATATTTGTATATTTCTAAAATTCTTGAGCCACTCTTGGGCTAATAACCCATTCCCAATTGATGACTTACAAATGGGCCCATTCCAACTAATTGGAAGTACATTTAAATTGACCACAACAATGTGGCCTAAACTCAATCTATAATTATTATTGGGAACTGCTGCAAAATCAAAACGATGACTCGAATTAAAATACATTGATTGAAAACCGCAAATCGAAGGCAAAGATTAACCACAAAGGAGCAGCTAAAGAGATGTATTTCAAGGCGCCAACGGGTTCAAGTGAGGATTGTGGGTAAACCTTGGACCAGCTGCAGATGCTCGATTGCTGTTGCTGTTGCAGTTGTAGTTGCAGTTGCAGTTGCAGTTGAAAGGCGCCAAGGAACTTGACTCAATTCAGCTCAATTTAAGGCCAAGTCAACAAACTGAGCGGAACGTCAACCAAAATGCAGATGAACGTCGTCACAGTCCAAATGTGGAGCTGACTGTCTGTCTGTCTTTCTGTCTGTTTGTCTGTCTGTCTGTCTGTCGCTCTCCATCATCTTGGAGTACCACACGCATATCCAATTATTTAAATCCCCCCAAAAAGGAGCACAAAATATGCTGCCGACTACCTTTGATAATGAAATGTTTCAATCAAAGGCAGTTAAATCATATAAATTGCTCGACTTCGACTCAAAAGAGCTCCCCATCAATGAAAACAAACTAACTGCGAATAATAAAAATATGATTACGATGTTTAAATGCAAATATTCGCAGCAGGAAGCTGTTAGTTTCAGTTCGAGTTTATTTAAAATAGTGGCAGTTGGGAGAAGCCATCCTGGCTGGGGCTGCCTCACAACTCCGGCAGATGTTTTCTGCAGGACACAATAAAAACCGAAACCCAAACCGGCTGACTCTGGGGACAACTTGTTAATGGGCAACATTCTTCTGATTGGGACTCGACTCGAATCGACTCAATTCGACTTGCAACTTGGCTTTTCTCCTCAGTTATTTTCAATTCGTGCATTCGCATGTTTTTTTCTCTTTTTTTTTGTCATTTTGTCGGTTTGTCGGTTTGTCGGCATCTTATTAATTGAACAATCAGTTTCTTGTCAGCAAGATGTTCTTGCATAATTCAACTACAGTGAAGACTAGCAAATAATCAACCTTAAGCTTGCTATTTCTAAAAAGACATTTTCAATAGAAATTGTAACTTCAGAAGAATTGCAGACAACATTTATTCAAATGGAAATTTAATAAAATATAATTCTATTATTTTGTATAATTTAACGTATAATTTAGTAAATAAAGCAGTAAAAATTACAAAATAATTACTACAAATCACTTTCGCACCCTTGAATGTATAATCAAGTACTTACATGATTCATAAGTATTTATAAATTTCTATAATTGTGTCTAAAACATTCTCAAATGATTCAAAAAAAATCTAAAAATAATACCAATATTAATATTATATTTTTGCTTAGCGACGCTTTACTGTAAACAACTCAAGCACAGCACTTAGAACAGATTTTGGACAACTGTCGCAGCTACACACAATCCACACACTCGTCACACACATTTCTAGATATTTCATATATTATATATATATATATGTCTAAGATAAGATTTTGCGGTTAACCAAATTGATTGTCTCGATTGCTTTATGCAATGATTGCTGTTTTTTTGACATTTACACGACTTGACCATTTTTTATGGTCATGTGCAACAAAAAACAAACAAAAACCACTCTAAATACAATGAATTCCAAAACTCAGAGTTGGCCAATTAAGGCGGAGAGTCAATTGCAATTAATCAAGACAAAATATAAGCAAATATAGGCAACAAAATAATTTAACCTTTAAAATGGCAATTGAAACGTTGCCGCAACAAACTCATAGCTCAGATACAGATACAGATGCACAGATATAGATACATAGATACAGATACATAGCTACAGATACACTCAGAAACTTACTTGCATAGTAAAAAGGAATTGAAATCGGATTCGGATTGCTTTGTGCGTCTGTGTGTTTTTTTTAATTTTTATATATTGCTGAGCAGGCAGCACAATTAATTGATGTTGAAGGCACAGCGACAATCGACAATTAACAATAAACAATTAAATAAATAAATAAACGAATCAACGAATTCGACGAGCAGCCTCGAAATGCGCAAATTACCTGCAAAGAGAGGAACAGAAGCAAACCCAATACGAATTAATGACCAGCGGCAAAATAAACAAATAAAGTGCAGCATTAGTTTTCTAATTAAGCAATTGAAGCATCGGCTGATGCACAGAGATACACCTGAAACACAGAAGATACACCAGCTAAGATACATTACACCAGAAGACGGCGCGATTTTAATCGCTAGCAGCGTTTAACGCGCGTTAATTGAACTCTCTCTGCTTCTGGGAACTGAAGCATCGACACATCTATAAAAACACGCAGGAATGCATCAGTCGATTGAACAGTTCGACTAGCAGATACCCTATACCTTTTAGCATTTGTATCTTGGATAAAACAATTACGGCATTCGTGTATGTGTGTTTAAGTTTGTAGCTATGATCAATATCAGTTCAAGGTTAGAAGGATATATCTTTAAAATTGGTGCTTTTATTTTTATCGGTTATCGATTTTAATCGATTTTGCAATTTTACATAACTCTTATAGAGTCTGAGAAATGTTGCATTCATACAGACAGACAGACAGACAGACAGAAATAGCTAAGTTTTCTTGCTGATCAAGAATATACGAGTATATACACTATATGTTTCCCATATGCTTCATTAATTTTTAGAGTACTTAATTATACCCTTTTTACCTATGCTTTATGGCTGCAGGGCAAACTGCTACCCTATTTTCTGGCAGTGTAAGGCAATTGCAGCTAACTGCTTTAATTGGGCCCGTTGCGTAGAATTGTTTTACAGCAGGCTTAGAGCACTGAGCAGAACAGGGCCATATCGACTGGACTGTCTGTCAGTCACTCAGTCACTCAATCAAATCAGCTCAATGTCAATGCACTCGACACGACTCGACTCGACTCGCACAGCAAGCGTATATATATATATATATATATAACACACTTTCACACACACACACACGCACACACAACATTTTAATCAACTTATCAAAAAGTGTCAGTCAAGTCGGCAATCAACATTTTGCCCCGTGTGTGGTCCACCATCGTCATCGTCGTCATCTCCAACTCCAACTCCAGGCTCCAGTTCCAGCCGCAAGCTGACTGACACCAAAGTTAAGTGACGCACACACACACACACACACACACACACACACATGTGCACATGCACACATATTAGAGCAATTTCCATATTGAAATCTTTGTTGACGCTGCGCTCTCTTCACTCTCAAATGCAACTTGTATCTATGAGCCACTCGCAGCCGCTCTCAGCGAGTCTCAGATTGTGTATTTCAGTGTTGTGGACTCAGACTTTAAGCCATCAATCTTATTGACACCGTTTTTCTGGCAAAACAAGATCAAACAAAAAAATACAAAAAAAAAACCTTGCGCCAGCATTTGGTATTGCTTTGGAGTCGCCTCAGGCTATTCAGACAGACTCCAGACTCCAGATCCCATGGAGCTCTGAGGTTGTCGAGAGCAGGCGTAACTGCCAATTCAATTTGCCAACTAATTTCATTTGAAGCTTTGTGGCCCAAACAAAAAGTACGCTGATTGCCAGACAGATCTTTGCCAATAGATCAGCATTTTACATTTCTCAACAGCAAAAGTTAAAAACTTTTATTAAACGAAAATTCCCTTTTGGATAGTTCAAAATTTCCCATTGCCACATTTACGAAAAAAAAATATATAAATTATTGTTATTGTTTTCACACAATATTAATGAGTGGCTTATTATTCATATTTACACAACTTTAATGAGTGGCTTATTATTCATATTTACACAACTTTAATGTGAAGACTTTCACAAATTACATAAGTTATTCAAACAGCAATCGATCTGATTGATCTGATGTGGGTGGCCTCAGTCACAGTCACAGTTACAGTCTCATCAATCACATTGATTTATTCAACATTCATCATAATTTTAATCAATTTATTTTGCATAATTTTAGCTCAACTTTCGCTTGGCTCTCAATTGAACTGGGTTCAACCCCTATAAATATGTGTAAACTAATACGCTGAGTCGAGGAATGCAATTTAATTACACTCTGCTCATCATCATGATCATCATCATCATTATCGTTGTCATCATCATCATCATCTTCATCATCATTGGCAGATGTCAGCAGCAAAGTCGAGACGCTGTGATTGTCACAATTATTACGCACATAAATCGCAATGAAGCCCCAATGACCATCGACGATCACGAACAATCGGAGACAGACAGACAGACAGACAGACAGACATACGTATCATACACATACATATATATATATATACATATATATCAACGACATTCGGCCCAGCTAAGGACAACAGCAAACTGAGTCGCACTGCTCTTTCCCTTTCTCTCACACGCTCTATCTCTCCTCTCTTTCTCTCCTTCCCTCTCCCTCTCACTCCCTCTCCCTTTCTCCCTCTGTGACTACTGCAGCAACAATTGAACAGCAGCCGTTCCATCAGCTCTCAACTGCAACCCATCTATTTGGCTAACTGCAAACAAGAACAACACTGCGAGATCATCATTCGCAGTTATTAGCTACACTCAGCGAAAAAGTAGAGTAATAATTACAATCAAAAATATTACACTTTTAAAACTCATTTATAATGTAAGCCTGAAAATCGAGCCAGAAAAGCGAATTTTCAATTTTGAATGCAATATTTCTATTTCAATTTCTGGAATAGAAGTCTGAGTTAGAAAAACAATGGTTTTCAAAATCGGTTCACTTTTGAAAATATTATGGCTACAGAAAGTTTTGACTTATCCTACAAATTTTTTTTAGCTTTAAAATCGAGCCAAAATAGCATCATAAATATTGAAAGCAGTTTTATTCTAACAATCAAGAAACGATTAAAAAGACCAGGTTTTAAACAAAAAATCAGAAAAATTTTGATAAAGTTATGTCTGTGGAAAGATTTTCAGGCTATAATTAATTTTAATTTAATTTAATTTCAGTTAATTTCAATTAAAATTCATAAGTAACTCTTTTCTATTATGGATTGTGCAAAATTTAAAATTAACTTTTAAATCAATGCTTTTTGTAATATTTTGAAAATATAATAATTAAATTTGTTAATTAAATAACAAATTATTTAGTTGTTACTATAATTTTTCGCTCAGTGTGTTGGTTCAGCAGACGGGTGTGGATCCCCCCGAGCCACTGAAAAGTGCATTTCATTAAAGCTCGTTTCTAACTGCTTAATAAAATTTATTTGTGTGCGGTGCAACAGCGTCGAGACGACGAGCCGCAAGCCGCAAGCATTCGAGCTTTATTAGAGTGGCTCCTCACTGGCTCCGCTGGACTGCAGTTGGAGTTGGAGTTGGAGTCGGAGTCGGAGTCTGAGTTCAAGTCCAAGTCCAAGTCCAAGTCGAAGGAGAAGACGAAGACGAAGAGTACTTCTCTGCTGGCGAGGACAGCGCTTAAGCGCTGTTCGTGTTCGCTGTCAACTTGGGTGGTCCCAGTCAGCAGCGGCACCAGCCAAACAACAACAACAGCAACAACAACAGCAACAGCAACAACAACAACAAAAACAACATCAGCGCGAATTTATATTGGAGTGCAGTCCAGAGGCATTGCAGCTTGTGCAGCATGCAGCATGCAGCCTGCAGCAAAATCGACTTAATTTTATTATGCGCTCAGGAATCTAGAGGCCCGAGCTTGCCACATGTGGCAGCTCATGCACGTATGCCTATGACTATGACTATATAGTAGATTCAAGTTAGACAATAGCTGATAGCCTTGTGGGAACACTTTGCCAGCCAACCAGCTTGCTTGAGTCATCAGACTCGGTATTATCGCACTCTGACATTATGAGCAGCCCCCCCTCCCCCCCCCCTCTACCACTCCCCCTACTTTTCTCTTTTCTGTCTCACAATTAGTTTTGGGCCTGGCCAAGATAGGGCCGTGTGTGGGAATAAATAACACGAGTCTCTCGATTAAAGCGCCACTTTTTATATTTTTTATTTAGCTTTCGCCACTTTTGTCGGCTGCACGCGTTTACAAATTGCCTTATAAAGACAGACTATCTGTAGCTAAATTTTATTTCTTTTAGTAATAGCGGAAAAGATACTTTTTGAGTTTAGCTTGAAAAATGCAAAGCAGCTGAAACAGCAGCTGCTTCAGCTTCAGTTGATCGGCGCCTGGTTTTGCGGCACTTGCACCTCATTATTATTATTATTTCCGAGAAGTGAGGAACTAAGAATCTCTCAATTATCAAACTGAATATTTACACAGCACTCGAGGCATGATGGCAACACTCGGTTTGTGGATCAGTTTGTGGCACAACATTTTAACTCAACTGACTGCAAACAACCCGTTTTCTCGTGGGTTTCTTTCGCTTTGTTTCTCACTAATCGGAGAGCAGCTGATTTCAATTTGAATTTGGATTTGGATTTGAATTTGCTGGCTTTGCTTGGCCTGAAGATCATTTCAATGGGCACTCGAGTGTCAGTCGAGAGATTATGAGTTGGCCAGCTCCAAAAACTCCGAACAACACCAAATCGGAGTCGGAGACGGAGTCGGAGTCGGAGTCGCAATCGCTTCTCATATGATCATAATGAAGCAGTAATTCCAATAAGTGTGACTATCGGTTTTACTGCGTGCTCCCAGTGCCTCCAGTGCACCTCCTCCTCCTTCTGCTCCTCCTCCTCCCTCTGCTTCTTCACCTTCAGCATGTTTGATCTTCATCATCTTCACCACGAACATGTAATTAAAGCGAAACAAGTAATAAACAAACAATAAGCAAGCCAAGACTCCGACGCCGACGCCAACATATGTCGGATAACTGCTAGAGGGGGGCGGGGTGTTGCACAGGGGCAAGTGGGTAAAGCTGTGCTATGCAAAGCATTCAGCAAAAGTGAAACCAAAACCAAAAAAAAGGCCCCAAAAGAGGAACCATCAAAAAATGCCCAACTCGCTTCCCAATTAAACTTGACAAATGCGGTTGACCACACACGCAACGAGAATCGAGAATCGAGAAACGAGAATCGAGAAACGAGAAACGAGAATTGAGAACTGAGAGGCGAGAAGTGAGAAGCGATCATTGGACGGGTCAGTGGTCAGTCACACTGCGACTGCACTTGGAAAAACAAATGACCTACAATTCAAAAAACCTACAAATCTACTTTGTTTCAATTGCTTCATTTTTCAGAGAGATGAACTGGGAAAGGGGAAGGGATAATATTAAAATTGTGGATAATATTAAATTTTCGATAGAAACACTCATCAGTTTCGATTTAGTATATTATATATCTTTCATAGAAACAATCCGTCGATTCTGTAAATTTACATTTTTCTGAAAAACCTTCAAATTTTATGTACAATTTTTAAGAAATAAGTTTTCTATATAAAGTTTTTCTGAAAATTGTAAATAAATCGCAATACTTTTAAAATGTTGTTGAATTAGAAAAGTTTTTTTTATATTTAGAAATTTAAATATTAATTATTTTATTATTCTATTCGATTTTCTAGTTCATTTTTATTCTGAGTGTGCAGAATTCTGCCAATCCAGAAATCAGTGGTTTTCTTGCTCTCTCTCTCTTTCTTTCTCTCTCTGTCTGCCCCTGTCACTCACTGTCATAAAATAATCAAAGCTCGCCCCATCCAACAGATAACAGACAGACATGTCAACTGACATGACAACCACAACAACAACAACAACAACCACAACAACAACAAAATCAACAGCAGCCTCAAAATCGGTCATTCAAAATGCCAATGAAAAAGCCACAAAAATTCCTGTACAGGTTTCACTAGGCTGCGATGCCCCAAAACGGGGTGTAAGTTATGTGCCTCAATTAGCGCCGAGCAGCAGGGAAGATTGCGTAATTAAAGACTGACTGATCTGCTCAGATCTGCCACGAATGACACACAACATAAACACTATGAAATGAGATAACTTCTAATTGCATTTAATTAATAAATAATTGATTTTATTATAAAATATTTGAGTGTCAATTGCACTAAGTTAAAGTTATGTTAGATAACTAATCAGACTATTAATAATAGATTAAATCGATTATAAGATTAAATAGTTACATAAGATGACCGAATAGACTGTTAAATACGTTAACTTCTAATTGCATTTAATTACTAAATAACTAATTTTTTTAAAACAATTTAGTATCAATTGCAATAAGTTAAAGTTATGTAAGATGACTAAATGGACTATGAAATGAGAGAAAACTTCTAATTGCATTTAATTACTAAATAATTTTTTTTTTTAAATAATTTAGTATCAATTGCAATAAGTTAAAGTTATATAAGATGACTAAATGGACTATGAAATGAGAGAAAACTTCTAATTGCATTTAATTACTAAATAATTGAGTTTACTATAAAATATTTGAGCATTAATAAATTAAAGTTATATTAGATGACCAAATAGACTAACTTCTAATTGCATTTAATTATTAAATTAATAAATAACTTAAGATGACCGAATAGACTGTTAAATACGTTAACTTCTAATTGCATTTAATTAATTTAAATACTTTTAAGACTCGTCTTTAATGTTAGATAATCTGTGATACTAAAAAAAATAAATGTGATTTATTTTACTGTTAACTATTTGAGAGCACTTAAATTCAATTGTGAGCCAAACAAATTAGTCGCTAGTTAAGTAAAATCTAGAAAAAAGATTGAAAATACTTGTAGAATGAAGAATGAACTCGAGGAGAACGGGGCACGTTCACGTTGCAAATCAACTCATCTGAGAGCTGAGCTCATTGTTAGTGGCAAACAGTGGCTGCCACAGATGGCTACAGATACATTTACGGGCTGCGGATACAGATACAGATACAGATACAGATACAGATGCAGATACAGATACAGATACAGTGACAGCTACAGATACGAAACTGGCGTAATAAATAAACGATTAAAAGACCACAAACAAATGAATTGTGGCTGCCGTCAAGTTTAATTAGTTTTCAATAAATTCTTTTGTTGCTTATTTGTTATTGTTGTTGTTGCTGTTATTGTTGTTGTTGTTGTTGTTGCATTCGCTCTTGCTGTCTGCAGTCATAATGAGGCTTATTTTGATTATTTGTTTATTTGTTTGCCCGTTCGGCTTTTAATGCATGTTTATGCCTCTGACTGACTGACTGACTGACTGACTGATTGAATAACTTGGCTGACTGTCAGTCACCTCGTGCCAAAGATTGATCGCATTTGTATCTCACAGATACAAATACCTATAGAACAACAACAACAACAATGTGAAATACCTGCCCTGCCCACTTTGGACAGCTCCACGATTATTAAACAATTCTCTGTTTTTTTGTTGTTTTTTTTTATGATGAATGAAGTCATTTGCTTGTAGAAAATATTTTGACAGCTGTAAATATCGACGGTTTCGGCCTCTCGATCTTTTAATGCCTTCTTGCCTCGTTTCCAAATTAACACAAATGAAGTTATAAAAATGATTTTTATATGCCAAAAATGAACAACAAACCCAAATGCGGAAACTTGTCTTTTGTGAGTCGCGTTCGCCCAGCTCAGTTTTGCTTGCTGGGTGGTCCCTTGAGCTTTTTTTGTCTTTTTACTGCTTTTTTTTTTGGTTTTTTATATATATAGATATATCTTGATGTCACGTGTATTACGTGGCAGTGCTACGGAAAACGTAACGAAATCAACACTGGCATTTTTGGAGCCCACCAGAGCGCATGGAGTGTGAAATTTTCCGAATGATAACATGCCACATTCACCAAAAAAGATATTCAATGAAAGCTGCAGCCGTTATTAGTATGATGGCAGCTACAAGATACCCTGTAATAGTGTAGTTGAGAAAAGTGTATACCTCAAGCAATTTAATTAAAATTTAAGTCTATTTAGAATTCTGAAAAACTGCATCTTTTTTGAAAAAGAATTTGTATCTTAATCCAATTAGTTACTACGATAAATTTATTTAGAAAGATAAGTAATATTAGCCAGTATATATCACATATTAAACTGTGTGGAATATATAAGATGAGCCTTGTTAATATTAGTTACTGGATATGCTGCAGGGCAATTAACATTTTGCTCCAACCCGCAATTTGAGGCCATATCAAAAACAGTCGCAATAAACAGCAGCAGCAACATCAGCAGCAGCAGCAGCAACAAACACCATCAACAACAACATTGCCACAACAAACAGCAAACACATTTACAGATCGCATTAACCAAATGCGGTCAGCAGCACAGTTTAAACGACATTTTTGCTTAGCTGATATGGTCTCGTTTTGGACGGGTAAACTGTTTGTTGACCAGGCCCAAAGCCGCGACAGTTTTATTGCCAGTACGAGGCACATTGCTGATGATGCAGCCGATTGTTGTTGTTGTTGTTGCAGTTGTGCCTTAAAAGGCGGCACCAGTTACAGTTGCTGTTGTTGCAGCAGTTGCTGCTGCTGCCGCTGCCGCTGCTGCGATAACTTAACAGTAGAAATTAATTTTTGTCACTTCATAAATCGCCCAGCTGATTGCCACAGCTGTGAATCAGCATGTTTAGCCCCTAAAATGGAGTTGAGTTATGTCTATGGTAAGCACGAGCTACACTCGAAGAAAAAATGGCCCCCAAAATGCTGACCTTGAATGCAACAGCAATTATTATTCATACTTAAAAATCAATGAAATTCAAACTGAAAAACAAACTGAATAAAACCGTATTTCAGTTTCACTTAGTATTTCAGATAAGTACAAAAAGAATTAAATTAAATAATCTATTTAATTCTCTCTTTAATCAATTTAATTATCTTAATTAAATAATATTCGAATCGATTTTGAATTTTACTTGGTTTTAGTTTTAATGAAGTCGTCATTTTAGTTTATTTTCTGATTTGAACAGCGGAAATTAATATTTCTAAGCAATTTAGAGAGAGAGAGAGAGAGAGAGAGAGAGAGCTGATAGACAGAGAGAGAGAGACAGCTAGAGAGAGCATTTGATATTCGTTCTATTCTTCTATTTATATTTCGATTTACACATTTATTTTCACATTCGCATAAATTTCAAAGCAGGTGTTGAGTTTTGAATGCTTTTCGTATTTCCCGGGAAATGCGCAACATTTCCCCATAGGAACAACAACAGTAACAACTACAGCGACAACAGCAACAATAACAACATTTGTTGCAAGTTACTTGCACCAATGGCTCAATTTGGCCACTCGGGCAACGAAGGAGTCCTCAACTATCGCCATATCGTGATTATCATGTGACGTGACAGCTTCGAATTCGTATTCGTATTCATATTCACATTCACATTCACAATCACATTCATATGCATATTCATATTTATGTATGCATTTGGGTCATAAACATGCTAAAAGCCCAACTATTGTTGCTGTTGTTGTTGCTGTTGCTGTTGTTGTTGCTGTTGCTGTTGTTGTTGTTGTTGTTGCTGTTGTTGTTATTGTTGTTGTTGTTGTTGCTATTGTAGTTGATTTTTGTTTTATGGCGTTTCAAACACAAATTGACTTCAAGTTGGGTGGTCTCCGTTGACTTGTTCTACAAACGGAAAGCGAAATCAATTTTTAAGTGATTCTCAGCTGAAATTGACAATCGATGAATTTAAAGCCGCAGTTGGCACAGTTAAAATAAATCAATTGAATACAATAATTTAATTATAGCCATTTCAAACGGTGTCAGTTTAAAATCAATACTTTGCAGCTGCACTTCAATTTTTATTCACTGTTACAATTCCACTCCAATCGGCGGCATACACTCAAAGAAAACAATAAGTATCTGGCAGCAGCAACAACAACAACAACAACAACAACTATTGATTATTTTCCCATTTTGTTGCTGTTGGCTTTAATAGAGACATAGAGGCAGAAGTTGGTCACGTTCCGTTGGCCAATTAGTTGTTGTTAAGTACTTCGACGCGACTGCCACAATTGCAGACACATGCTAAATGTGTTGCAAGTAGGTTGCAAATTGCAGCTAGGCGCCACTTATTCAACTATTCCACTTCAATGGCCAAACAAATAGTGGAAAGGGAGGAGCAGCAAATCCAATCGAGGCATTTGCATCGATTCCTTGGTGGCGACCAGTTGACGGGAGACGCCTAAATCGATGCTCAATCATAATTACTGTAAGTAGCACAGCCTATGTATCTACACTCAGAGAAAAGATTGTACAAATTTCCAATGTTTTCTTCTCTTCAACATGTGAGTAAAATTCGTTTTAAAATATTGTTAACAAAATATAAAAAATTGTTAAAAATTCCATCTGCTGCATGCAATAAATATAAGTCAAAGCAAAGTCGGATCGGAAGACTATATTTATATATTTATATAGCTAAAAATATTTTTTAATCAAAATCCGTTATGATTCCTAAGAAATTCCATTAATACAAATACTACTAAATATAAAATAAAATTTTCGCTTGGAGACAATTGGTCTGTTTTTTTTATTATATAATATATAATAATAATATATATATATATATATATATATATATATATATATATATATATATATATATATATTCTG
The DNA here is from genome assembly GCA_037043585.1 of Drosophila mimica. Lineage (NCBI taxonomy): Eukaryota > Metazoa > Arthropoda > Insecta > Diptera > Drosophilidae > Drosophila > Drosophila mimica. Next base: position 101,534 of record JBAMBE010000325.1, on the reverse strand, counting down.
GGATAAACGTTTATTCTTGTGCAAGTATTTCTCTATCTTAGCCATGGCCAAATTGGCGATGAACGAAGCATTTTTATGGGCCTCAACAAACAGTTTGTTAAGTAAGAGAAATGGCAAATGGAAATCGTTGTTTCTCTTCTTTCCTTTGTTTGATCTTCTCTGGTTTTCTCTCTCTCTCTCTCTCTCTCTCTCTCTCTCTCTTTCTTTTCCTTTTTGCATCTGGCAGCTCGTTTGTGGAGGGGGTGGGGGGGAGCCAATTGTCTAAGCAAATTTTCCATAGAGAAATGCGCAAAGCGAAAAACTTTCAAGTAATTTTCAGCTGCGTTGCGCAGAAAATTCTTGAGGCAGGAAAACTCAGCGAGATGGTGGCAAGTATGGGAAGACGGGAGGGGAGTGGGGGGACCTGGGGGGTAGGTAATTGCAGGCCAAGTCTTCTGATGGGTAATTGAAATTCGTTTGTTTATGTTGTCATTGTTGTTGGCAGCCGTTGCTTTTTCTGTTTGTTGTTGCCAGTTGTTGTTGTTGTTGCCAGTTGTTGTTGTTGTTGTTGTCTGGTCGTTGTGGGCAAATTGAAAATTACTTAATGGTTCAGTGGCGATCCGCTGAGAGACTCCGCGGCTACTGAGGTTGCTGCTCACTGGTTGAGGCTACCGGTTAAATGAGCGCCAAGTGCCGGACTTTAAATGCGAAAATTGACGGAGTTGCTGACTCCGGAGTTTATCGAATCTGTTAACTGTTTCTCAGTTAGCCGTTTGCAATTGGCAATTGGCCACAGCAGCTGTGATGACAACACACAGCCATTTAAATACCCAAAGTGCCACTTTTTACTCAATTTAACAACATAATTCTGAATTCATTTTATAATCAATTTTGACGACATATTTCTGATCAGCAAAGTTCTGGCCAGGTTAGCAGCAATTATTTGATGGCTTTTGGCATTTTGATTACACTCATTACTTATTTATTGATAAGTAATCAATTCAACAAGCAACTGTTGCAAGATGCTCAAATTATATAGTGTTCTCAGCTTGAATATAGAAGAACAAAAGTGATTCAAGTTATTATAAATTACAGCTTTCGGAATTTAAATATTGTTACAGTTATGATTACTTCATTTAATATATATAATATATAAATATATATTTGGCTGTGTAGCTCATTTTTATGGCTATATCGACTAACCTAATTAGTGCTGATCGCAGATTTTTTACCTTCTGCCTTTTATACACTTAATTACACTTCTTCTTCTTCTTCTATATAATTACAGTCAACAGTCAACAAATCTTGGCTATATTTAATTACTTGTGCAATTTTTCAAAGTGTCGATTTAATAAATGTACTCGCAGCAATTCACGAGTTTATTAAATGCAAGTTATCAAAATGCTAATCCAACTGACAATAATAAATAAATACATACACACACAGACACACACACACACACACACTTACACACACTTACACACACTTACACACACACACACACAGATAGTCGCTAGCATGTCGCATTAATTTGTCAAATTAACACCTTTTAATAAAATTTCATAATTTTGCTTGTCGGAGTCGTGGCAATTTTTCAAAAGCACCAAATTTATGACTTTTATTTGTGTTTTTCGTGTGCATTAAAATGTTGATATGAATGTTTTGTTGTTGTTGTTGTTGTTGTTGCAGTTGTGTTTGTTTTGATTGCTGTGAGGCAAATCTCACGGTAAATCATTTGTTGCAGCTGAAAAGAGCTCTCTATACAAACCAGGCCCAAACCTGGCTCCGACTCCAAGCTTGAAACTCCAACTCCGACTCGAGCTGCAACTCCGACTCCAGCTCCATTCGACGCCATCGCCTACAACATTCATTCAAATTATGGAGCCATGCAACAGTGCGATCGAGATCTCGTTTTAGTCACGCTAAATTTATAAAAGTGATCAACAAACAACAACAACAAACAACAACAACAAACATGCATAATACATTTTTACAATAAACACACCTCAAAAACATATACAACAACAAAAAATCAGAAAAAGACGACTGCCACAAAATGGTTGAGAGAAAAAACAAACCAACAAACAAAAAAAAAACAACAAAACAAAAACAACAAAAACTGTTTCGTTTTCTGGTTAATTAGCGAGCGCGACAAACCCACCCAAAAAGCGTAGATTTATGCACTGAAATTCTTTTTTTTATATTTTGGATGCCAGATTGAGTAAGTGAGGAATGCAGTGGCGTCATGCGGGGAGCGGAGCAGGTGGGGAGGTGGGGGGATCGGGGATTCCGATTCAGTTGACTGACAACGGAGACCGCTCCATAATTATCCAAATGTTCACCTAACATTAATCAGTTTAATCGGCAAATAGCTGGGCACAAATCATCATGTGGAAAACAAATAGTGGTAGTCCCACCTTTTGGTAATAGTTATGATACATATTTACTAAAAAGGGGCGTGGCCATTTTTAAGCAAGCGACTTAGTGTAGCCTGTTCATAAACTATAAACTATAATTAGAAAACTAACAGATTTCTAAGGTGAACATCTGAAATGAAGTCTTACATAATCCCAATTAACTGTAAAGTTTCGATTTGTGAATGGAGAGCGGATAGTAGGGGTAGGTCTCTGACTGTGTATACCCCGGGTACTACATATAATAGCACACATATTAGAAATTTGTCTAAAAATATAAACTAAATCCACACATTGAAATTTTTTAACGAAAATCTAAAAAATAAATCTAAAATTATATAAAGAATTGAGTTAAATATCGATTAAGATTGAAAAAGAAAAGCTTTAAAAATCTAATATTAATTTTGCAAAATACAAACACTAATTGAACATAAATATTTATTGGAGTATACCGTAATTCTCCTCAGTTACTAATTTTTCTATTAACAAAGATAATTAAATAATGATGTATAAATTAAGCAAGTGCAAATCAGGCATTTACTTTTTTAAGTAGTCAAGTACAGTTACTCTCTGATACAACAAAAAATGTAAGCATAGGAAAAGTCTGTTATCAGATATTATTACTTAAGTAAGCCAAAAATGTAAACATGGCTAATAAATAGCTTATTACCAGGCATTATTGCGACGCCCACTTGAAGTGTTTTTTTTTTTTGGTTTTTTTTTTTTTTTGGATAATACGAATATTCAACAAAAGTTGACAAGCACAAAATTGGAACAACCCTAAAAATTCCACGGAGATGCCCTGTTTTTGTTGTATTTCCCGTTTTTCTCTCGTGGTTGGCCACATCAAATTATTAGGCAAAACGATTACCAAAAATTCCCTGCGGTGGCATTAACTAAATTCATGAGTGCCATGATTGTTCTGCCGAGGGGGGGTGGGTGGAATGGGTGCTACACACGCACACACACAGTGTGCGAGAGAGAGAGAGAGAGGGAGAGAGAGTGGGATAGAGTGAGAGGCAAGCGCATAATGAGCTTAAGTTATGTTGCATAAGCCATAAGGACATAAAAACCACTACTTCATGAGTGCCTGTGAATGTGAGTGCGAGTGTGAGTGTGAGTGTGGATATGGCAAGTGGAAGTTTTTAGGGTTGAGGGTGCGCTTGTGTAGTGTGTGTGTGTGGTGTGTGTGTGTGTGTGTGTGTGTGTTGCCCTTTTTGTTTTTGGTGGTGGTTGCCAAAACTAATGAGCTGCAGATTGAAGAGTGAAGAGTGAAGAGTGAAGTGTGGTGCTCTGTGGTTGCCAGCTTGTTTGCTCAACTGTTTACGAGCCACTCAACCACTCAAATAGTCAACCACTCAACACTACCCACTCAACACACTCTGCGCGTCTTTCTGTATATTCCTTGCATATAAAAATATAAAACTACCGATTAAAGATATGCACTTAAATGGATTTCATAGTTGACATTTCCTATTAACACTTATAAAACATGTCCAAACAATAATATATAAAATAATAATAATAATAATACTTTTAATGTCTGTTTCGAATATATCAATTTGTTAACCACCTTACAGACAAAGCTTTCTTCGATTTTGAGTCTCTATTTAATATTATCACAAGATTTATCTAATATTATATATATTAAATATTATATATATTAAAATTGTCTACAACACAACGCATTATTAATTCGTAAATCGGGCATTTTTCTGAAGTTTATATTTATATATATTTGTATTATATTATATATCACATATAAGTTTTTACTTTTTGAAAATATCATTCAATTACTGTAATTATTATTACAGCGTAAATAATATATTATTATTATATTTATATTATTATTAATAATAATAATAATAATAACAATAATAATAATAATAATAATAATAATATAATAATACTAATAATAATAATAATAATAATAATAATAATTAAAAGTCTTTTCACTTTCAGGCGAGAATCTAACCACAATTTGTATGTTGGTCATAATTGGAATATTCCGTCGCAAAGTCTGTTAACGTCCCATGAGAGTTTCTAGCCATATTCAGACTATCTTTAATAGCTATTTAACAGTTTCTTACTCCGACTAGCTTCTATAACTATTCTAATTATTTTCATTTTGTTTTTAGACGGATTTTTATGTTTTAAAAAATTAAATATGAATAATTAATTTTTAAATATGAATAATTTATATATGATAAATTCAACTATAAATTCAGCCTCAATTTATTTCAAAGTCTATATTCTGTTTAAGTAAAATTTAATTTTAGTACAACAAAAAATATTGTTTACGTTTATTAAATATTTTTCTATTATTTTTAATTTCATCGTTGTTCATTTCCAAAAATATTTATATTTATTTCACACATATTTTCATATATGATAACAATTTCTAAATAACGAAACAAATGCTTTTCACAATCCCGGGAAATTCCTGGGAAATGGTCAATTAAATTAGGTAAGCCACAAGCAAATCTCTGCTAGAGTTATCCGTGTTTCTGGCGTGAGACTCACCTGAGCTGGGGCGATCACTGTAGCGGGTGCAGTAGACCCATGCTGGCCACACAATGGGCGTGGAACTCGTCGACGATGTCGATGTGGATGTGGCTGTTGCTCCTTGCTCCTCGTTCGATTTACTCCCGTTCGCCGCATCCGCCGTCGATGTGGCATTCGGTGACTTGACCAGATCAACAGCAGCCGGATTGTTGTTGGTGCTGCTGCTGGTAGCGGTGCTATTGGAATCGTTGCTGTTGCTGCAGATGTTGGCCAAGCTGCTGGAGAAACTCAAGCTGGGCTGCGTTTGCGTCTGCAGCTGCAACTGCAGTTGGACACCGGCTGGCGACTGAGTCTGGGCGAGATTGAGTGGCTTTGGCGTTTTACGCGGCGCCTTCAAGTGAGCGGAACTTATTGCACCCGCTGCTGCTGCTGCTGCTGCTGCCGCCGCCGCTGCTGCAGCTGCACCACTTGCCACCAAACGTTGCTGCAAACGCGAACCAAAATCCGCTTTCAGAATATTATCAATGCTGAATTTCAAAGCTCGCTCGTGAAGATTCTCATTGTTGTTCAGGTTGTGGTTGTTGTTTAGGTTGTTGTTGCTGTTGCTGCTGTTGTTGTTGTTATTGTTGATGTTGTTGTAGTGATTGGTGTGTTGCTGCTGCTGCTGCTGCAGCTGCTGATGCAGATGATGATGCGGAGAATTTTGCAGATGCTGCTGCTGCTGCTGCGTCTGGTAGGGATTGTGGGGCTGTTGCATCAACAGCTGATGTGGATGATGGGGCGCAGTGGGCGGTGCAATGCCCAACGCCGTTGCCGTTAGCTGAGCGAGCGCATCCTGCCCGGTTGTGGGACGCATCGCAGCCGCCGCTGCTGCTGCTGCAGCCATTTGCAACTGTTGCGTCATCTTGGGACCAGCGCGCAGGCCGCCCAGCGGCATCACTGCCGCAGTCAGCGCATTCACTCGAGCCGCCGCCATCAGTTGCATCTGCTGCTTCATTAGCTCCTCGGCGTAGAGTTGGGATTTGCGCAGGAATTCCTCCTGGAAGCTGGCGGGTGCAATTATCACAGGATCACCGGGATCCTCCTCAATGGGCTGGCCAGCAGCGGACACACTGCTAAATGCCGACGGTCGATAAAGTTGGGACATGAGCAATCGCTGCCTGGCCTGGGCAGCTGCCACCTGCGACTGTTCCTGGCCGACGCTCAACACGCTGTTCTCACTGCAACAGCTGGCGGCATCATCGCACTCCTCCTCGCAATCCTCATCCAGTTCCTCCTCCATCATATCTTCATTGTTTGCCGCATGATGATCATCATCCAAAATGTTCACCAAATGGCCCTCATCGTCCTCGTCATCACAGGCGGAACTAGCATCCTCGTCGCCAGCGTTGGGTTTCTGGAGCTGCGGACTGCTGCCGTGACTGCCGGGAACACCCGGATCCAATGGATCCAGCGGCAGTGGCAGGCAATCGGGATGCATTGAACCGGATCCCGGCTGCTGATCCGCCAATTGGGATTCTACTCTCTGATTCTCGATACTTCGCTTTGGTGTCAGACTCCGATTCAGATTCAGATTCAGCGTTGGATGGCGACTGCTGGCCAGCGTGGACATAAGTGTAGCCAGTTTTTAGACAAGCGGCTGCAAAGCCGTCGGCATTTTTATCACTTCTTTTTTATATATTTATTTATCTTTTTAGCTGTTTTCGTTGTTTTTATTTACAATTCACAATTGTCACAACGCAATAAAGCACTTTTGTTGCGTCTCGCCGCTAGATGGCGCTCACACACACACGCGTAGTCGGTGGTCTTTTCAATATGTGTACATAAAACCAAAGATAAACTATTAAAAGCAAAAGCAATGGCAAAAGCAATAAAAAATCTCTCGGCCCGGTGTTTTCCGTTACGTGCGCTCTGCCAGTCAGCTGAACCAACTGAAGCTCCCGCGAACTTGCAACTAAACGAGACGGCGCAACTGTGAGCGCAAGAGCGGAGCAGCCGCCCAGTTAACGAACAAAAACCGGAACGGCAATAAGAATAAAATATACACAGCACACACTCACACACACACAAGCAGCAGTCGCTGTTCGTGCGCTCTCTTTTTCGCTGCTCTCTCACCGTTTCGAATATCCAATGAGCGGCGAGCCTCCACTCGATGTGCGCCAAGGGTGTGAGGCATTTTACAGCACACTAGCGTTGTCTCGCTCACGCCTTGACTGTGCCTTTGCCAGTGACAGTGCCAGTGCCAGTGCCTGGCTGGCTGTCAGTTGAGGTTATGTTAAGTGTTTGTATATTTGTTAATTAAGTGCACGGCCAGCGTCGCTGCCACAGCTTCAGCTCCATCTGCGCCTTGTCTTTTTGATTATGCGCTGCAGCATTTAAGTCGTAAATCTCCAAACGTACATAAGTTTCTGAGGCTTGTGGCTGCGCATCTGCAGTCCTTTTACTCCACAAACAGACAGACAGCATCCTCCATCCTCTTTTCTACCTAGCTACACACATCCATGCGTGTGTGTCTCTGTATCTGTGTGGGTAACACATGCTTACTGTTCTTGCGTCTCTCTCCTCTCTCTCTCTCTTCCTCCTCGACTCGTGTCTTGCGCCTTTTTTCAATAAAAATGAAACAATTGTTGTTGCAATTTTTGATGTCATTGTTGTTGTTGTCGCTGTTTGTTGTTTGCTGTTTTTAGCACAACGCTTTATAAATCACCACCACAAAATTTTGGTGCACAAACATCTGCTGTGATTTCATAATTGTTTTTGATGCCTTTTTTCTTTTATGTGTACACACACAAACATGATTATAGCTATGCGTGTGTATGAGCTTGTCTAATTGGGCCAAGCTACACATGTGCATGTGTGTGTGTGAATTGTTCTCCCTATGTTGAGGTTATGTTGAGCAATGTGTTGAAATTAGCTGAGATACTCTTCAAGTGCAAATGAACCCTTAAATATTGCCTTGATTACTCATAGCCAGCTAATTAATCAGCTACAATTTATCTTATCTTCACTCATCTGGCGAAATGGGCCATTAAAAAGAGTTGCTTTTAGCTCTTTGGACAACATCCGTTGGCCATAAAAATAGAAATTCCAGCAATTTTCATACCCCGTATCCATTTAATTTCGGTGGAAAGGTATCGTGATTTTATATAAAAGCATATAAAGGCCAGAATGAAGCATCTCCAATACACATTAGGTACAAAAGCCTAGTTAATAATTTCAGATTTGTTGTATTTAATTTATCGATAATCTTATCCTTTTTTATAAAAATTATTTTGAAAGGCTATAAGACATTAATCTGACAAGAAACGAAATATATTAGCATTTTAAAGCCTATCGCAAAGATATAGAGAAAAGTTTAACGAAAAATAAATTATATTAACAATTAATATAATTTTTTAATATCAAATATAAACGATTGGCGATTGTAATGAAAAATCAGAAAAATAAATCATTCTTATACAATTAAATTATTATATGTTCAATTCATTTGAAGATACCTAAGTCAGATACCATTTTCAGACTTTTGTATAGGGTATCTCGACATTCGAGCATCTTAACTCCTTTTCACTTATCGAAAGCTGTCTACGCTTTATTATGTGTGTGTAAATGCATGTGTGTGTGTGTGTGTGAAGTATATCTGCCACGCCCCAATTGCACACCCAATCCAGTTTAATAACTTTCTTGCCTACCCACCCCCACACACCCCTGCACAACCCAGAGCATTCCAGAGGCAGTCAGGTCGAGGTCCACAGATGCCGACGCGTCGATAACGCAACCAACAAATTAATCAAGCTTAATTTCAGCTGGAAGCACACAAACACACATAGATGCACACCAATATACACGCACACTCGCACACACAACAATTATAGAGCGATTAAAGCTGCTGAGAAACCCTAGACACGAATTATGAATAAAATTAAAAGCAATTGCTCAAAATGCGAAATTCAACAACCTTTCCCACACCCCCCTGTCCCACCCTACCACCTCCATCATTCAGCAATTATGAGGACCATTACCCTGCTTTTGCGCCTCCTCTGCCTTCTCCTCCTCCTCGTACCGTGTCATCTTTCCAGCGTCGCTCCATGAAAAAAAGAGAGAGACATGATTAAAACTGCGCACGAAACGCTTTTCACATAAAAGATGCCGCGCTTAGATCGAGCGAGGGGGGCGGAGAAGGGGAGAGCAGCGCGTAAGGCGATCTCGCTAGTTAATCGCGCAGAAAATCTTCATCAGAAATGGACGGCAAGCAACAACAGCAGAAGCAGCAGCAGCAGTAAAAAGTAAAGTTACTCAAACTAAAATAAATACAATCAAAACATGAAGCGTACAACGCAAGCAATAAGTAACGACAACAACAACAACAACATCAACAACAACAACAAAGCAAAGCAAAGCAAAGCGCGCGCCGGCAAAACATTACAAGAGCGTCTCTGCTGCTGGCTGACGTCGACAGCGCAGTCGCAGCATCAGCAAACAAATAGCATAATCGCACAGCAGAACCAAAGACGGGTCGGTGGGTCTCTCACCCTCTCCCGCTCTCCCCCGCCTCACTCACTCACACACACAATTTAGATGCGCCCCAATAGATAAACTTAAAGAGGCTTTTATTTAAACAAAGCGCAGCGCAGTCAACGTAGACATCGAGAGTGAGAGAGAGAGAGAGAGAGGGAGAGAGAGCCTGTCGTCGCTGCTGCTGACGCGCAAAAATGTATGTTGCTTACAAACGAGCCAACAACAACAATAACAACAACATAAGAGAGCAAAGCCCGACTTCGACTTGGACTAACTGTCTGCCTGCCTGCCTGGCTGTCTGTGCTTGCTCTCGCTCGCTCGCACTCGCACACTGGCAGCAAGGCTCTCTCTCGCATTGTCAATCTCTTATTGGAATTGCGCATTTTGCGCAGACTTCTCGTTTGTTGGCTGATCTTTTAATCGAATCGTAGCATTTATTATTGCAACTGTCGCGATTGTTGTCGTCGTTGTCGTTTGTTGTTGTTGTTTGTTTTGCTTGAAGTTGCTTGTCTAACGTCGTTTAGCAAACAATGGACATTGACTATGTCATAAGTCAGTTCACAAAATGGCTACAACTGTTGCGCAAATTAATAATTTGTGTGTGTGTTGCGCAATTTTGCTTTGCTTTTGCATTTGATTTCTGATTTGATTTTCTTGTCATGGGGCCAACATTTGTCTCAATTCATGTTTGCCTTGCCCATTGACAGGCAAACATCAAAATAAATGTATTTCTGCTTCGATATTTGAATAACAATTTCAATTTCAAATACAAATACAAATAAATAACAAACATGGCTGCGTGCTGCTCTAATTGCAATTAACACATGATGAAAGCAGTTGATGGTCGTCCCCTCCACCCCCATCCAACTCACTACATCCAATCAGAAAACTCAACACCAAACCCAACTCACTTCAAGTTGCACATTTTCGTTACACTTGTCGAGGGAAAAATCAATAAACAGCCAGTGTGGAAATTGAATTTTTAATTGACAGCTGAACGATTTTCTCCAATTGCCATGCAAATGGATTCCAATTGTATGTTACTCTAATTGGACACGGCAATTGGAAAGAGCCCATTTAAATGTAAACATAGCACTTAACAACACTACAAAGTAAATAATCTAATTGGGAATTAGAAGTCTTAGCAGCATTCTTAATATTTATTGTACATCAGTTTATTTTTTTTAACCTGAAACTATTATTAAGTTTTATTAATTGCTCTTTTTAATACTAATTTTTTTAAATTTCAATAAAAACATCATAATTAAATTTCCTCTCTTTTTCAGATCAATTCTTAATATATACGTCCTTATTTATTTATTTTAAATATGGTTGGACAATTTAAAACTTTAATATTCCCAGATATTTTATATCCCTTATCTTATTATTTTCTTTAATTCATAAGTATTGTGGAACCCACACAAAATAAGAAAATCTATATTTTTGATTCAGTATATTTAAAAATGTGGTAAAAAAAACTTCCTATTATTTCTCCATCGCTTATTATTATATTCTCTATAGCTTAGATGCATATAAAATATATATTGACATTATCGTTTTGCAAGTGATCAGCAAATAACAAATTATAATGGTAGAAAGAATGAAGAAATTGTGTTAACAATTTGTAGTTGCAAACGTCGCAAATGATAGGCAATTACAATCTGCTTAGCTCCTAAATGATTCAAAATGAATATAGTCAGTGAATGCATTCATCTGCCCATCTATCTATCAATAAACTGCCATTAGTCGCAATTGGCTACGCCTGAACGATCCGACAATCGTTCCATTTGTCCCGACTCCACTGGGTCCAACTATAACATTAACTTCTTTACAGTGAAGCTTTGTCGCTTAAGTCTTTATCTAATTTAACTGTTATTTGATATACTTCTACTACTTAGTCCGAATTTGATGATTTATAGTCCAAATATGAGGCGCATAAAAAAGTAAAAAGAATGGGCTGCTGATCCTGATCAAGAATACATATATATATATATATATATATACCTAATAGATTCGGAGACGTCTTCCCAAATGCGTTTCTAACTTCACTACCGATTATGATATTCCCTACAAAATTAGCATAATTTCCATCACAGTTAAAAAAGTTATTCACCATAGCTAAGCTCCACTGTAGGTGCACAGACGTATATTTGCCTTGACAAAAATAAAAAATAACGCACGCAGTTACACACGCAAAAGACAAAATAAACAAACAAACAAACAAACGCGACATTTGAACCAAACAGACAATCAACTAATTGCATACGAGACGAGAGAGCGACTTGGCCAAAAGCCTTGGTTTAGGGCCAACCAACTGGTGAGGGTAATTGCAAGGCGATGGCCTGTCATCAGTTTTGTTGCCTTTTGTTGTTGTTGTTGATTGTTGTTGTTGTTGTTGTTGTTGTTGTTGATTGTTGATTGTTGCTGTTGTTGTTGGCAGCTACGCCGTGTGAGCAGCAACATCTAAGTAAATAGCATTAAATAAAAGGTTAATAAATAGCACGGAACACCAACAATAACGGTGCCTGCGGTTGAGCGAGAGTGAGAGAGAGAGAGAGAGAGGGGCAGAGAATGAGTGTGAGAGAGAGGGAGAGGGAGAGCGGCAGACACAATATGGCGGACAAGCCAAAGGCAAAAGCGCTGACAGCGCAGCCAGCAGAGCGATGTGACATGGACATGTGTGTGATGGCTACACTCGTCTCTCTGTGTGTGTGTGTGTTAGTGTGTGTGTGTTTTTGAACAGTTTGTAACGCCTGCTTATTTATGTATTAACAGGCAACGTGGCAGCGGCAGTGGTAGTGGCAGTGGCAGTGGCCGTGGCATCGTGGAGTCCTTTCAATTTAACCGACATCGCGGCCTGCCTCTATGCAAATGTCAATTGTCAGTTGGCGTTTATAACAAACTCGTCGTTTGTTATTTGTTGTTGTTGCTGTTGTTGTTGTTGCTGTTGTTGTTGTTGCTGCTTGTTTATTTAGTATATGTACAATACAACAATCAACTAATTATGGCTTGTTAAATTGCAGCCATTGAAATGACCATTTAAACCATTCAATTTCAATCGCATGGCATTTACCGCTCCTCACACTCCCCGAACTACACAGAGCGAAAAATTTTGGGGGCAAACAGTCAGTTGGGAGTGACCATCAATTATAGGTATAGCGACGATTTTATCAACAAATTGTTTGAAATAATCGTACAAAGTATAGGAAACATATAATTTGAAATCACAGATTCGAATCTCAATTGTCGACATCAGAAAGCATATATATTCATAATCAGGATCTATTCGTATTTATGAATAAGTCTACTTAGCGATAACAATAAATAATAATTGGGTATTCATACTTGGACATAATTCAGATTATGTTAAATAATGTAAAATCTCTATCAAAAAATAATCTATATGAATCTATATAGTTATAGATATATGAATACAGCTTAACTTATTTCTATATATCTGAAAATAAGGTTAACAAAGAGGAGTTTATTCGTTTTTATCTAGACTAAAATCAAATATATTTATCATTCAATGTAGATAAATGAAAAATAAAAAATTCTATCAAATAATAATATTTAACTGCTTAATCTAATCAACATTTAAGGTCAGATCATTCTCGCTGTGTATGGCCATTCATCTGCCTGCTTTGAGGCAAGAACAGCGCTCAGTTAGGCATCTCTCTGCTGTTCCCGTCTCATGTGTCAATTGTTGTTGCCTTTGTGGCAGCATGCAAAAATATTTGATTTATCGTTGATAAGACTACGATTCGTTTTCCTTTTTGACTTTGAATGTCTGTCTGACAGTCTGGCTGTCTGGCTGTGTGGCAGTGTGGCAGTGTTGCAGTGTTGCAGTGTAAGTAAGAGCTTTCACCCGAGTCTCTCGAACGCCCACGAGGAGCAGATCGATCTGGGCAGAGATCTGTGTGCCGATCCTAACGCCTTTGCAATTTGTTGTACACGAATTGCAATTTGCACGAAAATTTATCGCAATTTAATCATCAGCAAATGGAAATATGCAACAGCAACAGCAACAACAACAACAACAACAACAACCACAACAAAACTATTAACGCCAAACAATCGCAACTTGCAAAACGGCAATGGTGATGATCTTTCCACCTGCTCTCCACTTGCAACTAACTCCAACTCGAACTGTGTCGGCCCCCAGGGCTGCCTCACAACAACAGCGCAACAACAACAATAACAACATAGTTGCCACATAAGAAATGTTTTCATTCATGGCAGCAAAGGTCAGACGAGACTTGAGGCTCGCAAAACGGGGAGTTGCATTTGCAAACAGGAACTTGGCGAGCAGCAAAGGAATAAACATAAGCACCACTCTTTGCGGCCATAAGCAGCAAATTTGCATGTTTGCCACATTTAACGGTCTATGGGAACACCAGCAACGGAAAACAAAAAACCAAAAAAAAGCAAAACGCAGTTTGCAAAATTGATTTGTTCATGACGAACTCATTCCGGAGGTTAGCAGATGCTGATGCAGATGCAGATGCTGCAAGCAGAAGGATAAGATGCAGCTTGCCTCAAACACTTGTAAAAAAAAAAAAAAAAAGAAAAGAAAAACACAAACAGCCATATTTTTGTTTTCTCTCTTGTTTTCTTAATTTAAAATCGATCAATCATCGCATTACTTAAAAATACATTGTCAGCTTAGCTTTACATATTATTAAAGATTTCGATTATATATTCGATCTATATTCAAATTGGATGAAGGCGGGGGAGGCCGGGTGGTGTTTCTTTGGTCTTTTGGTTGGCTATATAAATATATATAGAAATGATAATGCTGTTGGGTTGGTCGGAGATTCGCCTCGTATAAACCAAATTCATTGAGTTGACTTTTATTTATTTATTTATGGTCAACTAAAGTCAGTCGACACCAAAAATACAAAAATTACAAATTGGAATTAAATTAAATTTAAAATAAAGTTAAAATTATAAATAAATTCAAAAATACTAAAATATTTATAAGATATATAAGAATTTTCCTGTAAATAAAGTCTAATTTAATAATAATTACATTTTGTTTAGTTTAATTGGTCCATTTCTCAGTCAGACCTAAAATACAATCCATTTTTTTGGTAATTAATATTATAATTAATTTTAACGACTTTCACACACTTTTTGCTAATCAAAGCAGACAGATTTTTCCCTTTGTTTTTTTTTTTTTGTAATTTAAGTGAGAAATGGTGAGTCAGCTTTTTGATGCGTGGATATTTATTGCTTTCAAAAGATGAACATTATACAAAATGATAGTTTTTAATGATGAGATGAAAACCTACAATATATATAAATATATATATATGAAGATATTAATAACATTTAACATACCAATCATTTCTCTCAGTGCAGCGCGCTTTTGCCCTTGGCCTCAGAGCGGCTGCACAACGAAATGAGAAATGTGAAAAGAGTTTGGCGCGAGAGAAATGCCAGCGATGAAAGCGACTCCGATTCGCAATTAACTGCAAAACTTGCTCCACACATAATGGTTAATGGTTAACGGTTAACGGTTAATTGTGCACCCGACGGGCCCAGTTGGGCACTCATTAAAAGTGGGGAGGGCAAAATGGCCGCCATGGGAAGAAGTCAAACGGCAGTTGTAAACACAGTTTACAGTTTGACACCATTCACAATGGATACCGTGATTAGTGAACGATGTGCGAATTGTGGGGAGATTGGAGATGTTTTGGGATCAGCACCAGGGAATCGATCAAACTTCTGGTGTCGCCAAAGCAAAAGCAAAAGCTCATTAAACTTTGTCCTGGCCAACAAATGTCAACAATTGGCACAAGAAACACAAGAAACACCAGAAGCAACAGTGAATTCAAGACACACAATTCCATCGATATTTGCATAGAACTGATTGCAGCTGACAATTTGCCGACAGCCTGAAATGCATTGAAATTGACAGCAGACAGCAGACAACAGACGGCAGACAGCTTGCAACCGGAATTACAAATTGGTAGCCAATAATAAAGTTGCTCCACAAATCGATAAATGTTCTGCTTGAAAGAAATCTGAAAAAAAAAATATAAACTGAACTTTAACTCAATTTAAGCATAGGATGGGTTGATAGCTCCGGATGTAACCCAGTAAAGTTCTTTAATAGAGGTGTATTAAGAGAAATAATAATTATTATTTTTTATTCTTCTTCTTTTATGTTTACTTAAACGCATCGCGCTTTTGGATAGTGTTTTTTATAGCGCATTTGCAACGAACACCAGCAAACTCGAAAATAAGCAAAAAATTTCTACATTTGCTCATAAAATACCATAAAAACAATGAAATTGCAATTCCATGATAATTTAGTGCATTAAATTAACACACTCCGAGTATTATTATTACAAATCAGTGACTAAACTAATTACATAACCGACACTGATTTTGAGTGAAATGCCTGTCGATGATTTTCATATAAAATTGCTTGCTGTAATTGTGTAATTTAATTTTATTTAATTTTTAATTTTAATGTTCATTTCAAATTGCATGCTGTAATTGTGCAATTTGATCTGTATGTAAAGGACAACAACAATTAAATATCTGCAGCCAGTAACGGAAGCAATGAAACGGTAAAAAACTTCTACCTCAAATACTACTACTAATATCACTACTACTACTATTCCTACTACTACTAATTTTACTACTAGTACTACTACTCTTTACACTACTTCTATTACTACATCCACTATAATACTACTATCACTACTACTACTTCTACTAGTACTATTACTGCTACTACTATATCTACTACTACTATTACTATTACTACTACTACTACTATAAATATTACTACTCTAACTACTGCTACTAATACTACTACTATTACTACTACTAATACTACTACTTCTGCTACAACCACTGTTACTACTGCTACTATTACTAGTCGTACTATTACTCTTGTTACTATTTCTACTATTACTATTACTACTACTTTCGGTACACCTATTACTCTAACTACTGCTATTACAATTACAATTACTACTACTATTACTCTTACTACTACAACTACTCGTATTACTACTTCTACTATTACTGCTACTACTACTACTTTGTCTACTAATACTTTTAGTACACCTACTACTCTAACTACTACTATTACTATTCCTTTTACTACCACAATTATTTCAGGTACTACTACTATTTCAGCTACAACTACAATTATTACTACTAATACTACTACTTCTGCTGCAACTACTGCTACTTTTACTAGTCGTACTATTACTTTTACTACTATTTGTACTATTACTTTTACTACTACTTCTAGTACACCTACTACTCTAACTACTACTATTGCTATTACAATTACTACTACTACAACTCTAAATACAACTATTGCATTTACTACTACTACTCTTACTACTACTTCTATTACTACTTCTACTATTATTACTACTACTACTACCTTATCTACTGCTAATACTACTACTACTTTAAGTACACCTACTATTGCTATTACAAATACTACTACTACTCTTACTACTACTACTATTACTACTTCTTCTATTACTGCTACTACTACTACTTTGTCTACTAATACTTTTAGTACACCTACTCCTCTAAATACTACTATTGCTATTACAATTACTACTACTACTCTTACCTCTACTACTACTACTATTACTACTACTACTTTATCTATTACTACTTCTACTATTACTACTACTACTTTATCTACTACTACTTTTAGTACACCTACTACTCTAACTACTACTATTACTAATAGTAATATTATTACTTCCACAAGACACACACGCAACAAAGTTGTAATTAAGCTTGGCTCCTAATATTTTACCTATTATTGTGAAAAACTTTGTCAAAATCTAACCGATATCCGAAAGTTATATAATTTTGATCATGGTTTGACAACTTTATAAATATGGCATTTAAATTCGCACACCTTTTTGTTTGGAATTTGTGTCGATCGGCTGTTTGCGTCTTTAAATTTCTAATTAATCAACTTTTAAAGTTATTTTTCGGTTCGTGTACCTAAAATATGTTGCATGTGGCAAACGATGCCTCTCATGTGATAGCAAGCAGGTCACAATATGAAAGCGACTCACAAATGTGGAGTTAAACATGCTGAACTTGTCAAGCCGGGGTTAGCTGAAAAAAGATTTAGTCCTGGCATTTCACATCGAATGTGCTTGGGTTGCTTGGTGGGGGCTGGCTAACAAAAGTGGCTTAAATCAACTCATGACAACGTTAACGAAGCAGTCAGCAAACCAAAAACAACAAATGCAGAATCAACGATGCTTAACAAACAAAACAAACGAGTGAAAATCGGGTCTCGAAGACACCAGCAACACCTTCCCACCCAGCACTAAGAGTGGGAGGAAGGAGGAGGAGGAGGACGTGGAGGAGGAGGTGGAGGAGGAGCTGCTAAGCAGATGGCAGCATCTGGAATTGAGTGCAAAATATGGCGCAGAGACATTCGCTACCATTCAGGCAGGAGTGAGGGAGACGGGCAAAGGAGGATGGGGAAAGGAGGGGGAGTGGGGTAGAGTGAACTCCATGTCTTGCATTCTGGAATCCATGTTAGTTGGCATCCTAGGCGCAGTTTGGCACGTCATGTAGCCAATTAAAAGCGAAATACGACAAGCGAAAATTGTGGCGAGCAGCCGAGATTCGCAAGGAGCTGAGCAGCTAGGAGCAGATGGAGGAGCGGGAGGAGCAGCAGCAGCAGACATCCAAATCGAAAGGAGGCTGCACCGCAGGCCCCAACTCTCTAAGCCAAGTTAACGCTCAGTCACGTTTGCCATGGCAGAGCCAGACACAAATCTAAGCGCTGTAATCAAATTAGGCAAGCCCCAAAGGCATTGTGTTGTTCCCCCTGAAAACTGTGACCCATAGAGAGAAATGCATGCCAAATGAATACACTCACACATTCACACACTCACATATACTCGAACAGTCGAATACTTAAATACTCGCATGCTCAAGGATGCCAGCGAGGGTCGCCAATCGAGGTGGGAGTTTCCAATAAGAATGTCAAATCTAATTTGAATTCGATTCGTCAATCAATTTGAAGAGATGCGTTTATTATTTACGAGATTTCCACATTATAATTAACATTATTTAATTACTAAAATTACATAATTAGATAATGGAAAACTGTGGTTTTCAATTTAAGCAACTACCAAAAACAAGCTAATAAATAAAAATCCAACTTGCCACTAACTAAAGGCATAACTTTTAGTCATAACAAAATTACCAAATAATTAAAATTAAGAAATAATTATGTAGGTTGTAGAAAATAATAACTATTCCAATTCTAATTTTTTATACGTTTTTTATCCATTTAAAATCAATATAAATAAATTCCACTTGTTTATTTATTTGCACTTTTTAATTTAAATGTTTCTAGAGGAAATAAAAACAATCCAAAATTGTTGTTATAAACAGATAAAGCAACTCTCGCATGTGGAAGAAACACACTCATGTGTGTGAGTGTGTGTGTGTTTAGGTGTGTATTTATATGTTGCAGATACTGGAATGTGGGGCTAGAAGAGGGACTTACTTAATTGCAACCTAATGCGACCTAATCAGTGCATTTGATTTCAATAGTGGGGCATATGCTAATCCTGGGAGAAAATGTGGGGGGAGGGGGGGGGGGCAGGTGTTCAGGGGAAAGGTCACAGATTTACATGTGCAACTTAGGCTTGGGACACCACGGACACATCTTGATATGAGAGTGTCAACATACCGGTAACGAATTTCATGCCAGGGCTTTTTGGCATTTCACTCCCTGACTAAACAAAAATAACGAATAGGAAAGTTCAAGTCGAGAGAGCTCGACTAGCAGACACCCTCTTGAACATTATATGTGTGTGTGTATACCAGTATATCTGTGTGTGTGTGTGTGTGTTTATTTACAGCTATCTCATTTAGTAAATATTAATACAGAATTTTATCGCCTGCTTTTAGCCGATCTTGATTAACATAAGAAGATATTTACTTTCCCGATAATGAAAATATATCTATTAAGTTGTGACTTTTAAGGTTATCAGTAATCGATTAATATCGATATTGCCAAAAGTAGAAAATTATCTATGAATTGACAAATTTGTCTACCTTCCGAGATCGACTCGCCCAGTCAGACAGACATTATTATTGTTCAAGAATATATATACTATATAGTCTCTGCATAATACCCTCTCTATTAAGTTCTAAAACGGCAAGCGATGAACGACGAATAGCGAATAGTGAATAGTGAATAGTGAATAGCAACTGGAAACCTGCAACTGGCAAAACAGCAACCGGCAGCTGGAACATTGCAACATGACACCTCGACATGACAACAAAATGAGCTTCTGTTGCTCTTTTGAGATCTCAGCGACAACAACAACAACAGCAACAACAAACTGTGAGTGACAACTGCAACAAAGTTGCTTTCAAATATTTAGCACCAGATCCACAGCCAGTATCCAATACAGTCAGTCCATTGCCAATGTTCGCCAGCTGCCAATAAGCGACTGCACTCAGAAAAAACAGAGAATAAAATAAATATAAAAGTAAAGATTATATTATAGAATCAAAAAAAACGGACTCCATTTGAGATCAACAAGAAACAAGAAAAACCATAAATAAAATTCATATTTTTAAGAATACATTCTGCACATGAGAAAGTGGAAACTCTAATTAAAATTTGTTTTTTTTCTCAGTGTACTCGCCTGGTCGAGGGGTCTGCTCAAACGCAGTAAATGCCTGCGAAATTGAAATCGATGCTAAAACGAACAATTTTCACACTCGAAACGCATATTGTGGAAACGGACAGGGCCAAGAGAAACGGCAACTGGCCAACAGCCGTTTCGACTGGGAAATCGGAATCGAGGCATTGGATTTGATGTTGGCAACTGGAAATTGGGCATGCAAAACAAAACTCGGCTGGCTGATTTTTGATTTGCCTGCTCAGTTTTGGCATTCATTTATTCGATTTGATTGGATTGCGGGATATACGCATTTGACCATTTACCAAAGCCGTTTGTTGTTGCCGTTAATTGAATTTGGCGCGTTAACGAGTAGCTAAGTAAACCAACAAGTTGACAGCAGTCAGCAGTCAGCAGTCGCCTTTGTGGCTAACCGAGTGTTAATTGATCGCCGGCTCGGAGACAAGCTGAAATTTTAATTTGAACGTGTTTTTTTACTTGTCTCAGCCACAGCAGTTGACAGATAACAGTTGGCTCTTAGCATTAACCATTAACCATTAACCAAATAAGTAAAAGGCACTTACTTTGCTGCAGCTAACTGATTGCATTAAAGCCACCACCGTGTAGATATAAAGTTACGGTAAATAATCAGAGAGACAGTCTGTACGGAAAAGTTAATAAACACCTTAAGTGAAATGGGAGAATACAGTTTTTATACTCTGTCATCGAAGTTAGAAGAGTATATTAGTTTTATTGTATTTTGGTTATGCAATGGAAAATCTTCACATCTAAGCATTTCAATAACAATTTAAAGCAAATAAGATGCTCAAGTCGAGTTGGCTCGACTGCGATATACCCAAAACCCAGTTGTTAAATATATTCTAGTTTTATTTCCCTTTAAAATGATTTGCACTCAAATGTTCAGTTCTGCAAGTGCATTTCTTACAGTCTTTTTACTCACAAGCATATACATACATACATACAGACATACATGGGTACACGAAACAGTAGTTATCGGGGCCCTGCAGAAAACACACAAATATATTGACGCTAGCGTCGATTATCGTGCCATCTCTTTCTCACACATGCGCTCGTCTATGTATGTATACAGAAAATGCTTGCGGCTGCTGACAGCAAGAAGATCAATATGAAAATATATTTTCGACTATAACTTTGGTGTTTCTTGTCCGATCTTAATGAAATTTTGGCAATTGATCAATAATATGTATTATGTTTAAATTAGAAGCCTCTTAAATTGTGGAATTTATTGCTAACGGAAATCGAAATGTATCGATAATTCCGAAACTGAGGCAGTTATTGATAAAATAAAGCAAACTTGATCTGCGCCTGGTACACGAGAACTTATATTCTCTAGCTATTATAGTCTCTGAGATCTGCGTGTTTATACAGACGGACAGGGCTATATCGACTCGGCTGTTGATCCTGATCAAGAATATATATACTTTATGGGGTCAGAGATGCTTCCTTCTGCCTGTTACATACATTTGCACAAGGGTTAAGGGTATAAAAACCGCTGCATTGTGTTAAATTTAAAAATCAACCCGCATATGAAAAGGTACCCATAAATATACCGATAGTCCAAAATATAGTAGTCCCCTTCGATTTGTTCAGTTTTATAGATTTATTTCGCATTTTCAGTTGATTGCTACGAATAGGTTCGTCGACAGTAATAAATTATATATACACACCTTTCGAGATTTGTGTTTTGCCATTGTTTGTTTGAATTCCAGAACTCGTTTTTGAAATGAATCATATTATTTGTATGCAACTAAATGTGTCATATATGTGTATACATACATATTTATGCATATATACATATACATATAGTATATATTTATATATGTATATATGTGTATTTAATTGTAAGTTTGGTATTATTCGTAATTCGATAGCTTATGCAAGAAACAGTTAAAATCGCTTATGGCATTTGTTATTGTTATAAACATTAATTTATTTATATTTCACATATGATTTATATGTACTATTTATAATAATGTTGTGCTTTAGTTTGTTTTCTTTTGTTTTTTGATTTTTTTTTACAGTGTACCAAGTTTATTTTTGTATTATGCAGATTATCATATGAGATATTTTTATTTGTTTTATTATAAATTTTTTGGTTTTTTTAATTTTTTGTGTTTTTTTGTTTTTGTTTTTTCTTAATTACCACAACAAGCGTTTCCAGTTTTCTTATTTGATTTACTAACAATAACTATTTATATATAAATATATATATATACGTATAAAACAATCGCGTTCTATGCTTCGATTATCAATAAAAAAATGAAATACAAATAATTATTAATTGTGAAGAACTTGACGAGAAATTGTATCGAATTCGAAGCTGAGAACGTGACTGCATTTATTCAAAATGGATTACCAATCTGTAAATAGTAGAAGATTTATACAGAGACTATATGCATATTTAAGCTATTAATACTCGTTTGGTAATTTTACATATCCGTTAGTTAGAGAGCGTTATCAAGTAGCTAATTTTCTTGGGATTTCTTGTTTTGGGTTTTGGGGTGAGATTTTGAGGTTAGGTCTTTGGGGGAATGAAAGATTTAGAAATTGCAACTGTGCTGTTTTGTGTATGTGTGTGTGTGTGTTTGGATGTGTGTATTTATTTCGCTGTAAACAATTTATTAAATTTACTTATCGTTAGTTTCATACAAATACGCAAAATGGCTGTATCGATATTTAGTGTTCATTTTTTGGTTTCTTTCATTTTTATTGGTTTATTGTGTACACTTCATGCAAAAGAGGAAGTTAAAAACTGTTAAGTACATATAAAAAATATTATATTTATATTGTTACCGTTACACTCATACATACATATTTACAAAGCTACAAGACAAATTGGATTGGAAAACAATACGAATCGAAAAAAAAGTACAGAGAGCCCTTACTAACAAACGAGCCTCTGGATGAAAGCTATTTTCTTTTGTCTGTTTAAATCGATTACTATCGATTATTATCGATTATAGAATATTTTGTTGAATGCTGAAAGTAATGGAGAAAAAACAAATGCATGCAACAACAAGAGTTCAAATCTATATTTATATATATATTCATAATTTATTTATTATTAATCTTATGTTCCTTTTTGTTTTCTTTTTTGAAATTTAAACAGTCTGTGTGTAAGAGTCCACTTATGTATATGTATGTATGTGCGTAGTCAAATACCATTATTTTTCACTATATATATTTTTTCGTTTCTTCGTGTTTTTACCCGTAATTGTAGTTGCAAATTTCAAATCAAATGGTACACATCACATTCCGTTAATGGAGGAGGAGAATTGCTTTTAGTCAAGTAAAAAACTCGAATCGATCGAAAACCGAAACCAAAAACAAAGAAATGTTAACGCTACTAATTATTGGATTTGTGTATGTGTGTGTGTGTGTTTGTATATATTGAGTATTGTTCCTTAAACGGTCGTCAAGATATATATATATATGTGTGTATATATATTAAGTACATAAGTATTTATGTATAATTGTGTAAGGTACAATATACAAACATGCATTGACATACGTACTAGCTACATAATGTATGTATGTATATATGTATGTATTTATCTATGTATATAGACACAAGAGACATTAGTTTTCTATATGCGGAAGTCGGGTTTGATTTCAGTATGTAAAGCTTTTTTCTCAAAAATGCCGTCGTTTTGGTTTCAAAACTGAAATGAAACAAAAAAAATAAAAGAAAATAAACAAATATCAAATCAAAATTCGAATAATACTTACAACAAAAAGAAATCAACAAATCATAGTTTTTGTTTTGTTTTCGTTTTTTAACTTGAAATTGCCATAATTATGTACTTTTGTTTTGTTTTTGTTGTTTGTGTTTTATTAATTGTTTTTAAGTTGCATTTTGTTTCCATTTATTATCGTTTGCTTGCTTACGATGCTAGTTTTACACACTAAAGAAAGTACAGCTACATGTAAATTAATGGTATATTTGTTTTTTGTTTGTTTTCTTTTTGTTTTTTTGTTTGTTTAATTTATACATATATATATAGTATTTATATATATATATATATACATATATATATATATATAGTATATTATATTATAATTTTCCTTCGCATAAGTTTTGTTTTGGATTTAAAATATTTACTCATCAACTCAGAATGCGCAAGCATTTTTCTGATTTTACATTTGTTTTGTTTACAATTACAGTTACAATTAAAAGTATTACCTTGTATAAAAATAATAATATTAATAAGAGCATACATTAATAGTGTGTGTGTGTGTGTTGTTGTTGTGTGTTTGCGTGTAAATGTGTATGTATATATGTCGCCCCTATCGATCAGTTATCGTTATCATTCTAATCGTAACTTTCTTGCTCGCTTCATAGTTAAAATAACTAAACGTAGTTTAAAGTTTTTATTACAGCATAAGTTAATTTAATTTACGTACATTGAAAATGTTCCACTTCTTCTACATTCTCATCTATATTTATATATATATATATATACATATATATATATATAAATTTAATTTTTACTTGTGTTTTTTGTTTGTTAAACGCACGCTGCCAGCCCCAATCGAAAGGGGCGTGGCAGCATTGCTAAAGCGCGTGGTTCTGAAACGGCTGGAGCTGGAAAAGCTTCCAATGCCAAATGTTCATCCTCATTGTGTGTATGTGTGTGTGTGTATGTGTGTGTGTGTGTGTGTGTGTGTGTGTGTGTGTGTGTGTGTGTGTGTGTATGTGTTTGTGTGTGTGTGTCTGTGTGTTTGTGTGTGTTGAGATGCCAACTAACATTATTATTTGTATACTAAACATATTTTTATTAGCATTATCATTTAAAATTATTATCAAATATTTACAGTTTGCTATTTAACACATGAGTTTTTTATAGTTTTTGTTTTCTGCTTCTTCTTTTTTTGTTGTTGTTGTTTAACTTTTTGCTTATTAGTTTAGGGTTTAGTTTTAGTTTAGTTGGTTGCGGGGCTGAGCGCTATTGTTTCTTGTTGTTGTTCTGTTTTTCTGTTTTATATTTATTTATATATTATTTATATTTAGGCTTTTAGAGTTAGGCGATCTTGAAAATAAGACCTAAATCGTTACACACATTATCTAAAAATTAAGCGAACATTTTTGTTATTGGTGGCTTTGTTTTTCTCATTATTAATTGTTTTGATTTATATACAATTTTTGTTGTTTTTTTTGTATGTATGCAAGTTGAAGCAACTATGTAGCAAACGAATTACAAATTACAAATTACATAATAATCATAAGAGTTACTAAATCATAACGCCCAGCCCCCTCCCTCTCCACTGTATCTCAGCCTGTCGCGTATGTTACAAGAATCTTTGGGGATTGAGGGGAGCGCCGATTACTTGATGAGGCAGGGAAACCGTGCCTCACACGCATATTTCCTACACATATTCACATGGAATATTAGGCGGACATACATATAAATACATACATATTTATAATTCTATATATAATCTATATATATGTGTTCAGCTGAGGTCTCTCTAGGCGGACGTTTGCTCGTTGCTGTCCACCTTGACCAGGCAGAGCGCACAGCAGCAACACTGCTGCAACGACGATGGCTGCAACAGTTGCCCCAGTGCCAGCAGCAGGGGACTCGTCGTCCGTCCCGGACTCGGACTTGGACTCGGACTTGTTGTCGCTGTTATTGTCCGGGCCAAGCTGAGAGAGGTGCCGCTGGGCAGCGTGCAGTTGAGTGCACTGCAACAAGCACCACCAACTCCATTGTCACCAACAGCACCACTTGCCATTATTATCGGATGTTAGCTGTTGTCCGCGTCTCATCTGTTGATCGTCGGCGTTGCATTCACGTTCACGTTGCTCGTCGTTGCATTCACACCACCCCCGCCACCACCTGCGCCACCCGATCCGTTGCCATTGTTGTTGTTGTTGCTGCTGTTGGCATTATTGTTATTATTGTTGTTGTTATTATTGTTGCTATTGCTGTTGTTGTTGTTGTTATTGGTGGTGCTGGTGGGCAGGACAACACCACCGTTATTAGCACTGGCAATCACCTGCTCAACGGTCAACTGCGCCTTGCCCAATTGCTCCTTGGCAATTGTATCCGATGCTGCGCCGACAACATTGTTGCTGCTCGCATTGTTGCTAGTCGTGACAAGTTGGCGTATTGTGGTGGTTTGCGTTGTAGTGCCACCACCAACAGCACCACCCGTGCTATTAACGGTGGTGCCAATGGGCAGAGTGCGGGTGAGTATCGCCGAATTGCTGAATCTGTTGCGCAACACCTGTTGGAATCCCGCCGAACCCAATTGCATCTGCATCTGGCCGCTATTCTTCTGCAGCGGCTTCACATTCACCAGGCTCGTGTACAGGACACGTTTCTCTCCTGCCTGCACAGGACCAGCACTCGTCTTGAGTTTCTGATGATGCAGTTGCTGCTGTTGCTGATGTTGCTGCTGCTGCTGATGTTGCTGCTGCTGTTGGTGCTGCTGCTGTTGTTGTTGCTGGATGCCTGCGGGCAGTGGTGCACCTGTCTTATTCAACACCACAGTCGTGGCGCCCAGCTGCTGGGTGGCCTGACTGACGAGCGTATCTCCTGCATTTGTGGTTGCCGCACTGCTCACAAAGTTCAACTTGAGATTGGAGTTGGGCAGCTCCTTATAGTGGAGCTGCTTCTGCTGACCCGCATTGCTGGCGGCAACCGCTGCTTGCAGCTCACTGGCGGTGGCAATGGTGAAGTTGGCACCAGCCCCACCGCTGCTGTTGCTGCTCGTGAGGAAGATCTTGTTGGCCTGCTGCGATGTTGCCTGCGAGGTGATAATTGCCGTCGCCGGCTGCAGACTGTAATTGTGATTGGCTGCAATCGCCGCCGCCGAGTTGGGCTTCTGATGCTGTTGCTGCTGCTGGCCCGACTGCTGCTGCAGATTCAGATCGGAGACTAGCAATGGGAACTGTGTCATTTTGATCACCTTGCTGAACTTTTGCAACTGTTGCTGCTGCTGTAGATGTTGTTGCTGTTGATGTTGTTGTTGCTGCTGCTGCTGCATTGCATCGTTGCTGTCCTGCAAGGTGAGCTGCTCGCCGGCACAGCTGGTGACCAGCTCATCCTCCTGCTGCACCAGTTGCTGCAGCTGCTGTTTCGTCAACTGAATCTGCTGCTGTGCCACCGCCTGCTGCCCCACCTTGCGCTGCGAGAATTTCCGATTCAGCAGCAGTTTGTTAATGTCTGCAAAGTTGAAAAAGACTTATTTACTGGAGATTATCGAAACAGTTAAAAAGCAAAACAGTGCAACACATAAACAAAAATATCGATTTCAATTTTAAAGTGCTTAACTAAGCTAACTTGCAACACACGTCACAAATAAGGTAAACAAGTCAAATTCGGGCAATTTCCAATATTTTCTGAAACACATTTTTCATAAATTCCTCTCTATTTTCATATTTTGGTACAGTTTCTTCGAAAGTTGCATAATGAAAGTCTACAAGGACATCATCACCGATGATGAAATGTTTACGGATACGTATAAAATGAAATTGGTGGACGATGTCATCTATGAAGTCTACGGCAAGTTGGTCACTCGTAATCAGGATAATATCGTGTTGGCTGGTGCCAATCCATCGGCAGAGGATGCTGATGCTGATGCTGCGGACACTGACACATCGGCTGTGGAGAGGGGCGTTGATGTCGTACTGAATCATCGTCTGCAGGAATCCTTTGCCTTTGGCGACAAGAAATCATTCACCAGCTATCTAAAGGACTACATGAAACGACTGCTGGCGCAACTGCAGGAGAATTCACCCGATCAAATTGATGTGCTCAAGAGCAACATGGGCAGGACAATGAAGGATATTTTGAGTAGATTCAACGAATTGCAGTTCTTCACCGGCGAATCGATGGACATCGATGGCATGGTTGCCATGTGCGAATATCGCCAAATCGATGGCGAAACTGTGCCTGTTTTCATGTTCTTCAAACACGGCCTCCAAGAGGAGAAATTGTAAGCGGTAAATGTATAGGAAAACTATATAGAATTACCAAATTAAGACTATTAAATAAATCTGTTGAATGCATCTGCTAAATTTAAATAAAGACTGAAAGTATGTAAGAAAAAACGCCTTAAAATATACGCAATACTAGCAACAATATTCTTATGAATTCAACTAAGATACAAAACCAAACTAGGCTCGAAAAGTGCTTGAAATGATTGTTGCACTGTTGCACAATTTCAAATTTGATGACTTACCTGTGTTTTCGGGTCCGTTTAGCTGTCGCTTCTGCGTCGCACGACTCGTCCACAGAATCTTGTTACCCACAGCCGTTGCTGAATCGGCGGTGGTGGTGGAGAGCACCGCTGTGGTTGCCACCGCTGTGTTTGTGCCGCTCACTTGACGCCACACAATCGGTTGTTGCTGTTGCTGATGTTGTTGCTGCTGCTGCACCAACTGTTGTTGCTGCTGTTGATGGGCATTATTGTTGCGCGTGGGCGTTGCCACAATAAGGGGCGTGCTGCTGGCTGTCTGCTGTTGTAGCTGCTGCTGTTGCTGCTGTATCCCTGAAATGCTGTGCACCGCCAACTGCTGTCCACTCGCCGTGTTGATGATGTTGACGCTCGAAGGTGCCGCGGATGATTGCGAGGAGCTGCCGTCATCGTTCTGCAGCTTCACATTGGACAGTGTGATGACCGTGTTGGGTCCAATGGAGGCGTTGCCCCCACCCGCACCACTACTCTTCTGTATGGCATAGGTGACCTTCTGGCCGCCGACAATCTCGCCACTGCTGGTCGTGTAGATCATGTGGTTGCCACTGCGCGATGTCACAATGCTCTGCGAGGAGATCACAGCCGGGGAGCCGCTAATATCACGCTGCATCTGGAAGAGCAATTGCTGTTGAGGTTGCTGCTGCTGCTGTTGTGGTTGCACCATCTGCTGCTGCTGGGGTGTTGCTTGTCTTTGTTGCACAGTAACATTGCGAAGTTGCGCCTGCGCCAACTGATGCTGCAACTGTTGCTGTTGCGGCGTCAACGTCGGCAGCGTCTGCGTCTGCATCGGACTGCTGCCGGTGTGTGGCGTTATGGTTACAATGTCACCCACAGCGGTGCCACTACTGCTTACGAACTCGGTGCGCGCAATTAGCTGTGTGGAAGCAGCTGGTGTGGCATTGAATTGATTGAGCAGCTGCTGAGTCACTGCCACCTGAGTAGGAGGCTTCTGTTGCTGTTGCGTTGTGATCTGGGCGGGTATATTAAGCAAATGTGTTGTTGTTGTGGATGCTGCAACTGCTGCAGTGGTGGTGTTGGTGGTAACCAGTGCAACTGGCGCCGCTGCAACTGGAATTACAACGGTTGTTGTGGCCACAGGTGTTGCAACTGGCACAACTGCTGCTACATTGACGGGCGGAGTTGGTGTCGCTGTTAATGTGATTGCTGCTGCTGCTGGTGCTGTTGTTGCTGCTATTATTGCTGCTGCTGCAGGTATCGAGGGTTTCGTTGCTGGTGTCGACTCCGCTGGCTCCAATTTGATGGGCAATGCCAGCTCTGTGGCTGCCGCCTCTGGCTGTGCCTGTGGCTGTGTCTGTGCCTCTGTCGCTGGTGTCTCTTCCTCTTGCTTGATAACGGGCGCCGCTGCTGCCTGTATTGCTGTTGCAGTGCTAAAGAACAGTGGCGACGCCTCGACGCTCTCAGCCATGGTGAAGCTGGAGCTGCCAATGGATGCAGGCGGTCCACGCTGATGAGCTGCTCGGTGGCGCGCGGTGCGCTTCAGCTCCGAGGATGAGGAGGCATTCGGCACCATCGTCGGTTTACAGTCGAGCAGATTCTCGGCGTTTTCCACCTCGTCGACGACAGCGGCTTCGCCGTCGAGAATACCGTTCCAGAAGTTGGTAGCCTGATTGAGAGCCTTGGGGTCATCCATACTGCACTCCTGCAGGATGTTGACCAGCATATGCTCGTCGCCCAGCAGATTGTTGATATCGTTGAGCGAATCACCGCCACTGAGATTGAACTCCAGCGCTGAACCCGCACCGGAACTGGTGCCCGAACCACAGTCGGAGCAGTCACCATTGGCACCGTTGCCACCGTTATCCGGACTCCGATTGCTGCTGCCGCTGTCGCGAGCGTAGTCCAGCGCATAGGCAGTCTGCAGCAGCTGCGCATCCGCATCGAGATCCGTGTACTTAAAGGTGCTGCTCATGAAGTGGGCTCCATCTGCGGATGAATCGACTGCAGCCACATCAGCAGCATCATCGCTGCACTTGCCCAGACGACTCAGTTCGATGCTAATGGGCGTATCCTGAGTCCAGTCCACTAAACCACCATCCGAGCAGAGCTTGCCATTGTCCTCATCTCCCTGATTGCTGTCCGAGAGTTCGTCCGTGGGCGTCTTGGGTCGGAAGTGCAGCCAATCGCGTCGAATCTCGGAGAGCAGCTCATTGCAGATGTCCAACCGTTGACTGGACGTGGGCGACAGTCCGCCCATATAGTCGTAGGTCTCGTTATCGTCCTCCGCTGGGGAGGCGACACCTTCTGCGCCAGCATCAATGTGCAACTGCTTGTTGTGCAGCCGAATGACGTCTGGCATCTGGTTGAAGCAGCGCTGCTGGCTCTCCTGAAGCTGCAGCTGCTCCTGCTTTTGCCTCTGCTGCTGTTGCGCCTGCAGCTCCTTCTTAACAGCCGTGTGGCGAATAATGCTGCTCAACTGCGCCAGATTCACATCATCCTCGGCCTCGTCGTCGTCCAACAGATCCGCCGGATTTTGCAGCTGCAGCTGCTGCTGATTCTGCATGGTTGCCGCTGTTCGTATGCTGCTCAGTGGTTCATTGGAGTCATCGGCATCGATCAGTTCACGCTTTATCGTCCTTGCCACATCCTCAACCGTTTCATTTGCATTCACAACTACTGTTGTGGCAATTGTTGCTGCTGCTGCTATTGTTGTTGTTGTTGCTGCTGCTGCGGCTTCGGCAGCGCGTGCTGCAGCTGCTGCCGCCGATGTTGAGGCAACTGGCTGCTGCTCATTTGCAGCTGCACCACTAGTTGCATCCTCGGCGTCCGCGTCCACTTCCTCCACTTTTATCACATTGAATTTTTCGCTAATGCTAACATCCTTATTCATATTACTATTACTACTACTATTGTTGTTGCTGTTGTTGTTATTATTATTAAACACGGTGTTGTTGTTGTTGTTATTATTATTAGAACGGTGGTGGTTGTGCTGATGATTAGCGTGTCGCAACGGCTGCTCATCGCAGATCTCCTGCTTCAGCTCCAGCTCCGCTTGCTCTGCGGGCTGCTGTAGCTGCAACTGCTGCTGCTGCTTCTCCACACTCGTCGCCTCATCTGCCATTGGCAACTCTGCGCTCTGCGCCGGCTTCGTTGTTGTCGCCTGCAGTGCGAGCGCCAAACGTTGCAAATAAGCTCGGGGCAGCGGACACAGCGGCAGGGGCATAGCCTCGTCCGTGTTGTTGCCACCAACCACATCGCTTTCGATGGTGGCACTCTTGAGACGCTTGGCGGCATTAAGTTCTCGCAGCTGCTGCTTTTTGCGTCGCAGGCGACGGCGTTTCATGCGCATATCGTAGGAATTTTGTGGCAACGTCACCGCTGAGCTGTAGACGCTTAGACG
This sequence comes from Drosophila mimica, assembly GCA_037043585.1. Lineage (NCBI taxonomy): Eukaryota > Metazoa > Arthropoda > Insecta > Diptera > Drosophilidae > Drosophila > Drosophila mimica. The sequence continues at coordinate 69,858 of JBAMBE010000325.1, read as the reverse complement.
TGACACATTCTCATCCTCTGTGCACAGCTCATCCTCTTCCTCATTGTCTTCCTCCTCCTCCTCCTCCAACGCCTCCTCCTTGTCCTCACCCGGCTGCTTCTGCTGCTGCTGTTGATCTTCCTTGGACAGCAATGTCTGCTCACTGCTATCTGTTGGCTCGATCTTGAGCTGCAGTTCAGGTGTTGCGGCATTTCCGCCACTGTCCGCATTGCACGTGGGCAAATCGACGACGGTTGGCGGGGAGCAGGGCTTGGATAGCAGCAATTGTTGTTGTTGCTGCTGGTGTTTCAGTGGCTTGCCGCTCTTCACAACACTCTCCAGCACCGTGTAGTCGAACTGAGACCACAGATCGTCGTACCGACTGCTGGCCCGGTCAAGCAGCACACGTCCACCTCGCCCCAGACGCCGTCGCGCAAATCCAATGCAGCGTGGCCTGCGAGCAAATAAATATAAATTAGGATTAGCAATTTTGAAATGAGATATCTAAAATATTACAGCGCACCTGATATAGTTGACAGAGGTGAGCGTGTAGCGGTATTTTGCCTCAGGCCCAATTGCCGCACCGGGCGGCGCTTCCTCCTCACCGTTTTCATCGGGCAACTCCCAAGGCCAGCGGCCCTCTTGAGCTCCTCGCATCTGTTGTTGAAATTGATGAAATAAGGAACATTCATTAACAATGGTTTAAAAAAGTGTGGTTAATGGAGATATTTTGTGCCCTCTTCAGGGTCTATAGCTCTTCCATCAATTCCAATTCCTGCACGAATCCTTGTCGGGTTACCGAGTTTAAAACACTTTTCCCTAGCTCACTACATTTTTTTCTAGTTAAGGAGACGCTATGATCAGTTATGCTTTGAGAATTCTTTCCTATTTTCAGTTTAGTAAACATAGTAAGATGATGGCTTAACAGTCACGAATCTTAGAATCTTAATAAACTACTTCAAATATACTTCAGTCTATGCATAGCTAACATTCTCTAGTTTAAATATATATATATGCTTACCCGCAGGTAATTACAGCTGGTCTTGCGTCTAAATGCAAACGGCGCCTCCTCCTCGCTCTCGGAGCCCAGCTTGTTGCCATTCTGAGCGCCGACACCGCCGAGATAGTCCTCCTCCTCGCTGTCCACATTCGACTCGATGGCTGCTGGCGATGCGCTCTGGCGATGCAGATGATGCAAATGGGACAGATGCGCCGGCGAAACACCCGACGCTGACGACGCCAGTCCACCAAGTCCTGGCAAATACTGTTGTTGCTGCTGCTGTTGATGCTGCTGCTGTTGATGATGATGCAGCTGCTGCTGTTGCTGCTGCAGTTGCTTCTCGCGCGGCAATTTATGTTTGCGCTTCTTGTACGGCCGTTTCTCTTTGCGACTGCTGCTCCCATTGCCACTGCCAGCGCTGATGCCATCTGCAAAGATTACAATATAATGAGAAATGCGTGTGTTTATTGCTGATCCACCACTTACCCATTGTCAAGCCCGACGAGGTCAGGTACCCCGCAGACCCGTAAACCGAGTTGCTGTTGCCCGCCGCTGCCAATACACCTGGCGGCAGTACACCGCCGGCGGCCAGCAAAGCACCCGTCGCATTCGTTCCGGCTGCCGTTGCGCCTTGTGAGTATTGATTCGTATACAATGAATTATAAACGGGTCTGCAAAAGATTAAAAAAAATTCAATTAGCATCAATAATAGGCATTCATAATTTTAAGTAAACAAAAGTTAATGAAGTACAACTCTTAAATTAAAATTTAAGCTATGTTCTCTAATCATATCCCATTCATTTGAAACGCACCTCGAGTTCTTGTATTGGGCATTGAGCTCCGAGTAGACAGCACCGTTAAAGTCGCGCATTTCGACGCGCTTCTCAAAGATGTTGACCGTCGTCTTGAGATGATCGCGCTTCGTCTCCTCGCGCTGACGAACCATCTCCAGTATTGTTGTGGCACGCTGCAGGTCGCGTCTGTTGCGCATGCGGAAAATAACATGTGCTAATTAATTGCAAGCACATAAATTGAGATTTCAATTTGTAATTACCGCAGCTTGAGCATCTTCTCGTAGGAGGCTTCGTCGTTCTTGCGGTTCTTTCGTGTCTGCATTTTCTCAGTTCGCCGTCGAAACGCCAGATACGGATTATTGGAGCTCGCCCCAGGTCGACTCTCCGTCTTAACGATGAGTATCAGCGGATGTTGCTATAGGAGTGTACAAATTGCAAACGGTTATTGTATTGTATTCCTTGTGACTATTTTGGTCTTACCGTCTTGAGTCGCTTGTTCAGCCAATAGTCGTACACCGATATGCTGGTCTCATCGTCCAGATTGAGCAACGTTTTGGCCTCGTTGAGCGTGACGACCGTTTGCCCGGAGCTCTTCTCCAGCCGATCCATCATCTGTTCGAATCGCAGCTCGGTCAGCTGCAGTCGCTGCTGCTGAGTCAGCCAATCCTTGTCTGCAATGTCCATATCATAGTCCGGCACCTCCGTGTCCAAGCCAAGCGCTACAAATTGATATTGATTAGTATTTGAGTGATTTAATAGTTTAATGTTTGAATCTTACGCTGCATGTGAATCATTTGGCGGGGCATTTTGTAGTCGGGCGGATAGTATGCATCGAAGAAGGGCTGATCCGTCTGCAGCACCTCCGGCGTGGGTATGATGAGGCCCGTGCAAATGGCTCGCTGTAGATGATGCTCCTGTTTGGTGACGAGTGGAAATGTGTATATCAGTTACATATGCTCAACTTGTATAATTAGGTTTGGGATTTGGGGTTTGCCACTCACCGACTCTTCCTCTTTCTCCATGCCACTGGGCATTTGTGGCACGGCTCGATTAATCGCCGAATACTCTGGCAAATCCGGGAGCTCCTCGGACAAGTAGATCGGCATCTGCTTAGACGGATCCAAGTGGCGTGCTCTAAACGATAGTTTCGACATTTTGTTGGATGTGGATGTGGGTTGGGTGTAGTTGTGTGGAACGTTTAACAGCTAAATGTGTGTGTGGAATTCTTTGCTTGTTGTTGTCTGATTAATAATGTTGCTGATGTTGTTGTTGCTGCTGGTGTTTTTGCTGTTGTAGTTGTAGGTGGTAGATGGTATATGGAAAGGCTTTTAAGTTGACGCTACTGACGCTCTGATGTAGTGGCAACTGCCAATGCCAATGGCAGATCCCCCAACAATCAGTGGCAACGACAACTGCAACGGATTCCTACAACGGCGATTCCTTGCTGCTGTTGCTGCTTCTGGTGCTCCTGCTACTGCTTTAGCTTGACACGAGCTTTCTTCTAAGAGTTTCGTTGTTCTCGTTGTTGCTGTTGCTAGCCTCGCAAATGAAGCGTCTATGGATGGAGGAGATATGCTGCTCTTGGGCGTATGCAACGGCGTCAATCTTAACGCCGAACGAGTCTTATTTGTTGTGGTTACTGTTGCTGCTGTGTTTGACTGCTGCACTGCCTCCGACTGAGCACCGGGGCTGCGGTGGCAATGGCTGCTTTGCCAGCTAATATACGCAGCCCCTGTGCCCACTGCTTCCGTTCTCTTGCTGTTGTTGTTGCTGTTATTGTTGCTACTGTAGTTTGTTGCTGCTTTTCTTTTATTGTTGTTGCTGTGTTTGTGGTTGCTGGCAGTTGCTACTGCTGTATAAATAGGCGAGTCCAACGTAACTGTTGGCCTACAACTCCTTGTTGCTCCTTTTGCTGCTGTTGCTGGGTTGCTTCCTCTGCTGCTGCTACTGCTGCTGCTGCTGCTGTTGCCGTCGTCTTCTGTTGCTGCTGTTGCTGCCAGCTGCTGCTGCTGTTGTCGTCGTCGTCGTCGTTGCTCGTTGTATGCGACGAACAGCGTTGAGAGCAACAACAGGGCCAAGGATGTGATTAGTTTATTGCAATTACGACGACAACGCAGTGGTAGCAACAACAATAACGAGTGCAGCAATTGTGTCGACGACATTTTTCACGTTGAAATCGAAAAAATTATGTGAATTGGCATAATTACGTTGATCAAATTTGCACATTTCAGTTCATCTTTAATTCTTAATAGTGTTTGTTTTTTTTATTTATTATTATTTACTATTATTATTATTTGTATTGATGTTATTGTTGACGATTTCCAGTTGCCGGTTTTGTTTTAAGCTTTGTTTCGTTTACAATTATTGTTAGTTGCTGCAGTTGATATAAATCTGCAAAAATGCCATAAATAGAAACTTAGTAAACAAGTCACGCAGACACGCACGAACACATATAAATAAATATTCAAAGACTGGAAGAAAAAAAAAAGGAAACAAAGCGAGCGCGGGAAAAATAATTGATAGTTTTGGCAACTGCAACACATTTACATATATATACACACACGAACACAAATGCAGTCTCTAAACAATAAACAAATCACACACACACAAGGCACGCATTATTTTGTTATTGTCTGACGCGTTTTTGTACATGATGAATCATTCCCACATTTCTTTTTGAACGCAATTCGCTCAGTCTGCGTATGTGTGTGTGAATAACAATAGAAAGAAAAAGAGTGCCGAAGAAAACACGAAAGAATTTGCGGTTGTTTTCAAAGCGCACTCAACAAAAAACAAAAAAAATCACACAACAAAATATGCAAAATCACAATGAAGGCGAAAAGAGATAGAAGCAGAAAAAGCCGCGCCGCCGATGCGAGCGTAAAAAAGGCGGCATAAACAAACACACACGCGGCGAGTTCGCCCAAAACAAATGCGGCGAATTGCACGAAGAAAAACACGAAGCCCATCCGCAAAATACGATGAAAAAAAAAACCGTAGCACTCTTCATGTGGGTTTTGTTTTTCGCAAATAATCGCTAAAGCATTAAGATTTTCTTGCCGCCATATATTTTGTAGAGCTTGCATTAATTTTTAACGCACTTTACCGCGTTTTTCACACACTTGAACGCACAATTTTGTTGATAATTCGCTGAAAAATTTACACAAATTTCACGAATTTTGCGTATAGCGTGGTTTTGCTGGAAGCAGTAATGGCGGCCATAGCCGAAGACTAACGACGACGCATAGCATTCCCAGGCCGCGAATTGTTTGTTTGTGGCAACGGCGTTGCTTTAGCACGGCAGCTTCGGATTAACGATAACAATTAATTTGTACGCAATAAAAGAAATAAGCTACGAATGCATGCACAAAAAATAATCTAACACTACAATTAAATTATGTTGTTATTTTATTTGAGATTCACACTGAAAACAATAATTATCAATGAGGTAAACAACGGCGTTAATGACAATTAGTACGGCATAGAACTCTGCAACTCCGAAACGTGCACCAGTGCCGCCCTCTGGCGAGCTGCACTCGAAAAACAGGCAAAAGCAGCGAAAAGATTTTTTTTTCACAAACAAGAAAATCGATTTACATTTTTCACGCACATTCTTTTGCACTTAATTTGAGTTTGTAACTTCAGAAATGTGTGGAAATCATGTGCTTCCACTGTATTTTTGTTTTCCGTAGCGAATTTAGCAATATTTTGACAGTTTCGTCAACATAAACGTTTGTAATTGTTTTTCTTCGACGGACACGTTTTTACTTAATGGCGGGCGGCCATCACGAATTGATACTAAAGCATTTTCGGAGTCGAACGCTCGTTGCATTGCCTTGGAAATTATTTAGGGTAGCTCAAATTGTGTTGCACTCGATCAATTTAAATGGGGTTCGCGCTAAAAATTGCAAAAATTAATTTCAAATGGAATTCATACAATGGGAGCATGGTCAATCGGCTGCATATGTTCATAAATTGTTATTATTTTTCTTTGTTTGGTCAGCGGACAGCAAGGTGCCAGCGACTTAGTGATGGGAGCAACATCGTTTTAGCCATATATTGGTTCAACCGATTGGCAATGTACTCAGAATGTGAGACTGCTCTACTTGACGAACTTTCTGCTCACTTAACGTAGAATGCTCACGAAATGTATTTTGAATAATTTGGGTGGAATGCCTGTCTTGCTCTTTCTATAAATCTCGAAAAATCTACTTCACTGACATCGTCTTTTAAGGTTATCAGTGGTTTCATTTATCAAAACGTCTTCAATTAAATGTATTGCTATAAGGAAATAAACAAATAAACAAATTTTCCTTAAGATTATAGACCTCTGTTAATAACATTGCAAACAATGTTAGATTTAGGAGAGTGCTAACAATTTTTAACAGCACTTCATATTTTTGTGGCTGGAGTCTTGCTCTCTCCATCTAGCGTTCAGTGGGAAACATTGACAGTGCGCACTGAAGATTTATTTTCGAAAGAATGTTCATAGCAAACATCTTTTGTCAAGTGAACGTCATCGTCTCATACAATTCAGCTTTTGAATGCTGAATGAGACGGAAGGTGAAAGAAGAGAGTCTGTTAAATGCTCGAAGAGAGTCTGTTAAATGCTCATAAGCTAGGAAACTGATGATGAGAGAGCCCACAGAGAGACAGAGAGAAAGAAACAGAGTTAGAGAAGAAACGATTGGAGAGTTGTTCTGTTTTGTTGCATACAAATGCTTAAATACGCAAATGCACATGAATACGGCGAATTTCCAGCGAAGGATCAATATTGTAAATTCGCCGTGTCACCGTTTTCACGATGGACTTGATATTTGTTGCTGCTCGGAAAGAGAATCAAAGGACAGGAGAGGATTATTATGATGTTGTATTTACTGTTAGTTAAATTTACTTTTATTGTTCCCATCCACAAATGAAGAAAAGAGAGAAATTCACATTTTATGCGCTTTATTTGTAAATAATGAAAAATTATTGAAAGTTTTCACTTCCGGTTTCAAGCACTTTTCATCTTAGATTGTTTACTTAGATAATTGCTTGAGATAATTAACTTTATTTTAATGTGTGTGTTTCGAGGGTACATTAATTAATTTAACTTCATACATTGAAAAAAACTGTGTGTGTTTTCCATGTTTTGAACAGGCTAAGAATTATTCATTAAGTGATCCTTATTTTAGTTACAGATAAATATTAACGGTTTAAAAGCTGTTTTTTTTCTTCCGTTTTTTTTTTTGCTTTTGCGATTACATTTATAATGTTTAATACTAATACAGGGCTTAATTAGGAGTATCTCGAATTGGCTTGAGCAACAAAAAACTAAAAGTAAGCGTATTTATATTAAAAATATTTAATTGCTTAATATTGGAAGAACAAATAAAAAGCTTTATTTGGTGTTCGATTAGCTGCCACTCAAAAGCGATTTAAAAGCCTTTAAAGCTTTTCTTCTTCCTCTTATTCTTCTTCTTCAGCTTGTTCTTCTAAACTCCAACGATGATTCTGCAATTGTTGATGTTGTTGCTGATGTTGTGCTGATGCCCAAAGTTTTGTTGTTGTTGCTTTTGCTGCTGCTGCTGCTGCTGTTTGCTGTTGTTGCTTTGAATTCGCCGCAATTAGGACGTACACATTGGATACATACACAAGTGTGGCAGGCCCTGTGACAGAGTGCGCATGCATGCATTCACTCACACACACACGCACTCAGGCACGGGGTCCAACCGACTGGCATCAGTTGCTCGCAAATGTGCGTGCGCAGCTTGTCCACAATTGCGTGTATATGTGCATGTGTGTGTGAACATATACATAGATAAGTGCTGCAATTGTCGAGCAGCTGTCGCGCTCATTGCGGCTACTGTCATGGTATGCGATGGCGTACATGATGAAAAAATTTTAAGTCAGACAGTGGTGGCGTATGTGAAAAAGCACCATAGCGTATTACGGGGTAACGGGTAAAGGGTAACGGGTAAAGGGTAACGGGTAACGGGATAACCTAAGCATCTCCCCATGACGTGTGGAGAGTTTGCGGGAGAGCGAGAGAGAGCGCGACTGTTGTGCGAGAGAGCTTTTCGCCGATCGCAGGCGAAAAAGCCATGCCGCACACACAGTCTGGCGCTTGTGCAGCTTTATTTGTTACACACTCTGACTGATGTATGTAAAAGAAAAAGATAGCGATATAGCGAGAGAGAGACAGACAAAGCGATTTGTTGCTGAGATGAATTGAGCTTATTATAAGGAACTGAGCGGAGGCCTTTGACTATGCTTGCCGTAATATGTGTGTGTGTGTGTGTTTATATAAGGCTGAGTGGGTTACGTGTGCAGTATTTATGAATGTGTGTGTGTGTTACGTTATTATTATGGTGCTTATCAAAACGATAGAAATTATAGCAGGAAATCATGATTGACACGTAGGCGAAAGCGCTTGGTCATAACGGGACTTGGGGATATGGTTCTCGGCATTTCTCAATGAACTCAACTCAAGCAAACTAAAACAAATCAAGAAACATAAAAAAGTATACAGTTAAGGAAATGTTGGCTTTTTCTTGTTCTCCGTTGTTATTTTTTCATAATTTTTTTCTTTTTTGTTTGTTGGTTTTTCTTTTACAATATTCAATAACCAATACCAATATTTGTGAAATGCTAAACTGCTATATTGGTAAAGTCTTTGATATTCATTTAGTGCTTTTTGTATTGTGAGGAATCTATGGAGCTTCGAATATGCCGCAAAATGGCGGACAAAAAACGGGACTTGAAATGGCATAAGATTCATTAAATACATATATAATTTGAAACGCGCCTAATATCATAGCAAAAATTTACGATAGTTTTTTATGAGAACTGTGATGGGTTTTTGTTTGTTGTTGGCTAAGACTGAAACTGTATATTGTGCTTGTAGATCAGTAGTTAGTTTAGTGGCATTGTTTTATGTTTCTAATTTTGAGTGGATGGATATGCACTTGATACTTAAGAAACGGATCGAACATTCTAAATACCTAAATTAGTGGTTTTCAAAAAATTCACTTCTCTGTGTACGGTGAATATATAATATATATATATGTTATATATGTACATCTGTGATATCCCCATTCCAGTTACGAGTGCATATCTCATGTGGAACGTGTTGGAATTTAGATATATTGTTGCAGTTGCAGTTGCAGTTGTTGTTGTTGCTGTTTTTGTGGTAACTACAGAAAGTGTCTCTAGTAGAGTTCTATGTTTGTGAAGTATAGATTAGATTAAAAAGAGTTGTAAAGAAAACAGAGTTTTTGAGAATAGAAATATGTATACAGATAATGATAAAGTTTGGGAGAGATATTTATATATAAAGAGCGAGAGAGAGAGAGTAAGAAAGATTCAGAGAGAGATTGAGAGAGAGAGAGAGATGTTTAACTACAAAAAGTACTAAACTATAAATGATGTTTGTTTCTCGTTTTGTTTCTTGCACTAGAAATCTGTATCGATGCTTGGTGATTTCCCATTTCTTGTAATTGATGATCAAATAAATTTCAGTTTTTTTTTTTGTTGAAAAACTTGAGAACGCATTAACTTTCAATCAAATACTTGGGCATAAGAATATTGTCCACATTCACAAACCAAAGTTGGTTAGATATTTATGTATATATATTTAAATGTATATAGTATATATACTTGTATGCATATTGTATGTATTGTATATATAGAGTCAAATAAACCAACATACCACAAAATCAATGTTAAATACAACGCAAAACTAAACTATACAAAAACCAAAACAAGTATCGATAATCTCTGGGATGTGTTGTGGTTAAGAGAGAGTACTTTATTATAGTGCATGTACATAACTAGATCGAGATATATGTGTCTCCGTTGAACCGTCGTTGGACTCTGGATCAGGGCGAGCGAGCGAGTTGAGAAAAAAGTTGCAGGTGCAGAAAAGGAAATGCTTGGCATAACTTACCTTGTGGGGGGCGGGGGGATTATAACTAGGCTAAATGTTTTAACATTTTAACATGCGTCACGCTTGGACGGAGCTGAACAGTTTGAACTTTGAACTTGAACTTGAAAGCATGTCCTAGTAGCAGCAAGTTAGTTAGTAACTAAAGCCAGCACTAAGTATATATGCATATAAATAAATATATGTATATTACAGATGAAAGGTGCAGTTGAGCCAAAAAATAGTTGATTCAAAAGGTGATTTAAGAGTTATATAGGTGATTGAGAGAGACAGAAAGAAAGAGAGAGAGAGAGATAGAAGTAAAGTACATAAGAGTATATATATAGCAAATACATAAGCATACATATGTAGCATGTATGTAGTAAAAATGTTTATTATTAATTTCCGATTAGCCAATTTTCTATTACAATAGAATACAAATGAAAATTCGAATTGTTCATTACGCCTAGGAATACAAATTCAACTTGTCATAATTATGTAGTTGTATATATAATTATCAAATGAAATCAAAAGCTACATTTTTAACAATATAACATGTGTGTAAAGTACATAAATGATTTGAGGTTTTGGTATTTAAAAACTATCACTAGCATGAATAACAAATTAAGAGCAACATAGTCGCAATCAGACCGACTATAGAAATACCCTCTACACAGTTTCCTATCCCATTATTCAAACTGAAAGCTATTTTTTTTATTACTAGGTATTCTTTCTATTCTTGTTGATCAGACGAACGATAATGGCAACGATTTATCGAGGCATATAGAAAATCTGTGTAAAGGGGATTTTTTTATTTTTGGATTTTGGACTACTTACGGGCTAATTATCACTTGTTGAAAGAGAAACTAAACAAACAATGAAAATGATTGAAATATTCTTTATACAGAGCTAAAAGCAACTACTTGGACATAATTAACATAAATTCATAATTTGTGTCTTGTCTACTCCTGGAGCTGTCTAGAGTAGTAATTGTGATATGATATTGGACATATAGATCATATATAGCTTAACGATTAGGAATTAGATGTTCTTGACTTTTGGAATCAACATGATGAGCAAAATTTCATTTGAGTTTTCAATGCGGCAATTGACAAGCTTTCATCAGACTTGACTATTGCACAATACTTTTCCTTTTCCTTTTCCACATCGCGATAACCGTTACAGGGGGTGAGGGTGCACACTGACATACTACTACTATAGTATATATATATATATATATATATATATGTATCGTATGTGTATATATACAGAACAGAAATTTATACAATTGCTTATGCCTAGTGTTCCGAGTGACTTATTAAGCTTACTTATGAATAGAGTATGATTGATGTGTGCTTAACTCATTTCATAAATATATATATTCTATATATAAATTTATTTATTAATTTTTTTTGTTGAATTTTCTTCTTTTTTTTTTTGGTATGTGTGGAAAACTCTCTATAAATGTAAGTAACAAAATGTAATGAAATGTTTGAACTACAAATACGAGTACCTACTTAAGCGCTACATGCTTTAGCATTAACAACATGCATTCCAAATATGTGTGTGTGTGTGTGTGTGTGTGTGTGTGTGTGTGTGTGTGTGGGTGTGTGGTGTGTGTGGTTCAGTATCGATCGAGAGTACTTTCGAGTATCAAACATTCCAAGTAGTATGCAGTAGTAGTAGTATTAGTATTAGTAGTAGTAGTATGCAGTTATAGTATTAGTATATAGTAAGTTGTACGTATATAGATTCATGTATGCAACATCTGACAAGGTGCAACAAAACGCGCATTTCATTTTCATTTCATTTTCATTTGCATTCATTTTTGAATTGTTGTTCGATTTTGTCGTATGCAGAATGCAGCACTTCTTTTTGTGGAAGTTTCTTGTATGCATATATATATATATATATATATATATATATATATATATATGTATATATTATATATAATGTGTGTGTGCAGTCAAAACTTTTCGATCTACTTGTAGCAATGTTAGTATTCGATTAATAACTGTGCTTGCAGAATGAAAATCAACTTCGATTAATCACAAAGTTCGACTACGAAACAATTTCAAGTTACGTGTTAATGTTTATGTATGTGTGTGTGTGTGTTAGCCATGATCTCTTACGAATATGTCTCTGTTATCTGTATGTACTTTTAACCGCTTCTAGGGGACTTAACGAATGTGTCTGTGTTTGTTATTATTATTGTTTGTTTGTTTGTTTGTTTGTTTGTTATTGTTGATAATCTATCTGTGCACAAATTGTTGTAGGAGCAGTTTTAGCCATGGCGTTAGGATGATTATGAGATGGTTGTAACCCTTTGCGAATGAGTATAAACTTTTACTAGAATTGCACATATCTTCCTCACAAAAGCACATATGTCCATTGCCTGAACTTTCCATCATGCACACGTGATCGACCATGAATAAATTGATTTGTAATTGTGACGTACACATGCGTCGCACCACCTCGTAGGCTGCAAGACAAACGACAGAAGAGCATACAGAAAATACACTGACAAAAATGCACAAAAAACCTCCCCCTCCTAATTCTTATTCATTTTATTCAATCTCTATTTTTGATTCGAAATTAAACAATGGAAACTGGAGAATCGCAAACATTTAATTAAAAACCACTTTCAGCATCCAATATTTCTAGAATAGGAATCAATTCATAACATTTACTGGAATCGAATTAGATGTTTGTTTACCAGACATAAACCAAAAAGTGAACTGGAATCGAAATTAACCTATTCAAATTTGAGAATCTGAAGGTAAATTTGATTTTTCCTGATAGAAATCGATAGTTAATCGATATTAATCAAAGTGAATCGCGATTTAATTTAATTATCTGCATCATTCTCTGTTTTTTGTATTGTGTAAAAAAAGTAGATAAAAAATGTTGAACTGAGAAATTATTAATAAACTTTCCACTTATGTAAAGAGTTCTAAAACCCTAGCTTCCTCCCGACTACGCTTTAGGCCCCTTGCAATCTCTAAAAATACCATCAGATGCCACAAGGATGCACATGCGGCATCTTGAGACTTTTTTGTATACCTTCAATTGAGACTTACGTGATCTCTGGTGTCGCACCATTTTCACACAGCAGCCGTTGCAGGTCATGAGGGGGGGCTGATCGCGCGGCAGGGCCGTGTAGTTGAAGGGGTCCTTGCAACGTGCATCCGTCCACGAATCGCACTCATAGCAGTAAATGGAACGCGCTGCAGTATAAAGCACAATAAATATATTACAATTGGAACAGTGAAGCACTTTTAAAACGGATTTGCCCAAGACTACCCGACTAAGCGCCAGGCAATCGCAAGAACCTACATATATTTTTATATATAATAAATTGATCTGTACAAAAGCAGTTACTATACTATATATAGGCCATAATGTACACAAGCATGCAGTTAACAAAATGCAGTCAACGTGAAAAGCAGAACAACAAAACAAATCAAATAAGAATTGTCTACATTTTTTTGTAGTGTAAGATTTCTTGCATTTTAAGAGACCAAAATGTGTTCAATTCTAAATGGGATTAATTAATTAATTAAACTAATAATTAAAAATAATAATTTTAATATCTACATAACTAAATAGTTTTCTCAATTGTTACTTGTTGATAACTAAAACAATATTTGTGTTTAACAAATTGAGTCCGACTGCAAATCGGAAAACTACGTGTGGAAAACTCAAGAGTGTATTATAATGAGGGGACTTCTAAAAGTCTATATATTCTTGTTATCAACTCACATTCAATTATAATCGGAATTTAATATTGCAGCTCATTCAATTTTCGATTAATTTAAAAACAAAGTGACTAACTTGAAGTGCTTCAACAAAGTAAACTAACTGAGTGCAAAAAACCAGACGTGCAATTGAAAAATTGTATGAAAAATCATTTTTGTTTTTAAGGATAACGAATGTTGCTTAAAATACACATTGAACACACACACATACATACATACATACAAACACATACATACACACATACAGAGAAACATATAGAAGAGATAAATAGTTGTAGTTGCAAAGTAGAAAAAGAATAAGGATGGCGTCATGAGGTCAAACGATTTGTGGAAGGACATGTGAATATCCTTTTTGGTGCCAGCTGAGGCGAGTTTTTTTTTGTTTTTTTTTTGGAGGGGTCTTTAAATATGTATAGTTTAAACCAGGGTGTCAAATTTTACTAATTTATTTTATTTTATTTTCTTTTATAATTTAAATGGAATTTCGGAATTTCTGAATTTCAATCTGCTAACAGTTTTTGACTTGACAGCCTGGTTAAAACATAAATAATTTGTGCTAAATATGAAATATATTTGCTAGTCAGGAATGAGTCAGCTTTGTTTGGCATAAATCAAAAGAGAGAAATGGGCAGGGCTGAGATTGAAATTAAATTTAGTAGGTAAATTGAAAAAACATTTATAGTCAAATTGCATTGAGTAATCAGCGAGACTTTTTGGGAACATAATGCCGATAAAGAAAAACGTTCTGGATTGTATATATTTTTGTGTTCGGTCAGTTTGAGTTGAGTTTGGCCAATGAAAAAACGTCACAATTCGAATATACATCAAATTTATGCATGACTTTTGTGTTCATTAATAATTTAATTAAGTTCATTGTTTGGTTTTTGTTTTTGGTTTGGTTTTGGTTTTTTCTTGTTTGCAAAAAGGTTATTTTATAAGTATGTATATTTAAGCATTTGTATATAGGCAGAGAGGATCAATGGATTCATACTTTGACATTCGGCTGAGGCTGATGGAATCCATACGAAAGTCAGAAATCCAAATATGGCTGCAAATAAACAATAAAAGGAAGAGCAAAGTAGAACACAGGATGATGGTAATGATGAAGTTCAACAGTTGCATGAAAATGGTACTCGGGAAAGGCCAAATAAGACAGACAAAGTGGACGGGACCGACATGACCGACCACATCCAGCCAGCCAATGAAATGGGAACTGGTTTGGAAATCAGATTTTGAATATGTTCACTTTGGAATTCTCAACTTGTAGAAAGAAGTTAGTTAGGCAAAATGATATTTTATAATTTAGTTAGTTATGTAGTATCTGTAGGATCTGTGAGACTTTCTCCCATTCCATGGCAACTGGCTGTGCATGCCGGAAAGGAAAGGACTTGGACAGGAGTTATACAAGGGACAGGACTTATAAGGGATGCGCGCCACACACAATAAAAAACACACACAGTTAGGAAAACCTCACCTACGAACATAATTAACGAGTGTAGACAGATAGAGAGGGAGAGACAGAGAGAAAGAGTGAGTGAGTGAAAGTGAGAGAGAGAAAGGGAGAACAGCTGTCGGAGAATGGGGAATTTTTAACACACACAGTTTTTGTTTTTTCTTTTGTGAAACAGTTACGCTTATAGTTTTATATTTATATATAGATAGCTATACAGATTGATTGATTGATTGATTGATTGATTGTTGATAATGCATTTGTACAGTGTGTTCTTTCCTTCACTTTACAACAATGTATGCAAGACATGATGCGAGAACGAGACGACACATTTGTGGCAATCGCAGGACGTGTGCGTGTGTGTCTCTGTGTGTGCGTGTGTGTTTCTTGGTTGGTTGGTTGGTTGAAATGTGGCCAAATTGTCTAAGGACGACTCTCAAGTACAGAGTAGTCGAAACGTACCAAAAAAACTTAACCAAAACTTAACTCATGTTCCATTTACGAGTATTACGAGTAGTTTTTTACAAGGGGTGGGTGGGTTTTTTAGTCTTAGCCTTAAATCTGCTCTGTGCACCCTTGCAGAGTATCTAAAACTTAAATTTACGTGTTAATTATACTTTATTTATGTCTATATGCATATATATATGAACTTGAACGATCTTTAATTTTTACATGACTTGAAACAAATTAATTGTTTTACTTCTTTTTTAATGTAAATATTTTCAAACTTGTAGCTGATAATCAAATCTACTGCAAGGGTGGTTTAAGCCAGATAAAATGTATTTTTTAAATTGGTTTTAGTACGAGTACATAACTAAATAATATACACAATTTGTTTAGTACAAACGCAAAAAGTATTCGAAAAAAAAGAAAAAATTAAAATCAAATGCAAAACGGAAACAGAAACAAACGACGCAAAATTCTGAAACAAAACTAAAACTTACTTGGAAAACAATTATCAGCCGTACCGAATTTTGCCAATGCCAAAATAACTTTTTGTACAATTTTTTTATATTTTTTATTTTGTTTTGTTTTGTTTTGTTTTACATAGAGAAAATAAATTGTGAAATAAAATTAATTATTTAAATCAATCGAAATATATTCCAGCTAATTGATAATAACAAATAACCCGTACTCTATTCACTCAATAAGCCCTTTACAATGTTTATATATTTGTTGTTGTTGTTGTTCTTATTGTTGTTATTGTTTTTTTTTTGTGCGATTCTTTCTTGTTTGTTTATTAGCATGTCACATCGCACTTCGCTGAGGCAGTCTGTGAATGTGGATATGGCGCATATATCTATATATATATGTATGTATGTATCGCCAGAGATTGTCCGGCTATTTTTGGTACACTTCACACATTCTATATTGGTCCACGATTAATTGTGAAAACACAAATTATGAACTGCCTGTTTCCACAATTTTTGATAACTAGTTCGAATTTGGCTCATAAACAATCTTCGCTGTGCTCTTTGTTTTTTTTTTCGTGGCGATTCGATTGAGCTAATAAAATTCGATGGGGGCCCATAAAGCAGCTGCTTTGTTTTGTTACATTAATATACAAATCACACACAAATCATCAACGGATTTGGCCCAAACGGCGATTTCTTACCTGCCAAGGTGAGCAGCCCTTTCCCGGCTGCATTTGCTTTAGTCCACATCTTGTCTGGAAAGCTCAATCCGCACTTCTATAAGCAAAATATATAGTTATGTAAAAACATATATATGTATATATATATATATATATACGAGTATATATTTATATATATATATATATGTATAGCGTACCTCGATTTGATAATGATTCTGCGTGAAAGTTTAAAAGGCCGTTTCGGCATAGAAGTGATGCAACTTCATAACTCCCTGGTTATAACTTGGTCATCTTCATAACTGCAAACGAAAAGATGTATCTATTTAAATAATTAATCCATCTCGACTCTTATTAACTGATTAATCCATTAAGTTCTTGTATTTCGCCAAAGAGTAAACAATTTTTATTCAATTCCGCATTGTTGCTATTAAAAGTTAATTGCTTTTGCCACAAACGAATCGAATACTTAGTAATAGATTTTAAATTATTTAGATAAATTGACGTGAAAACATGTGTTTTGTGTGGGTGATTTTAATTGAAAATATAAAAATAAACATAGTTTCCACGAAAATTTAATGAAACGAAAAAGTGATTTTCCTCGTACCGAGTTCTAAATGCTCTAAGGATGATTGCGACAATTAAAGAGTTCATTAGAAGTATCTAATATTGCTTTAAGAGAGTATAAACAAAAGTACACTTGAACAAATATGTTCTAGGCTAATATATATGTATTATAGAAATTTACTGGATAATTGGACACATTTATGAGCCATTAATTTAGCCCAAAAGCCAAAGCGATTATTATCAAATTTCCTCCTTACTTGCCACTACTAACATAAATATATATATAGATGATTGTATATATTATATATATATATTTATGTTTGCATAGTAAACTAATAATAGCCACTCATAACCTCTAATATGTGTTCTAGGTCAATGTGTGAGAGACCCAAGTAAGGGCTGTTGCTGCTGCTGCTGCCACCGATGTCAAATTGAGTGTGTGGCAAATCACTTGAGTGTGTGTGAGTTCAATGAAAGTGAACATATAGATATGTATAAATTTATATATAGTATATTTATGCAGTCGATACACATGTGTGCCAACTATTTTGACTTGTTGTTTAAGTTAACATAAGATTCTCTTGCAAATTTCAAACTAACTTTGGCAAAGTGTCAACTGACAAATCGAAGAAGAGCAAAAGAATGTCGCACATTTGTTTTATTGACAGTTTTTAGGTTAAGGCTTAAGCTTTTAATAGCCACTCGGAATTGTTCTATTGATTCGATGGACTGTGTTGTGTTTTATTAGTTTAGACGACAGCGTTTGATTTATGGGGCAACAAGTGTGCGTCTGGCTGCAAGCATTTAATAAGTGGCAGCTACGGGATATGTAAGTGTTAATATTTAGCGAAGCGTATGATTAGCAAAGTGCTTTAATTGTTTAGTGCAGTCAAGTGTTTGTTATTGCCGGTTATTAAGAAAGTCCCACACAGCTGAGAGGCAGACAGATAGAGAGAGCGAGAGAGAGAGGCGTGCTAAGGAAAATAGAGCAAGGAGAAGCAATGTAAACAACACACGCACACAACAACAGTCCGCTCTCTCTCTAGCTGTGTCGTTCTCTTCGTTGCTCTCTTTGTCGCTTGCTCTCACTCTTTCACAGTTAGCGTGGCTGCGTGTTCCTTATGGCTCCCTTTCTCGCACGCAGCTGCAGCTGAAATTAACTTTTTGCTTCTGTTTTTATTTTCTATTTTTTTTTATTTTTATGACATTTTAGATGGCAGGGCAGATAAATGAAAGTTTAATTACCTTTTTGCACTAGCCACAGGACTTATGACTTATATATGTATGTATATAAAACACTGATTCAACACTGGTCGTCTGTCCTGCAGGCCGTCGTCTCAGAGGTCACGCGCAGGTGTTTGTTTCATAATATGTAAGTAGAAATCGATTTAGCACCGACCAAAGTGGGCCAACAACTCAGAAACTAATGCAATTTATGCTCGCATTCATTTTGCCCGTTTTCTTTTGCCGTTGCGGGCGACATTCTTGATTTATATTTTTCTTTTTTTTACAACTTATTTTTTATTTTATTTTATTTTTTTATGTTTACAAGGCTAATGGTTGGCTTTATTTTTTGTTGTTTCGTATTGATTGGTTTTGCTTGTTTGCAGCACACACAACACAACGTTAACTTTGCAATATTTATTATTCACTCGATTTGTATATGTAAATAAATATATGTATGTGTATATTTAATTTAACAAATTCATTCTGCGATTTGTGTGAGCTTCGTTAGTTTAGTTATTTATCATTTGAAGTGTCGAGCGACGAACGTGGGAGGTTGTATCTTTTATGCTAACTAAGCAGCCAACACGCAACAACATCAACTGAACTGAGGCAATGCGCCAAACTTTTCATTTTCCTTGCGCTTCTCGCGACTTTGGCGCATCTCATTTCTTGGGCTATTTTCCAGCACTGTTTGACTGTGCGTGTGTCTGTGTGTTTGTGTGTGTATTCTGCTGGCGCCAAACTTTGTGCAGTGCTCTTAAGTGCCGCACAAAGCTTGCGCGATGAGCTTTTCAACGGCACTTTATTCAAATTTATGCCTAAAAAATCCTGGCTAAGTTTATTTATTTGATTTAATTTTTATTATGAACTCACGTGTAGTTTTTGTGTTTTTGTGTTAAGCACAGCTTACATTTAACAGGTATTAGTTTATAAAAATGATTTCGCATAAATAAATACATAAATACATCGTACATACAAATATTAACATGTAATATGCACAAATTATTCAAGATTTTAACGAAACGGAATCAAGACAAGGAATCATCAATGATCGCATTTTCCATTTCAATTCTTGTGAGCATTTGAATTGGACTCGCAGGACTCGAGTTGCCTTGTGTTGTTGGGTGTGTTTGTGGTGTGTGATGTGGTGTGTGTTGGCTATAATAATCAGCGAATATGAGCAATGTGCAGTTTCCCTCTCTCCCCACTCTACTGTCTTAGGCAAAGTCGCGGGATCCTTCCAGTTTGCGCAGCTGTGTGAAATGTGAAAGAGAATCGAGATATTTAATGGAATCCAATTTGTTGCTGCATGTGGCATTTTCAATGTGGTATTTACAATGAGTGTTTTTTGTGAGTGCATGAATGTATGTGCGTTTTTGTCTGTGTGTGTGTGTGTGTGTGATTTCAATAGAAACTCTTATCGTGCCAAGCCGCAAAAGCTCTCACCTCACGTTCGTCGGCATGTGTGCGATATTTCTCAGCGGATTCGCTGCTCTTCGCTGGCGCCTTTGCCTCCAGCACCTGGGTGTAGAGCAGGGCAGCTGTCACACCGCCCAGCACCGGTCCCACCCAGTACACCCAATGGGCGTCCCAGTTGTCGGTGGCAAAGGCTGTGCCCACTGTGCGAGCCGGATTCATGCTGGCGCCCGTATAGCGAATGGTGCCCAGGTGACCCAAGGTGACCGCCATGCCAATGGCCAGCGGAGCAGTGTATCTCGAGTCCGGCTTGTGGGCATCGCAGGCACCGAACACGGTCAACACAAGCACCAAGCCGAGGAAGAACTCAATGCCCAGTCCCTGGAGCTCACTGATATTATCGGCCAGCGTAGTGTGGCCCAATCCGTTGTAATAGCTCGAGTCAAGCAGAATCTGCAAAGAGGAGGAGAACAAGCCATGTTTAGATTTAAGATTTTACTGAATTGATTTATATTCCTGGACAGAAGAAGACATTCATTAGTCGGAATCTTCATTATCTTAAATAAGTCACTTATTTTTGTACTTATTATAATCATTTTCACTATTAAGAAATCCACTTCGTAATTAAAGAAAATATTACAATTGTTTTTTAATTATTTTTAATTTTAATTAAATCGCAAACTCACCTTGACGGCTGCTGTGCCGGCAATCGCACCCAGACACTGGAACACAATATAGAAGACAGCGCGAAGGACGCTAATCCTGCCTGCTACCAACATGGCAACGGTAACAGCAGGATTAACATGACCTCCACTCAAATGGCCGACAATCTAAAAATTAAAATATATATGTTTCAAATATATATGTTGTTAACAACTCCACTCACAGTAATGGCCATGAAGACGCCCAGTCCAAAGGCCAGAGCCTTAAAGGTGCCATCCTGAGGCTGGGTGCAGGCGCCACAGGCGAAAAAGTTCAGGATCAGATTGCCAACGAATTCGCCGATGAGCGCCTGCCAGAGACGCAGATCCTTCGACTTGAACTCATTGAGGCCCAGCGAGTACTCGTATTTGCCCATCTTCTTCAGGTGACGATCAGCCAGACAATGAATCCACACACACACACTCACTGAAAGAAACAAGTGGCACATCCATAAATCCCAGACCATTAATTATGCACTCAACTTGGAAGTGGACAATTGTCAAACATGAGTCGTCGACACAAGTGAGCGATGACCGCATTTGAATGCAACTCTTAATAGGGGCATGACTATAAGACGAGTCAACCAGTCAACCAGTTGACACTAGGCAGAGCCACTGGAATGGTTAATGGTCGAATTAGAGTCGACGATGATAGCCACTTCCGTTGGATGACATCGTTGACAGCGGCACCTAATTGGCCATAGACTCTACCATCGCCAAATATAGAAAACTACATGCAGCAAATTAACTTGCAACGCAGCATTTACATATGGATTGTAATTAAATAAATCATTTTAAACAGAATCAAGAAATTGAAAATATTTATGCGCACTTAAGTTTTGTGAAACACGATTTCATTTTTAAAATCTATTTAAAAAATCTTTCTCCACTTGAAAACGTTTCCAAATTTTTTACTTACCGAATTCTGCAAAAACAATATATTTTTTGTGAATAGTTTGGCCTTCTGATAAATACCCTATTTATGTTCAAGCTCTATGCGAAAAAACCCTTTGGGGAGGGGGGAAAAGCTAATGCCTAATTTGAAAATGGAAACACGATTTTGTGTTGATTCACGTAAGGTTTTACCAAAAAAAAAAAAAACATCAACAAAAAGTAAAAAAAACAACAAAAGTTTTTATGAATAGGTACACAAAAAATACTACAATTAAAACTCGAAGCACGATTTTAAGTTAATTAATTTAAGAGTTTTATCTACAAGAAATCCAACTGGAGACGATTTCAAATATTGCACAACTTTGTTAAGACTGAACGGATTTTCAAAAACAAAAGCTTTCACGTACAAAGTGTATCCCGAAAAATGTACAAATTGTCCACTAAGTCAAAGAAAATTCAACTGAGTAAAATTCCATTCCTCAAAACTCAATTTAATTGTATTAATTAAGACTTAAGCTTACCACAAACTTACAGTCTTAAGAACCTAAAATTTTCCTTATCTCAAATTCCATTCCAGAGCATTGTAAAATTGTTTAGCAGAAGAAGTGCGAAACAAATAAATAATCATCTAAACAAACAAGTTATTTGCCAAATGAGGTCATAAAATCTGGCTAGATATTAAATGGCAAATATTGGCAAGAAAATAAAGGCTATAACAACAAAAAACGTAATTGAACTCGTGCCGCTTGATTCTGGGGATTAGCAATGACTTCTAGTTCTAGTTGGCCAAGGTAATTACTCAACTGGCTAACTGGTTAAGTGGTTGGCTGGCTATGGCCAGAACCACTGTTTACAGCTGCTTACATATTTGGCACAACTGTTAGCCAGAACAACAGAGCAACGCGGTCAAGAGCAGGCAGCCAACCCAAAAATGGGCTATAAGCAGTTGACCATGCCCCCCTCCCCAGATCAACAGACACAACAACAACAACAACAACAACTATTCTACCTATTTATTCAATATATTTATTCTAAACATTAATATCAATCAGTCATTATTCAATGTTGAATTTTTAATGAACTACTTTAGACTTTGCTAGTAATTTGTGTGTTTCTATTTTTAGTTATTTGACTTAATTTTTCTATTGCATCATAATACCCTGTAAGGTATTAAAAATAGGAATATATAAGAGTTAATAAGATATGTAAACAAATAAATCAAATACAAACAAAAGAGAATAAATAAATTTGAATAAATAAATTATTTAATAAAAATTGAAAATATGTTAATTAGATATTGTTTAATACTGATCATGACTGCTGGGTAACCTAGAGTCGAACCGATACTTCTCATCGATCTCATCGATCTCATCGATTCCTTGTGGTGCTTTCCGAGTACTTGCCACATAAATCAATATCATGTGAATGATTTCGAGTACTCGTTTCGTATCGATATCGAGTTCAATTGTTTGTTTGCGGGTCTCTTAATAGATATATGTTCATGGTGACATCTTGTTTGTGGTTCGCTATTAATTTATGTGCTGAATTGACAAATATATCTTAATTTAATTGACAGGCCCAAAAGCCAATAGCCGCACCTACAACTTTTTGACTCTCTGTTGACTCTACGCATTTCAAAGTCATTCGTCTATGCTGAGATCATAAAACAAAAGATTTGAATTGAATCTATTCTCGTTATGTTCTGACTCACATTGAAACAGGTTCTGTAAACGACAATACAATTAAATTTAAATTTTATGTTTTATTACCGATCGAACTTGATGTAAATAAAATCAAAACAAGAATTCGCTCCGAGTGTTTTTGTTTTGATTTATGGCTTAAGTTTCACGATTTTCAAACTTGTTTTTTGTTCAAAGACATTTCACATTTTCACATGTAAAAAACTATTATTCATCTAATGGGATTTTCATGCATCTAGTTAGCTTACTTTATTACCTGGAAGTTTATTACACATTTAATGAGTCGCCCAATTAAACACCTTATTATTCCCCAGCGACATTCCTGGCAAGATACATTTAACGGATTTGGCCAACACCTGCCTCAAAGTGCAATTAACACTTGAATTTGTGAAGTGGCATTCGAATAATAATAACAACAACAACAACAACAACAATGATAGCGTGTTCCAGTTGTAGCTATAATTATTAATCAGAAGAAGCTTATCTGGTAATGATTGGCTTTAACAAATAATGAAATCACACAGACTGATTAGAAACAATTGGGCTACCAAAGCCAAAGAATATCATTTTTTTGCAAAAACTGTAAACTGTGAATCAAAACCATATTCAATAATATTCTGTAATATTCCCGTTCGTGATATTTTCCACAAAATTTGCCATTTTACGTCAGGTCGAAATGTTTGCTCAACAAATTAGCACAAACGCTTCGAACAAGACACACAAATTAACTGAATTCTTGCACACAATGCAACCAAAGACGCCGCCGCCGTCGCCGTTGCCACAAAATACAGCAATAACAATAAAAATGCAAAAACATAAAGAAATATTTAAACTGCATTCTGACACCTCCACAAGTTCATTTCAAAACAATTCACAGCAAAAATATTCGATTACAAATTGCGTTTTTTTTTTGTAATTAAGATAAAATTATTCACACATTCAATTTATTCACGGAAACCGTCGCATTAAAGTTAATGAACTGTTGTTAACTTGAATAACAATTATTTAAACAAATAACTCATAAAATGCATTTGTTCATTTATATTTTAAGACGAGGTAATACATATGTATATATATTATATATATTTGACAAGTCAATGCCTCATAATGATGTCATCTAATGCATATGCTAATAAACATTTATCTAGATTCTAGAACATTTTCATTTGTAAATAAAAATGTATATTTTTGGTTTTCTAGTTTTTTCTCTCTCAATTGTCTGGCATAAAAAATTAAGTACTTTTTATTCTTTTGAAAAGATGAGGCAAGTGGTTAAGCGTAGGAGTCATTTAAATTGCAGAGCTGATCTAATGTCGGATGACTTTAATCAATTTAGCAATTCTTTCTATATATATATATATATAGTGTTACATTTGAGATCAGCCACGAAGAGTCCATTTCTGGCTTGTGATGACATGTTTTTGATATTATCACTCGCATTGCTCTATATAACAACTGTTGATATCATCAACATCGTCACTTAAGTAGAAATAAAACTCACTTAAACCTAAAATGGGCATTTGTATGCTTCGCCAGATGTTACTCACATTGAGATGGAGTCAGAGATTAAAAAAAAAAAAAATAGAAAATATAAAAAATATAAAGGCCAGAGCTATAAAGAAATGCTGGCTCAAAACCATTAAAACTATACCTATGTATTTATAATTCATTTGTTCATCTAATAGAGACGAAGCCTGGGTGATTAATGCCCTAATGATTAAGCCCTAATTAGCTACACAATAGGGCTCAACTATATTATGATTGTACAAATATAGGAATAATCTGCCTTTATACAAATAAATGTTCGCATCATTTCACGCATCGGCGCGCTTTAAAATAGGAGAAACATATATATGTATGTATATATTGTTTATATATATTTATATTATATATTTATATAAATAGTGTACGAGGGTGGTTTGATGAGTACCTGACCTTGACGCCAGATGGTGCCACTATTGCAATATGACGTGACTATCGTATAGTACATAAACCTAAACAGCCACAGTGAAAATTTCAGTCAAATCGGACTACATGTCCTACATGAAATATTGGGTATGAGAAAGCTATCGGCGCGATGGGTGCCGCGTTTGCTCACACCAAACAATAAGCGCAACCGCGTGACCACTTCGGAGCATGGTTTGGCGCTGTTAAAGCGTAATCCGAAGGAATTTTTGCGTCGATTCGTGACTGTTGACGAAACATGGATTCACTGGTACACACCAGAGACCAAAGAACAGTCGAAACAGTGGACTTCACCTGGCCAGGTCAGGTACTCATCAAACCACCCTCGTAATTTGTGTGTTAACAAAATTTTAATACTCTGCTAAGCATTTTTTTTTTTATTAATTTGTTTTTTGGCATCATTTTCTAAGTAAATCATATCTTTCTTCCCACATGTATGTAACATATATAATTGCCTTGTGGTTTCTTAGAAATATTCTATTTTCACATAAAATATTCGACTATATTTTTTTTTTGTTTTCTTTTTTTACCTTTGCTATTTTACAACACATGTTTCCTTGGTTGAGATAATCTTGTTTAAAATCTCGTTTAAAAGCGCAGCAATTAAAAAGGAGGTAACATAAGGGAAATTAAAAATATTTCAAAGTACAGTTGAAGGCAACAAGTATCATAATTATAGTTAATTGATATTTCGAAAATGACTTGTTCTGGGCACTTTTCCATATTTACCTTGTTAGTGAAATATTTTTGAATAATTTGCTCTTCAGCTTATTGACACCTTTCGGTACATGCAACAAATGCCACCTGTGCAGCGATTGTTCAACCAGTGTAAAACCAGTGCACACAGAGTAAACCGAACACTTTAACTAATTTTGCAGGAATATATATCTCCGTCTCTCTCTGTCTCTCTTTTCTTTTCACTCTTTCTCCTTCTCCCTCTGAGCGATCAATGTTTGTGATCCGCGCACTTTGACTCCACAACAAACACTGCGCGCCACAAAACCTGCAAAGCTTTGAAGACGGTGAAAAAGAAACAAAAAAATAACGCAGGCAGCAGCGCAATGCTTCGCACAGTGGGCTTTTTCATTAAATTGCTAGTCAAATATTTTTAAATACATATTTTTGAGTGCATTTCACAGCTAATAAAACATGTCTATTATTGTTTATGGCGTGTTTTCTTTGTACATATATTTCAAAACTACAAGTGGATATGTCGAATTGCGTCTATAGTCGAAAGAACTATTTTTATACGTTTTAGAAGTACAAGTGAAAAATGGCGAATTGAGTTGTGTTTATAGTCAAACCATATTATTTTTATTTTCGTAAAGTTGCGGTTTTATTTATTTTATACTTGTGTCTAATCAGTTTTATCTACGCCGCATAACGTATTGCTAATTTGTTTCGGGTTGTTAACGGTTAAGTACCGACCTAAGTCACCTAAGCTATAAAAAGATATGATTTGTTTTCTACTGTTGCTGTCAGGCTCAGACGTATATTGGCCGCAAGTGTTAAGCAATATTATGTAGGTTTATTAAATATGTACAGTTTTTACTGTTCAACAAATATATATATTTTTTAATTGAAACTATACTTATATATATATTTATATATGTTATCGATCAGTGATATTGATCACTTATCATTTATGTCCCTAAAGGAAAAATCAAGAAGAGAAGAGCTCTTGTTGAAATAACATTTTTGTTTAAAGGGATTTGTAAACCAAACGGACTTAATAGGTTTGTTATTGTGTTTTTCTCAAATTTGGACTAAAATAGATCATATAGAATAAGCTTGTTGAGTTTTTGTAATTTATTGTGCAACTTGTTGCTGTTTGCAACAGTATGTAATAGTCGGCGTGCATAAGTTGTATTATTTCTCAGTGTCATTATTTAAATTAGAGTTAGTAAATAAAAGTAATTTGCTCGAAATGCAGTTGTTTGTCATGTTTGCTCATTGTAAATTGATAATTCCACTGTGCGATGCAAAGTCAGTCGAGCTAATTAACAGAGAGTTGCAAACGAACGGTTAAAAGAAGAGGATTAGGAAGAAGGCAGGCGAGGAAAGGAGAGAGCTTTTGTGAGAGATGTGAACGCGTGCCGAGCTGCAGCTGCGCTGTTGCTGAATGCTGCAATGCTTATCAAAATGTGAGCTTGACTTGGATACGTCTAATGATAAGGGAAAAGAGGGGGGTTGTGGGGAGGAATTCGCGATGATACCACGATCAATGTGTGGATACGTCAATTCGTAAGTAAATAAACATGTGCAATCAGCCAAGTACACAATTTCATTCTGCTTGTTGTTTTATGATCTGTTTAAATATTTAAACATTTATTGCTGCAAATACAAAAAAAAAAAAAATATGTAAAAATTGGTACAACACCTCAGGGACCCGATTCTCGCGTGACGCTTGCGTAAAATTTTCCATGATCGCCTTTAATTTTGCGCAATTTTCATGGCGCTTATCATGCCGCAAACGAAAACCAAACACAGTTCGATTTGGATTTTTAATTAATTTACTGCAGCACAAACTTTTCCATTGTGGCATGACGTATAATTAGACTCTGATTTGTTTGCTCAGCATTTATGTTGTAAAAGTTGTCACTTTCAATTTGTTTTATGGCCCCTCATCAACCATTATAACGGTGATCATGCGGTTGTGTGTGGGCGTGTTTTGAAAGGCGATCCGATTTCAGAC
Organism: Drosophila mimica; assembly: GCA_037043585.1. Taxonomy (NCBI): domain Eukaryota; kingdom Metazoa; phylum Arthropoda; class Insecta; order Diptera; family Drosophilidae; genus Drosophila; species Drosophila mimica. Next base: position 42,215 of record JBAMBE010000325.1, on the reverse strand, counting down.
TGTCAAGTCCAAGTCCCGTGACATGCGGCTAATTGTTGCCACCGCCTATAAGTGAATTTCAGTTTGGTTCAGTTGCCAGAGAAGTAAGTAGAAAAATGTGTGTTTCTCTCAAATATTATTAAAATAATTTAACTGGCAAGCGAAATACGGATAAATATAATTCTTTAAATATCATTCATAATATCTTTAAGCAATTAGTTAATTAGGATAGGCAATTTTTAAACAAAGTACTTGCAGTCATTAAAATATTTGAATTAAATGGAAAGTTTTTATTTCAAGTCAGAGCGATAAGAATTGTGGCATACTTTTATGAGGTGTCATAAATTTGAATTGGTTCGTGTCTTTGCTAGTTGTTGTTTTAATTACTTCGAATTTCAAGCCATAAATTCGAATTTGTCAAGTTTCGTTTTGCTCAAATTTAATACTTATTTCTATGCATGTATTAAAATGAAAAAGTCTAATTACGTGCTTGGAATTTTAAAAATTTATTTTTGCGATTTTTTTTATTTAAAAATATGACACATGTAGATTTAATTACTAGTTCCACAACGTTATCAGGTCATTGCAGAAAATTGTACTAAAAATAACAAAATGACAGCTAATCCATATACAAATAAAAATTCGAGAAGGCAAGGCGAAGATTGAATACCCTTACAGACCGCAAATTTAACTTACAAGTGTCCAAATAAAATATTATTTATGTAGAATAAATGAAACATATGCCTATGATTTAAAGATAATTTATTTATTATGTTCATTGTGTTATAAGTTGAAATGTTTAGTGTTTCACGTCTTGCTTCGAAATCGATACCACATCTTAGAAATCATCTTTCGACCGATTGTTCCAATGACAGCTATATGATATAGTGCTTAAGTACACTCCACAAGGGTAAACTAGCTCACATGCCTCAAGCTGACTTTTCATTATTCAAATTTATGAGTCGCAGAAGGGACATTTGACATTTTGACTGGAACAACGCCCAGTTGGAGTGCCAGGACTATTGTTGTCCTTGAACTTAAGAGGCTCAGCATGACAGGGCATTATATTTGCATACAGCCATGAATTGTGGCTACGAGGATTAGGTAAGCTCGGAAGCTTCCCACAAACGTGGTGGTTGTGCCAATTGGGATGCGAACGACTTGTGACGGGAATAACAAATGAAAAGACGGACGGATATACAACCCTGGAGGGGGTCAATCAATTAAGTAAATTAAGTTAAGTAAAGTGCGCACTAAAAGTTCTAACTGAAATTACAGTGCGGAAGCTTATTGAAATTTGCATGCAGCTCCGTTCATTTCTGGTTACAGTTCTGGTCAAGTTAAGATTAACAAATCTGCCCCTTATCAGCAGCCTGCAAACATATTTTCATCAATTGCGCCTGTTTCGTTTAATGTTCTCATGCCCATTACCCATTACCCATTATCCATTCCGATTCCGATTCTGATTCCGATTCCGATGCTAATGGGCTTTAAACAAAAACACGTACGATTTTTTTTTTAGCAGCCGTGCCCAAGTTACAAAAAGCAAAAACAAAAACAAAAACAAAAAAAAAGCTGGCAGCCTGCAAAAAGTTAACTAGCAAAAAAGAAGCGAAAAAACAAAATTGAGAAACTTTTCTTGGTATTTGGCTAAGTAAATACGAGTATTTTATACAACAATTAAATAAACAACAAATGGCCAAAACACAAAGGCCAACAAAAAACACACAAACACTTGAGTGTGTCAATCAATTCTCTTCTATTTATTTCTTTCTGCTGGTACTCAAGTGTTAGCGGCAAAAACTTCAAAAAAAGCCAAAAATGAAATTGTTAATTGCCTCAAATTTTAGCTGCGCACGCGCCTCGCTGGCAGGAAGTGCCCCAAGACGATGCCTCATCTCGCAGAACTGACCGATCTTCATACACTACAAACAGAGTACAACCAGTCGAGTATGCCGTTTGGCAGAGCTTAGTGAAGAGTAGCTCCTGCAGAGTATATTCCAGTCGAACAGTACAAGTTCTTTTTAAGCCAAGTAGTTTCAGCCAATTCAAATTATATTTTTTAACAATAATCGCCTTTGGAAAGCCAACGTATCTTTTGTTAATAAGTTTAATACACGGTTAAGAATAAATACTCGACAGATAAATATGTAATTAAATGTAGCTCTTGTAAGGCGTAGATTGCATCAGTTTCAGTCGTGACACATACATATATATACATACATATATATACATATACATACATATATTTGCATTGTTGAGACTTACGCCCCCATCAAAAAATAAATTTTTTTGGGAGAATTTCCCACGATGTGCGTGTGTCAAGTTGAAATATCATTTAGTCAATAGATCAACAACAATTTGAACAACAATAAAGACAGCACTTAGTGCTTGAAGTAACCGTTAGTCATAGTCCAAGACAAGATCAGCAGTGACTGCAATGCACAAGCCGAAAAGTTAAAATAAGCATTTGGCCAAAACCAACAAAACGTCGAATTTTAGCCGCAAGCAGCGGCCTTATTGAAACACAAGTGTGGATACACCTCACAAATCGTTGCTGACATATATATATATATATATATATATATATATATGTATATACATATATGTATATGCATATTAGGTACAAATCGTTGCTCTTAGTCATTATGGGAGAGGAGGCGAGGGACAGCAAAATACACTCTAAAAAATAAGTGCAGAATTGATAAGAAATTTTAAACTGAAATAGAATTGAATTAAAATTAAAAATAGAAAAATACACTCTGAAAAATAAGTGCATAATATTAAGTGCATAATATTCAGTGATCAGCATTTTTGAAGTTGAATTGAAATAAAATACAAAATAGAAAAATACACCATGAAAAATAAGTGCACTAGTACTTAGTTTATATATTTTAATTTAAATTATAATTAAATGAATATTTAAAATATTAAAATACCTGTAATTATCTTTCAGTCTAATCTAAAAAAAACCAGACTTGGAATTTATAATTTGTATAAATTTTTTAAAAAATATAGAAAAAATAAATATTTTTTATTTCTTCTTTTCTCTTTTTTTTTCTTTCAAAGATTTGCTAATAATTTCATTGATTACATTTTTTTCCCAGTGTATGACGCTGGCGATTATGCGTTAGAGGGACAGGCGGGACCCGTATACGGATACGGATTGAGAGTGACTCAACTCAATTCACGCACTGGGCTCTGGCAAAGAAACAGTTGCCTTACAAAGATTGATGGATGAAGTTGAAGCTGCGCTCCGAAGTGTCAAAGCTGCAGCTCAGCATTGAGACGACGACGACGACGACGACGATGGCGACATTGACCTTTATTTGGCTATGTGTCCATGTGTGTGTGTGTGTGTGTGTGTGTGTGTGTGTGGCTAGAGCAAAGTAATGAAGCGCTCATAACTCAGTGAGCCAAACAATTGCAAGTGGCACGTTCCTCCAACCAGACCCACCTGACTAAACCACAAACTGAACCAATTTTCACAATATTTTTTTTGGCAATTTCATGGCTTGATTTGTACTGACTCATGTGCGTTTATTGCCTGGCAGTTTTTGGCCAATTCAGTTCAATTCATGTTAATAACTGTAAATCATTGGGCCAACAACAACAACTAGCACCACCACCACCACCACCAACGCTGGCCAATTTCAATCTTAGATATTGTGGTGCTCCAAGCATTTCTCATTACAGCCATCATTTTGGCCAACAACTTTGGCTTCAATAGCAGTTTCAATGTCAACTTCAATAGCTTCATTTATTGAATGACTATTTGTAAAATTGAGTGTCTTGATTTCATTTTTTTGTTGCCTTTTTTGTGCACTTGCAAATGTTGATTTAGGAAAATATGAACTAATTTTTGCCAATATTGTAAGTGTTTATAAAATGATTGTCATCTTCCAGGTGCACTTGTGGACTTGCTTAACTTAACTTGAGCTAAGATTAGAAACAATGCAAAGCATGCTTTGGTTAAGGGATAAACAAAGTTACTTCAAAATACTTAAATATTTAATCCGTATGAAAAACCCCCTTTTTTGATTTTAATTCATACTTTTTTATTAATATTAATAATTCCCACGATGTCCCACAATGGGTTTCTTGATTTATTAACTAAAGCTGCAAGGAAAATTTATGCAAAATTAAAAACAAAATTGGATACATCATTTGAAAAACATAAGAGAAGATATTAAATCCATTTCTGATATTATTTTTTATTTAGGCAGTAAGGAGATTAATTAAATTGCTCGAAAGTTGCGTGTGTTAAATTTGTATCTAAATATGTATTTGTCCATCTGCAAAGATTACATCACTGATTTGAGTTTTGTGATTTTATTTTCAGCTCTTCTTTCTCCAATCATAAAAGTCATCTAAGCAGCTAAAAAGAAGAATTCTTCAACAAAAAGATTGATGAATGCTTCAAAAATGTTGCCACATAATTGATTCGATACGTCAAATTCCAACACTATATTTACAATTATGGTCGAGAAATCTTCAATATTATTGTTTGGGATGTCGCAACTGTCACTTTGATTTGAGATTTGCATCTAAATCTAATCTAATTAGTTAAAGCAGAATGCGAAGCGCATTTTAAACTAGAAACCCAGATCAGACTGCCAAATGTTAGATACTATCTTGGTAAGTGTCATCAATTTGAATAATTTCACATCATTTGCTCGAATTTTTAACTGCCTTTGATTTCGCACCGTTTTTTATGAGCGTACATTTAAAAAATAGCCAACCTGAATTGTTTTTTCTTTTTTTTTTTGAGTAAATAAAACATCTGTCTGGCATACTTTTATTGAAAAAAGTGCGCGGCTTTTTATATATTCATCTGTATTTTGTTTAGTTTTACTTTTCTGTATTATACATACATATATATATTTATATATATACATATGTTTTTGTTTACTTGTCTGTTTTTGTCATTTGTTTTGTCAATAATTTGGAACTGTTGCTCGAGCCTGAAATAAATATGACAAGGTTTCTGTGTGGGTGTTGTGGATATTTATAAGCACCCTATTAACGGTTTGAATAATAAGTCTAATGTGCAACGGTAATCAATATTAAAGACGAACAGGGCCAAGCGAAATTTTTGCGCCAAAAGAAAAGTGAAAAATGAAAGGTGATAAGCGGCCATCAAGCATAACCCATTAGCGTGGCCAAAAAAGGTTCACTAACTCTAAACAAAATGCTATAAAAATCAGCAATGGAAAGCCACTTTTCACTATCACATAATACTAGGTCTTTATTCGTGTGCAGCAACATGGCTAACCGTTAATCAGCTAAAAGAATTATGTTCTTCAGACTGATAAGGCCTGTAGCATTGAGTGCTTTAATCAGTTTTGCGCCTATCGATTGGAATTTCTCGAGTGGCGAATGTCATTTTGATGACTTTAAAAAAAGAATAAAACACGTGAGAGAGAGAAAAAAAACACATTTAAAAGAAAACGCGCTTCTAAATTCAATTATCAATCGGAATAGAGCTAAGTTTGATTATAAATATATATTATATTATATCATAATATTTATATATAGAAAGCAGAAATTTTGGCAATTACTCAGGAGTTACATAAGTATATGAGAATTGCAAAACTGCTGCTGATCGTGGTTGGAGTGAAAGGTGGAGATATCGTTAGATAGATGACAACAAAAGAAATAAAGAGAATTGTGGATATTTGTTTAATTGCGCGATGCGTTAAATTAATCAATTAAAAATAAATATTAATAATGAGTGCTGCTATTAAGTGTTTATTTGTTTTTTTTTTTTTTTTTGCATAGAATGACATAAGGAAATACATTTTGTTAACGCTTGACTACGTTCGACTACAAAATTGCGAGTCTAAAAAAAACACGCCTTTGCGCTGCAAACTCGTAGGCAGCATATAATTAGTATGTAAAACTGTAAAAAAATGGATGAAAAATTGTGCTAATTAAGTCATAAGGGCCAGCCAAAGCTAAAGCCCAAAGCCCAGTCCTTTAACAAGAACCCCAAAACGTGGCTGAAAGCGAGCGCCAAGCCCAAAAGTCAAAACGGGCCTGCGTTGCAGTCGCAGTCGCTGCTAGCATGAACGCAGCCGCAGTCGCAGTCGCCGGCGCAGTCGGCGTCAGCGTTAGACCGACTGAGAGTATATCAGTTACAGACACAGCGCCAGCAACGTTTATTTGCGCTCGAGCAGCGAACGTGGCAGCAAGCAAACGCAAAAGCAAAAGCAAAACCAAAAAAAGTAAAAGCAAAATCAGCAACAAATCGAATCGAACTGTATCGAATCGAATAAAATCGAATTGAATTGAATTAAATCGAAGCGAGTCGAGCAAAACACACAGTCTTAAATATAGTTTACGCCGTCAAGTGCTCACAAAATTACATTTCATTTATAATTTCGAAACAACTCGAAAATTTGTAAAAATTTTGATAATTGTGCGTTAAGTTAAGCGCGCTTTCATTTTCCGTTATTAACTGAATTGAACGATCGTGCATCGAGAGAAAAAAGAGAGAGATACGAGTGGTAATTAATTGCCGTTAAGTGAAATTGTCAAGACTTTGTAATTCACAATTTGTGTTGGGCGTTTTTGTTTTGCGCAATAGAAGTCGCTTTTCGAATTTCGAATCCAATTTTAATGGTCAAGAGACTGTTGGCCATTGTGCAATCAACCAAGCAACCTACCAGCCAGGCAGCCACTTAACCTTAACAATTATCGTTATTTGGCAATAAGACATTTTGGCACAATCATTTGATTCAAGTGCGCCCAAATATAACCAAAATTCAACCAAATACAACAAAAACCAAAGCGCACTTTTACAACCCAACCACAAACGAAAGCAAAACAACAACAACAACAACAACAACAGCAAAATCGAACCCACGCGTCGCTAAACTCGAGTAGCAGAAACAGCAGCCAAAGAAACACAAGAAGAAGAAGAAGAAGAAGAAGAAGAAGAAGAAGAAGCAGAAATAGTGCAAAATGGTTGAGAAAACAGGTGAGTGCAAGTTGAAGCAAAAGCGTGCAATGATTGAATGAATGATTTGGTGAAATTTCAATTGTTTTTGTGTGTGTGTCTGAAGGTTAACGGTAACGAAAAGTGTGCAAAATTGATTCGTGTGGTGGAATATGTGGTGGAAAATTAAAATTGTAGAAAGCTCCGCTGAAACACTCCTCAACTACCTCAACTCAAGCAAAAAACTGCGACTCTTTTTTGTTTCTCTCCACATTTTTACAAACTTGGTGCATTTGTTTTGTTTATTCCGGTGCAAAATTGTTGTTATTGTTGTGCAAAATTGCAAACATGAAAAATAAGCCATTAAATAGAATTATACGCTTGTCAAGTGAGGCATGAAGTGAGGAACTTGTATTATTTTGTTAGCAATCATGTCAATTTTAATTAATCATTAGTTAGCTAAAGTTTTTCACTACTTTTCATATTTTTAAAATATGACCAAACTCATTTTAATATCTGGTTAGTTTTTCGTATTCTTGGGATTTTAATATTTTTGTATTAACTGTACATTGTTGGGAAAAGTTAGCTATCACTTAATGGAATTTGAATTCCAGTCTTTCAGCAAAAATAAATCAAAAATAATTATATGAATATTAGCATGGCAATTATTTTGTATTATTTTATTATCAGCTAAATATGCAAATTGATATTTGACAAGCAATTAAATCCCAAGGGGGTTGGACTATTAAACTCACTGATAAATGGGGATCTCAAAACTGTGACACCACAATACACAAAATTGATACTAATGATACACCCTAATGGGGCAAGGAAGTGATGTGTGAAAATATTCAAATTAAATGAGTTTTTGCATATAAATATAACCATTGGAACAGACTATTTACAAACTGTAAAATCATCTTTACCCATTTAATCAATAAATTGCATTTCGTTTGCATATTTTTTTATATTAATACTCTTAAAAATAATATGTTAATTTTTATCGAGAAGTATGTGTAACTTTTGGGCTTACAAAGATACATTTGTAGCTCAACTTTAGCTTCATTGGTTGACTTTTAGTTAATAGTTGCAGTTGCACATCACTCGGCAAGAGTATTTCATATTCGACTTCGGCCTCGGATAGCTGTTCCATACTTTTTGTGTTTATCAATAATCCAATGAACGATGCCTTTCAATAATTTCATCGTCATTCAAATGACGGCAAATTTTCGTTTTTGTTGTCTTGAGTTGAGTTGCTTCCGTGCTGCTTTCAGCTGTTGAAGTTGATTTCTGAACTGAAAGTATCATGACAAAAGCGTTCCAAAGAGACATTGGTAGAGTTACTTGGAAAACACACACACACACTGGTAAACACATATAGCACAACAAACTCTAGCTATTTAAATAACGATGATGACTTCCTTGAGGAAAGCGCTGACTATAAAACCATAAAAGCCATAAAAACAATCCCGACAAACGGTTAAGCAAATTTGCCGGCAAAGTGAATGAACTACGATTTGAAAATACATACAACATTAGCATAAGTCGACCAAGAAAAACATGGCCCGAATGCAATTGGTATTAGCCATTTACTTAATGCTTACGTCAATTGTCTCTTATTGGCTGGAACAACAACAACAACAACATTTATCGTTTACCTATTTTCGTTAATTTTAAAAGCAAACTGGCGTCAAATTCACAGCGATAAGAACTGAAAAGAGCGGAAAAATATTTACCGCACTAATTAATTTGCCCTGTGCTTCGGGTCTAAAGCAATTTCCAAGCAACACTATTGAAATTCCTTGCGCTGGCTAATTAATGTTCTCCGACTTGGTTATTGTTTCAACAATTGTCCAAACAAATGGCGAGAAACACAAAGCCAATATTGCTTTTTAAATATTTGCTGCTCAGCTTGTGCAGTCTGCTAAAAGCAACAACACATTTTTTATTTGGCCTTAACTCAGCCCCTAACCTTGACAGTGAACACACACAAAAGTGGAAGTGGATGTGGCTCTGGATGTGGATGTGGATGGGGATGTAATTGATCTTCACAGTTGGCGTCGTGTGAAGCTCGCACGGTGAGAGTTCTACAAATAATTATGGCAATGACCAAAACGTGTTTCAAATTTCTCTTCTACACTTGAAGAAATATATGCTCTACAATTTTGCTGCTACTCTTAGAACTTACTATTAAGTTGGCAATGAAATTTGTTAAATTAACGTTCAAATATTTATTTTTGACACCAAATGCTGCTCGCTTAATTTTTTATTATGGTAAAAAATATCAAACAATTTAGAGACATTTTTATAGATATCTTTCGATCATTAAAAAACATTAAAAAAAAATTGCCAAATGTTTCTAAAGTTTTTATTTTGTGGGCAAACATTTTTAATTTATAAATATATTTCATATAATTTAGATTTTTTTAAAATTCCGCAGCATATATTTTGCCAAGTGTAGCTTCTAACAATTTTCTACGGCGACATCCGGAGTGTTGGCCGTCTCATCATTCAGACTTGGCCAACATCGTGAAGTTGCCGCTAATGTCGCATTCGAAGTAGGAACTGTAGACGATGTAGATTCTGTAGATTCTCCGTAGATTCCATATTGCGTAGTGGCAAATACAATTATGGTTCACACTAAATACGTGAGCAGAGATAATCGTGCGAACAGTTGGCAGTTGACAGTTAACAGTTAACAGTTAAGAGTCATGTCGACACGGTCAAATTTGCTAAAAAAAAAAACAAAAACAAGTTAAAATTGCACAAGTCGAGTTTGGAGAGTCGACTCGCAGATAATTCCTTAAAATTAAATAGAAACGATCTGCGTGTGGCAAACAACAAGTGATCTTCCAGATTTAAAGTATCTAGTCAAAAATATATACAGTTTGTCCAGAAAGTGTTTTTACATAGGGAAAAATTAATATTTTCTGAATTCTTTTACAAAAAATTTATGTTATTATTGACTTTTGATTATTTTCTTATTTTTTCTATTATTAACTGATAATTCATTGATTGATTCATTGAAACTGTTATGTTCCTTAAGCTGTCCTCTAATGGATCTGATCCAAATTTTTTAGATATCCCTTCACCATGCTTAAAAATATGCAATTATCCCCAATCTGGTAACTAAAATGTACAAAATCCCGTACGAAATCCCCATAGTCAAAACACTTTCTGGACAGTCCATAAAAGTGGATAATTTTAGTTTTTAAAATTTCACAATAAATTAAATATATGAATATTATTAATCTTAATGTTAAGTAGTTTAGAAATATCCATTTAATAGTAGAAAAATAAGAAAATAATTAAAAGCCAATAATAACATACATTTTTTTGCAAAAGAATTAAGAAAATATTAACTTTTCCCTATGTAAAAACACATTCTGGACAAACTGTATATTTGCTGTGTGAATTGGGGTATGCCTTTTTCTGCCTTTTACGTAATGTGCACAATAATTATTTTCAAATAATTTTTCTATGCTTTCAAAATAACTAAAGTAGCAACATGCAAATTTAAAAGATAATCCGCACGAAAGATACACTTGCCTCTGGCAGTGACAGGCGCCACATCTCTGTCTGGGGAGGGGGGGTAAGTTAGGGAGCTGCTCAACGGGATATTGAACATGTTATTAATGAACGCGGCTTATAATTAAGTTAATAATTTGTCATATCGATGGATCAATCCGGCTTCCACAACTTACATCGTTTTCCCATGGAAATTTTTTGTTGTTTACGTGACTGAGAGTTAATTAAGCCAAACTTATTATTTTCAAAGTTATGGCTTTAGGTAATGAGAATATGAAAATTTGTTTAACAAATTTCTATGCGATTAAAATTAAAGAGAGCTCAATTAAATCTCACAATGAGCTTTGTTTTAATAACATTTTTAAAGCATCACTTTAAAACTTGGCGTGGAAAATTGCAATGGAAAATTAAGAATTGATTTGATATGGAAATCGTTAAAAAGTTATAGCCTTAATTTGAAATCATGGCTTTGCTGACTCATCCAGTTCTGTGGTGTACCCCAGAATGAGTGCGAGTCTATGCTGATTTATTGGTTGGCTAAAAAGCATAAATTAGCAGGTCAGAAAACACACCTACCGCACACACACAGACACACACACACCTTCTAATTTGAGTACCCCCAAAAAAGCTGGTTAATTAATGAGTTTATAACTAAATTGATGGCTAAGCAAAATTTGAAAAGTAATTTTTTTTGTGCTCAAAAGATACCTGTTTTAACTATGAAGAATTGCGCTTTGCTTGTTGTTTATTGTTATTTAATTTTAATAAAATCATCACCTTTTTGGCGGCAAGTGCGGAGAAAGAGTTCGAAATGAATAATCGGATTAGTTTGATTAATTATCGTGGAACGAGTGGAAAACACGCGCCCTTTGTTTTCACATTATGCTACCTTTTTTATTTGAATCGTAATGAGCCAAAAGCAAAACTCAAAAAAACAAGCAGACAGCAAAGATTCGGCAAAAAAAAAAACAAAAACATGGTTAACAAAACATTAACCAAACATATGTGAGCGACTATAAATTAGCCAAGTTATGCGATTTTTGCGTGCTTACGACTCATAAATGATTCGCTCGTTCTTTGAACTGGAACTTCGAATAGAATTTACCATAATGAAGTCAGCGCCAGGATCAGGAGAAGGAGGAGCAACCGAAGCAGTTGGGCATTACTCATACGCAGCGGTGTTCGCTCATGGCCAAGAATAGGCAGACAAGCCCAGGCCCCAAATGAATAGTGTATTCTGATTTCTTACAGGATTCGGGCGTGGCTATCACACACACACACACACACACATACATACAGGTCACGAGCCAAGCCTTTGACTTGACTCCTGTTCGAGGTGTGTGTCTGTCCATCAGTCAAACTGACACGTGTGCCCGGCCACACCCCTCACCTTCGCCTTCACCCTCACCTTCGCCTTCGCCTTGACTTAACACTCGGAATAAAATATAACCTACAAAATTTGATTTTTTTATATGTGACACAGATTATATTGAAAACACAAAATTACTTTCCAAAATGCAGAAATATAATTTTTACCAACATCATTTATAATTAGATAGTATTTTTTTATTTACAAAAAATTAAAAAAAAATACTGAAAACTTCAAATGAATTTGACATTTTCGGCTAAACTTAGAAATCATATCTTAAATGGAGTCACTTGAAATGCTAACTACATTTTTCGATTTTTTTCTAAGTGTAGCTGTGACTGTGTCTGTTGTTCAAGGCTGGCGCTGCGACTGCACCTTGTCGTTGTTGCAAGCAACATCCTTTTGGCAGACCTTCAACAAGCACAGGAAGTGGGTCCAAGGTACTTGCAACGGAAGTGTTCGACCAGAACTGCAACTGCAGCGACCATAAATTAGTTTACCTTTTTTTTTTGTTTTGTATATTTTTTGGGGCGTGTCTGGAGAGTCCGGATATGGTTGCCAGTTGCAGGCATGCGAGATTAAATCTGGTAACAGGCATTATTGAATTGCATAACTCGAACTGATCTGGCTGGCACAGACAGTCAATAACTCTTTGCGTTCATTTTGGTCTTGTCATTGGCCTTGTTATCTTATCAGTCCACACATTCAGTCAATGCTCATAAATTGTCGCCTTTCGTCGGGGCACATAAAAGGCGGGGCACATAAAAGGCGGGGCACACACCGAAAAGATGGTATCTGTGCCGCTCTACAGAGAAGCCAATCTCCCCAACTAGAACTAGTTACCAACTTGTCTTGACTTTGAAAAAACCCTGTCAAAATACTCCGACTGTCAATCAAACAAATTGATATATTATTTTTTTAGATTTCCCGTTAAAAATGCAGCACAATTTCACAACATTAAGTTAAGTAAATTTATTCAAAGATAAATTATTTCCCTACCCACAAATGAACAAATGATGAATTTAATTCTTATAGTTAAAAATGCATTGGAAGTAGTTTAAGAACAAACATCGAGTCGTGTTTTTAGGGGCGTGCCCCACAAATGCGATGTAATTTGCTTTCTAGGCCGCAGATTTACCGTTGCTCGTAAATTATGTGAATGGCGGAGGCAAGCCTGTAAAATAAAGCAAATGAAATTGCTTTCGACCCAGTTGCTCTCGATTGATGCCACAGTTCTGATAGCGAAAGTACTGAAGACGACGGCATAACTCCAAGTACAAGTGTTGTGTACTAGTGTTGGAGGAGTGTGTATCAGTGTGACCTTGACATTAGTATTGTTGCAAGCACTACAGTTGTATGCACCATTGTTTAATTTTAATTCATATGCCATCAGCAGCAACATCAAGATATCAATCTCCACTACAAAAAGATATAGTTGCTATGTTGGTCTTTGACTAGTCGATACCCTGTAGGCAGAAAAGATAAAAGAGTGTTTCATTTTAAATAAATAAATTAAACATAATTATTTAATTTTTTGTTAACTCTTTTTATATTTAAAATTCGATATTATTTATTGTGGCGCACTAAGATTTTCGCTATTTCTCATAATTAAAGCATACCCTCTCAAACATTACATGTATACAGGGTATAAAAACAGTTTTATTTGAGTTTATTGTGGCTGTTGTTGCTGTTGCTGTTAAATCCAAATGCGGAAGAATCGAGCTGAAACCGCAGCTACCTGTTTTGCATATGTAATTTGTTGTGGCGGCGATCTGAGTGAATAGTTCGGGTACTCGTTACCTGATTTGTTACTCGTTTTATTCGCGCCTGTATTTGGGTTACATGTGCCGACCAGAGAACCGTTATGGCAGGCAGAGTCGCAGAGTCGCAGAGTCGCAGTGTTCTTTTACATTACACACGCCACTGGAATGTGCGCCAACTGGCGCTAGGGGGCGTTGTTGCTGTTCATGTGCTTCTGCCAACGGCCGCTGTTGACATTTCCCAATTATAAGTTAATGTTATTTGTATTTGATTTGATAGCAACTTGTTTTCCGATGCGCACTCGCTAATTAATCGCATGTCGCTCTTCCGATACGGGTCTGGCCTCCGATCTAGACATATCTATTAATAGTTGGCCCAAACAATTGTTGAGATTAGTTGAAAGAAAAAAAAAAAAATACACTCGCGAAAATATGAATGAAAGTTGTGTGTGTTTTTTTGATTGGTTGATTATTTGTGATAATTGCTACAATTAAAGCTCATCGAAATAATACTCACAATTAATGCGATGTTTATTAAGTAAAACAATTGAAACAACAACTGGTTTTCATTAGATGCAATCAATTTTTGTAGCCTTGCGTAGTTTTTATTTATTTCTTTTATTTTCTGGTAATTTAAATCCACTCAATGTGTTGTCGTCACGCCCTCGCCCAAAAAATGAGAAAACAAAAAACACAGATAAAATCACCTTCCATTTGGCTTTAATATTTGTTGTTTTTTATCCAATTGCCGATTATTGTGTGTAATGTTTATTGTCTTGTTTTTTATTACTTGCAATAATTTATTAATGTGCCAGGGCAGCAGCAGGCAAATAATTCATTTGCTTTGTCATTTCTGTAGACCCATTTTTGTGGCACACAACTCAATGGCAACAGACCCCTATGAAGAGCACTTAAGATTAAAAGTCTGCCAACATGAGATACTCATTTGTCTCTTTTTCTTCCCAAGGATGTAATCAGAAAACACACAACTTTGATCGGCACACGGCACATATTTGTTTATGTTAAAATTGTTGGCTTTTGGAAATAAAATAAAAAAAAAAATAAAATCCTACTCTTTTGTTTCTTGTCTTTATAGTAATTTAATTGAGAGCCTTGTAAAAGATAATCTGATAGTCTTTTCAAAAATAATAAATAAATCTAACATAATTGGAAGAATCTTAAATGTATGCAAAACATTTTTCCGCTGTTTTATAGGAACATTCCTTCACTTAAAATGCAAATCAAAACTTCTACAGATTATGAAAGAAAATTAAGATTATTCTGGTGTCGGCGTTTTGAATTCAATTCCAATTGAGTAGCAATCAAGCAACGTATCTTTATAAATATTATTTGCCCGAATGGTAGTCAAAGATTACTGAAGTAGACCAACCAAGTCATAAACACTATTATAACCCTATCATAAACGGAGCTTTATTTGAACTACTCTGAATTTATACTCGTAATACTGCTGTAAATTTCATTTGTTCAAACTTAAGATTAAAAGTCTGGTGCTTTTTTAGTTTGATAAAATTTACTTTAACTTTAGAATTCTTTGAACTTCTGAGAACACTTTCAATTTATATTTGATATAGATAACAATTCAAGTATCCAAACGAAAGTCTTAAAAATTTCCGACACTATTAAACAATGATTATAAATATAATTTTAGGTAGGTTGACGACCATATTTGGCGTTGTGGTGCCGTGTGGATAGAAATTTAGACAGAAAGGTTAATAGAGGAACGAAAAGCAGGCAGAACGGAGTACTACTGGGCTTATACTAGATAAACAACAAAGCTTCCTCCCGAACTGATTGATGTAAGCCGGCAATATAATTGTAATCAAAGAAATTGAAAAAAAAAAACTGGTAGCCATCGATCATTAATTGTGATTCAGTTCAGTAATGACATAAGTAATGTAAGTAATTCCTGAACGAGTCATGGAGTGAAATTTGATTAGTTCAGTTTAAAAATAGAAACAGTTGCTATCTGAAGGGTAGTTGAACAACTAGTGTCAAGGGCAACAAGTCTTTTTATATTTACTATTTTTTATAGCACTTGGAGTTTAATAACATAATAAATTGTTGACAAATTTGAGCACACACTTTTCAACTCAAGTGCATTTTCCATTTCCATTTCAGTTAACTTCAAGTTGAAAGCCACAAAAACGGGTTGCCTGAGTTGGTTTCATTGAACTTGAGTCGCGTAATCTTTTAAATGATTATTATTATTATTATATATTTAGCATTCAAACGCCGTTATGGATAATGCCACTAATGATGAGCTGCATTGATTGACTGATTGATTGATTGATTGATTGATTGACTGTCACACACATTATCTCAGCACTTGTTGCAAATACTTGTTTGACAATTTTTTTTTTTTTTTGGCCAAACTGCCTCGCCACTTGCAGCTGATTGGCTGTTGCAGTTGCTGCAGTATTCGTTGCAACATTGTTGTTGCCCCAATCTCGATTTGCATATACAAATTGAGCTCAGGTAGTCGCTTTGCATACAATGTTTCAGAGCGCGAATTAAACAAATCTCCAATGCAAATAAACCATAAATTTTGGCTTATGCTAATTGCTGGCTTTGATTGCAAATCTTGTCAACAAGCTGATCTCGTTTGTTTTAGCGCTTGATTTGATTTTTTTCCCTCCTTCGAGAATTATTTATGATTGTTACCAATTCAATTTGCCAATATCCATGTTTGCCATCAGCTGTGGGTGTTCTTGAATTTCTGTTGTGGGTTTCTTTTCATATTCAAACTACGCCGACTTACAAATATTTTGATCGCATTGTAATTGACTCAAAGATATGGATTTATATTTATCTTTTATGTTTTTTTTTTTGCTTAGAAATAGTACAAATATTCAAAACATTTGCTTTTTATTTAATTCTTATTTAATTATAATGTGTATCTCCTTTCAGTTGTTGCTGTTGTTTTTGTTTATTTTTTATTGCTTTTGCTTCTCGAAATTATTTATTACAGTCAATTATAGTCATTGCAATTAACTAATGTTTTTAAACACCTTTAAATGGTACTTATTAAATTATTATTTTTATTGTTACTGGCAGCGACAAAGTCACAGTCTATTTTCAGCTTAGTTATTAGATAAAAAAATACCCCGTCAAATTGAAATTGATAAGTAATTTTTATCGCAAAAAAGATTGACTATGATTAATTAAGTACTTAGATTGACTGGTAATTTCAGACTAAGCCAGTAGTTCACCTGCCCCCAGCCCGCCCCTTTTGAGTGTTGCATCCGCCCCTTTACAATCGGTTTCTAATCAGATTTCACATTCTGAGCACGTTTCGCTGCATTCACCGATTTCTCTAAATATATACTTCTATATATATATATATGGGATTGCAACCAGATATGTCCGTCATATGGCGAATGAATGTGACTGAAATGCAAGTCAAGCATTCTCTTTATTATTGTTGTTTAAACTCGCAACACGCAACCTGCAACCTGCAACCCGCAACCCGCAACACGTTGCCAATTGTTTTACGATGCGGCTTAAGAAGCTGCACAATTCGAGCTGTCGGCCAAATGTCGTGTTAACTGTTTGTCAGTTAACTGTTTGCAACTATGCCGTTTTTAATGCTTTGTATATACACTTGTAGGAAGGGTATTATAATTTTGTGATCAACTTTGTCACAGTTAGCACCAAAATAAAAGACTTTCTCTGTTGAAGGATTTTTTGAATAAATAAATTAAGCATAAATAAATAAAAATGAGAGTTTTATTTGAACTCTGAATTGTTAATAGCAATATAAAATGACTCTTTAAATATATAAATGTAATTAATTAATTAATTTTCCTTGATGGTGTTGTACATTTTTGATCAGTCTTTATAGCAGATCTTAAATAACCCTATCTGTCTGTTTGTATGGAATCCATTCTCCATCAGTTTTAAGACTGTATCATAATTCTGCAGGAACTGAATCGTATTCCTATATTATAAGCACAGCTAACTTCTTGAATGAAAATCTTTTATAATTTTCCAAGATAATCTTGCCAAACTCGCCAAAACTTACTTTCCTTTCACATCTGCAGTTGTGACTCCCTTTTGCAAGTGTGTTGAAGCTTCGGTGTGTTGAAGAATTGGTTTATTTATGCTGTTTACATTGGGGGCCTTCCCACCTTAAGACATGCTCGTTATCGTCTTGTCACGGGACTGGACAGACGGACAGACAGACAGACACCAACTCTGACAAGTGAAGGCGTGTGCAACGTGGAAGATAATTGGGGTATTAAGCGAAGTCAGTGATAACATCGCTTATCTGAGCAGAGGTACACATACTCACACACACTCACACACACACACACACTCACACACACTCACTCACTCACACACACACACTTGAGATTTTTTTGACACTCGGCCAAAAGATAAGGCTATTAAAAGTGGGCAATCTGTGATAAGCATTTAGCACCTATTTGGAAGCGGATTAGGGTCAATTTATATGGCCTTAAAATGCGTAAGCCAAAAAAAAGAATTAAGGAAAATTGTGTGTTGAGCAACAGTACTTTACTTAATATAGGTATACAATAAATAAATAAATAAATAAACAATTAACTACTAGCAGGCAACACTTATTGAAACGAGCGCAAAATGCAAATTTCAATAATTGTTTTCTTATTGCCAAAAAGTGCCGCTGAATACAAAACGCGATTTAGCCAAGCAATTAACAAACTCAACTCAAAGTTGGCAATAAATCAGTTGTTTTAATATGTTAATTTATGTTCACTATTTGATTTACTTCTACAGATAGTAGTAAACTGCATAATTAGTTTGCTTAAATAAACTCTATCATTTAAGTACTCATCAATTTATTTGCAAATGTTGCTGTTTGCAAATGAGGCGTCAATGCAACAATATATTTTGTTTAAACAAATTAATTGACACCTGTTGATTAGCACTGGACCTAAATAAACACAAAAAAACAAAAACAAAAACAATGCAAATATCATTTAAGCAAATGAGGAAATGCGCAGAGTGAGAATGAAAAAATTAATTAATCAAACTATGTGAAATTATCAATGGGCTGTGAGTAATTACAGTGTATGAATTTTCACACGACTCTAGAAATGCTTTCAGGTATTTTTTATGGAAGAAGTGGAATACTTGGGATGAATTACTTAAATTAATTTTTACTGTATATTTATATACAAAATAAAATATTTTATCTATTACTTGATATGATAATGATTATAATAAACTACATCATGTAATCAATTCAGTGTCCTCCATTTCTATAATTAAAAACTCAATTCTAAATGTCTTATCTAGTGATTAACTTTTTTGCATGTACATGTGGTGGATCTTAACTAATTCTTATTAATTATTTTCTTACTAATTAATTTTGGTCTGTTTAGGTTTTTCTGGGTTTTCCCCAATTTATGCAACACATGTTGGACAATCTTAGAAATCTAAAAAAATAAAAAAATTCTTATATATCTTATAAATATTTTAGTATTTCTTAATTTATTTATAATTCTAATTTTATTTTAAATTTAATTTAATTTCAATTTTTAATTTTTGGTGTCGACGGACTTTAGTTGACAATAAATAAATAAATACATAAATAATATATATATTTACGATTTTCTAGAATGGTTATTGTTATAATAAAAAAAAATTTAGCCAAAAACTAAAAAATGGTTTATTTTAGCAAACTTTTGCAAGGGGCAGATGGAAGTATCTCTTTTATACATATATATATATATATATATGTATATATATATATACTATCTATATATATATAATTCTGGTCTGTCTGTATTAAAATTTGGCATATAATTGATCGTATGCAGTGCGCAGATTAAGTTGATTTCAGTATTTCAATATTTCGAAAGTGAATTTGTGAGATTATCTCTGATTGCTGATTGATTTTGATTTATTCAATAATTAATTCGAATTTGGCATGCGTTGGTCGTGTCTTTGATCAAAATCTACCACTGATTATTAATATAAATGTATATTTTTTATTTTTTTATTTTTTTCTGTGTGTGTGTGTTTCCTTTGCAGCCATGACGAATTTCGTTGGCGTTGCCGACATAACGGAGAACAAGAAAATCTGGCGCATGCTGCTCGGCGAATTGGTGGGCACATTTTTCTTGGTATTCATTGGCGTTGGCAGCACTGCCACCGGAAGTGCCACAGTGCCACAGATCGCGTTCACCTTTGGCTTGACGGTGGCCACACTGGCCCAGGTAATTAAATATATTCATATATTTTTCATTCTTAGATATATTTTCTAACATTTCCTAAAAGTGGATTGAAAATCTGAAAAAAATATCTCATTAAGGAAACCTTTAACTTATTTCAACATTCGAATAAAAATCCTTAAATTAATGTTTCTAAGATGCACTTAAAATGTTGCACTTAATTTATATATTGTTTTCACTTTTCTAAAAATAAGGCAAGTGGAGAGTTGTCACCTTTTCTAAGGTTTTCAGCCAAGTGTAGCCACACTAACATTGAGATTGCCATCAAAAATTCAGTTTTCAGCTTGAGATTGGGCCACTAGCAATACGACTACAGTTACGGCCTAAACAGATACCAAAAAATAAATAAATAAATAAATATATGTAGCACTCTGGTCAATAGAAATAGCAAATCATGCGTTCAAGGACACGCCACCGCCGCGTTACACTTTCGGCCGGGCCAAAACTCATTCACAAGTCTCGCAAGTGGCAATTGCACTACAGTCATTTTAGTTTGTTTTTTTTTTTTTTTTTTTTGGGCAAGACATTGGCATTTAGAAAAAGCCAACTCTTGAAAACGACAAGCGACAAACTGCGTCGGGCTAACAACAAACGCATAAAAACGGCAAACGAATGCAGCGCAGTCGACGCGTTGGCTGCGTGCGAATGTAATTTACAAAATTGACAGATTTACACACACTAACACACACACACACACACACACACACACACACACACACACATATACATACAAGCACACTCAGATACACTCAGATACAACTATAGAGACAGAGGTACAGATTCAGGTTCAGATTCAGATTCAGATTCAGCTGTGGTCATTAGCGCTGCACAACGCTGCGTATGAGTAACGAAAACGAATACGAAAACGAATACGAATACGAATACGAATGTGAATACGAATGTGAATACGAATAGGTTTGTGAATAATAAATGCGCACTCGCACTGCAAAAGCGTCTGCGTCGGCAATTAACATTAATCAACACGCAACATATGCAATTAGATTATTATGCATTTAATTACGTTGTGCCTCTTGATGTTGTTGCAAGTTGGTTGTTGGCTTTTGGCTGTTGGCTGTTGGTTGCATTCTTAAACGCTGCTCGATTTTGAATTGAATTTATGACAGCATTAAGCCAAAACTATGCATCTCCCCAAGTGAAACTTAATGCGAGCTGATCTCCGTTGATTTCAGTTCGAATATAGCCAATTCTTAATTATTTTATAGCCATAAAAAATGTGCCTCGAGCGTTTCGCAGTTGAAGGCTTGCAATCAATCACCGATCTTGGTTATAAGCAGTGTTAATTAACAACAAAATATTGTCGAAATTTAGTATTGGTCGTCAAATCAATAAATAAATATCATTTTGCAAATAAATCACAACATAAACGATGCAAGCTGCATACAATTTTCTCAATCGCGATGCAACATGATAAATAATTAACTGATGATGAAATAGGTTAAGTCATTAAGTAATGCCAAATTATTATAATTAAAACAAACAACTGCACTTAGCAAATACAAATATGTCAATATTTTAATTTAACGATAAGATTAAGTTAAGTTGCAAAGTGAACTGGTTTTTCACAGTCACATCGAATGCAATTTTCATATTAGCATTTTCTACATTCTTAAAGAAAAAACACGATTTTTCTATATATTTGAAATTGAATTTCTTTCTAGTTGTAGCTAGTCCAAATCATTATTGAAATCATTCCGATCAGTTTCAAATTACAACTCTTGCCACTTTTTTGTTGCATGATAAAACAAAATTAAACTAAACTAATTGCATTTGCAACTTTAGCGATTTGCTGTTTTGGGAATGCAGCACGTGTGCAGTGGTGTACTGCAAGTGTTGCAATGCAATTGATTGCCACACGAGCGGTCTTTTGGGTAATGCACTCCAGGGATTTCACAACTTTCGCCGCTTGGCGGCATCATCAGCCGTTAGTAACAAATTAGTT
This sequence comes from Drosophila mimica, assembly GCA_037043585.1. Taxonomy (NCBI): domain Eukaryota; kingdom Metazoa; phylum Arthropoda; class Insecta; order Diptera; family Drosophilidae; genus Drosophila; species Drosophila mimica. The sequence continues at coordinate 20,443 of JBAMBE010000325.1, read as the reverse complement.
TCGATTTGGCCAAGACGGCAACTGAAACATGTGGAAGATTGTCTCGAGTCACGTTCGCTTGCTTTAAATATATATAAATATATATATATATATTTGTTATGAAAACCTAGCAATATATCGACGATTAGTTGCAGTTGCATGTGTGGCACGAGACTTGCTGCCCAAAACAACTTGTGGTCATTTCTCAATATGACGTCAATTGCCCAAAGGCTCGATTACACCATGCACGTTCCCCCTCCCCCTCCCCATCTCTATCCCAATCCCCATCTCATTGGGCTGCTTAATGGAGCGTGCCACAAATGAGAAACGTGCCTGCTACCAGTCATTAAGATTAATTACAACTGCAATCTTTGAAGGTGTAAAGATTCATAAAACTAAAAACGAGCCATTAGAAATTTATTTTAATAACAATATTTTAACAATTATTTTGCAAAGAGCATTTCAAGCTAAATGTAAATATTTCTTTGAAGTACAATGAAAGCAAAATACAGTTAATGGCAGCTTAACATGGTTTTTCTAAATTTTCAATTATTTTCTCAGAAACCCATTATATAAAGAAAATAATGCATCACAAGCATTCCAGATCTGTTCACATTTAATTAGAATACAGACAATTGGGTTGAGCAACAATCTGAAGCTAATCTCAGATCTGGTGAATTCCACTTCCCCTTTTGTGAGGCAGTTGAATAAACCTGTCCGAGAGGCATTTGTATGCAACTTGTGAGACGATCGCTTGACAGCCAACTGCCAAAAGGAAGTGGGGCAAAAAGAAAATGCAAATGGCAACAATAATTAGATATTAGGTATCGGGGCACAACAATTGTGTGCACAACAAACACACACATACGTGTTTACGACATTTGATTTTAATCGAGCGATTATATATTTTTCTATATATACTGTATTATATAAGCGTGTGGAGTGGGGGAAAAGTCCAGAGTTGATTTCTATGCGAAGCATGCAACCCAAAGAAATAAACATAAATTTTCGAGTGCCGGGCAATTGTTGAATTTAATCAGATGCACGCCGCCAATTAGATGGGATTGGCTCTTTGATTTACGAGCTTTATTTGTCAAAATCGCAATATGGAATAGAACATCTTTTTTTGCATTGTTTTTTGTTTTTTGTTTTTTGTTTTTTTTTTTACTGGCAGACATTGAAAGGCCAGACTCTGAGTCAAAGTCGAAAGAACCCCCAGAGCCAATCAAGGTGCAACATGCAAGATCAATAAAAAAGCACCACAACTCTAAATGTGTGTGTGTGTGTGTGTTGGTGACTTAATTATGCGAGCAACAGCAATAAGTCAATAGCAACAACAACAACAACAACAATATTACGCAGTTAAATTGTGCGTGCACCATTCACGTTTTTCAATTCAGAAATCAAACGATCCGCATACAAAATAAAAATCAAATAAAATGAAATAAAAATGCACTAAAATAAACTGAAATGGCAAAGACAACTAAATAGCCGCTTACAAAGAAGAAGAAGAAAAACAACAACAACAACAACTCGCTTTGGGGCAATGCTCGGCTTTTTGGTCTCAACGAACTTGAAACGCACCACAGCAACAATCACCAGCGGCAACAACAGCAGCAGCAACAGCAACAGCAACAACAACACTTGCAACAACAGCAACCGCAACCGCATCGGGCAGTTGCAGAAAAGCAGAACGAAACAAACAAGTTAACATTCAATTTAGCTAAAAACCCATAAAATATGATTTAAGCGCAAATGTCGCACAATCAACAAACAACAAGCAACAAGCAACAACAACAACAACAACAGATTTGTTGCAGACATTCGTGCGCCGCCAGTGCGCATGCGTAAGCCTCAATCCATGAGATAGTATCTAGTATCTTGTATCTTGTATCTTTGCTATGAACTCAACGAGAAAGCGAGACAGAGACGCAAACAAATAAACAGCTCTCAACTTTTTTGTATTTATTTTATTATTTGTAATGACGGAAAACCCTAATAAGTGGTTTTAACTTTCCATAACAGCAACTTGGTTGATTCGATTTTAAGAAAATGGGGATTTTTTTAAACTGCATTTAACAGAAAATTAGTTTACAAAAATTAAAAAAAAAAACTTGTTGTTTCTAATCAAGGTTTGACATCAAGTTTAACACTATATTTAAGTTTAGAAATGCGATTCTGGCTAGATTTTGAAGTTAACACTATCAAATTTCATATCTTTCTGAAAAGTAATTTTAAAAAACATATCTGCTAATCAGAAAGGGGAAAAATAGATTAAAAAATGTTTTTAACATTTTATTTTGTCAATTCTTATTATGAAATTATGAATCTGTATCGCAATCTTTTCTATTTGATTGGTAAAGTGACAAATTAGTTTGAGCCAAGACTTTAAGTGGCCAACAAGAGTATGAATAATAATTAGATAATATTACAACTTGGTTGCAGTTGCTGACGCATTAATGAATTTTCAATTCGAAAAATATGGAATAAATTATGATTTTGTGTTTTTAGGATTTGGAAAGAAGTCAGCTCCTTTTGTTAATTTAACTCCCCCATTTTGGACATTTCATTGCCAGATTGCAACCTTCTCCATTCACACGCATGTTAAAATCAGTTAATGATGGGTTTTGTGTTGGCCACAAAATTTGATTAATACTTGCATCAAATGACTCAGACTCGAGTGTGCAATTAAAAAGTGTGCAACAAAGAATAAACAAGCAAACTGCATTCTAAAAAAAAAAAAAACAAAAAAAAAACAATCCAATCTGATCGATGTGGCAAAAAGCTGTTGCTTTTGTGGGCCTAAAGTCAACTGACGCCGTCATCGCTGTGTCTCTTGGATTAATAGTGTGTGTGTGTGTGTGTGTGTGTGCGTGTGTATGTATGTGTGTGCGTGTGCGTGAGTGTCTGATCTTGATGATTAGTCGCAACACACACAATCACTCTTGCCACAGTGCCACAACAAAAGCCACAATAACATGCCCATTTTACTATGAATGCATGCATAATTTTATAGAAAAAATTAAAAAAAAATCTCCAAAGTTTAAATACCCTTACGGAGCGAAGTCCTCTTGATCAGATGACTATATATCTGAAATATATATAATATCTATATATTGAAAAAATTAAAACTTTTGAGTTTTTATAAAATAAGTGTGTTAAATCTACTCAAAATCAAAAGAGATGTGAAAACTCGACTTGTAATTTATAAATATTATATAATTATATATGTAATTAGTTTATTTGGAATGTTTTAAAATTTAACAAAAAACCGATTGTTTCCCTTGAAACTATATAAAATAGGGACACGATCCAGACGACTCCGACTTATAATATATATATATATATATCCCTGTGAGCAAAATTCACATAAAGGTAAAGCTGCAAGATGTATTTATAAATATATATATATTGGTATATATTAGTATATCAGTTAATAATACTTTATGAAGTCAGAGAAGCCTCCGATTTTATATAGAATATATAGTGCCCCCTGTGAGTGTTTAATAATAAAAATTGCAATGCGTGCCGCAAATGTCAAGCGGCAGCAGCAGTTTTTGAGTTTGTTGCCGGGCGTAACTCATAGATTGTAAGTGGTGGCTAAAACAGTTTGTTGCTGTTGGCCTAGCTTGGCCTGAACTTGCTCTTTACGTCGTCGCTGTAATTAGCGCTTTGGAGCAGTTAATGGCCAATGGCCAATAGTTGGCACAGCCTCCAATCACCTGCAATTCGCCTCCATTCGCCTGCAGTTGTTGCAGTTTGCGCATTTATTATTAATTAAACACGAAACGCAGAAACGCACAAACGCAGACACCCGACATTGGCCATGTGTGCACTTGGCCAAAACCAAAAAAAAAAAAACAAAATCCACTAGCAAATCGCATTCAAATCGAGCAATTGATATGGGGCTACATAGAAGCCTGCACATCGGCCTTGGCAAAAGGCGAGTTTTGATTTTTTTTGTGTCTTTTTTGAAATGTGCGTTTTCATTCATAACATAAATGTGAGTGTTTGAGTGTTTGCGTGTGAGTGCTGGTATCGAGTGAATGAGTGTACTCACTCAACGCTCGAGTGGCAATTTGTTGTAGTTGATTGAAATTATTTTCGAACTCAGTTCTAAGTCTGAAGGCACTTCAAAAAACGCATGACTCAACAGAAAAACGTAAAACTCACTTTTACTTTTAGTCGCACTCATGCTTGAACTTTTGAATCTATCTGAATAGACATCCACATCCACATCGACATCCACATCGACATCCACATCGACATCCACATCGACATCGACATCGATCTGGAGATGCGAATTGTGTTAGAGTCTTTGGCTTTGACTGGGGTCGAGTGCATCTCATGTCAAGCAAATTGCTTGCATCCGCTGCAACATTGACTGCCTCAACGCATTGAGTAACAGCCAAAATTGCAGACTGCATGGCAAAAGGGTAAACATTACCCAACCCAACCCAGAAATAAGACTGACTCACTTGCCATCAACTGCTGCCAAATTTGACATTTTATAAACATCCCATACGTATTTCAACAAGTGCAGGAAGGCCAAAAGTATCTACGTATCTAAAAAAGAGTTCAGACTGCATTTTAGCCAACATTTAAAGATGAATTTATTTTTCGAAAATATTCTCGAAATTAACATAAAAGCAAGACAAATTGGCACATTGCTTTTATTTAAAATTACAATTTATTTAAATAAGTAAACTTTTCTTCTTCTTCTTCTACTTATTTCATATCTATTTAATGCAATATTCATTAGTGATTTTTATGTTTACAATTCAATAACATTCATCATCTTCCAGTAATAGAACAACATTGCGTTCAAACGAGTACATTTAAGTGATTTAAATACGAGCTGAACTTGATTTTCGAACAGCTTCACATTAATGACCCCATTTCAGATTGGCAATTCACTGAACTTGGCTATAATAAAAAGTTAGCTGATTACGAGCATTTCGCGTTAATTTACGTATTCAGCTCGCACTTTCTGGAATATAGAATTTTAAGCTCTTTTATTATCTCAATCTTATATTTAATCCTATTTACGTATTTGTGTCTATTGCACAGGGACTGGGTCACATTAGTGGCTGCCACATCAATCCGGCTGTAACGATTGGTTTCCTTATCGTTGGCGAGATGAGCATTTTGAAGGCGGCCTTCTACATAATTGTGCAATGTGTGGGCGCCATTGCTGGGGCAGCTGTCATTCGTGCAGCGCTGAGTGGCATGATTGGCAGCGGATTGGGAGTCTCATCGTATGACGCCTCGCTCACAGTGGGTCAGGTGGTGCTCATCGAGGCACTGATTACCTTTATTCTGGTGTTTGTCGTGAAGGCCGTCTCCGATTCCGGTCGCATGGACATCAAGGGATCGGCTCCATTGGCCGTGGGCCTCTCAATTGCAGCTGGACATTTGTGTGCGGTAAGTGGAAGGGGAATCAGTCAGTCTGATCAGTTATAGAGATATATATTTTCTCGTTACTGATTTTGCAGATTCACCTCACTGGTGCCAGCATGAATCCGGCTCGCTCCTTTGGCCCTGCCGTTGTCCAGGGCATATGGACAGATCATTGGGTCTACTGGGTGGGTCCCATTGCTGGCGGTATTGTGGCCGCCCTCATCTACAGATTCATCTTTAAGGTGCGCAAGGGCGATGATGAGACCAGCTCGTATGATTTCTAAACGAATCCACCCTGGGATAATATCAAATCCTTCTTGTTGTATGTATGTGTAATGTTTATTCACATTCGTATTCGTCTCATTCGCAAAAGGTGTTGGCTAAAACTATATGTGAGTGTTAATTAAATAAAATCACATTTAGTTTCAGCCAGAACGAAAGCCGCACAATAATTTTATTGTACTATTTTTATTTGTTGAAAAATAAAAATTCGCTTTGCTTTTAGCAGTAGTACTAACACCTAAAATACATTGAATATTATTGTACTTTTGTAAGCTTAAGTTAAATTTAAATTCGCATTGTTTAATAAAAATGGCGTTAAATAGTAGTAGTTGCTGCACGAATTCACATCTCGAAACATGTAATAACAATGGGAAATGCAATTCTCTACATCGGATTCCATATTATTTAATATTAATTGTTATTGTCTACAAAATAATTATCGAGCACAAATAAAAACGTATTTGATAAATGACAAATTGTATGTGTAATAAAAAATTTAAAAAATATATATCAAGTGTTTTTACTTGAAGTTTTTTTTTTTGAGATATCAAATTTGTAATCTATGAAAGTCCTGGTCCCTATAGTTTTAACGCAACATCTACTGCAATAATCTGGAGCTATTTATTAAGGAGAAAATGTCCTGATTAGCGCTATAGATTTTACTGCTCACCCTAAAAGTATGCATCACAATTTCCTAATGCTGTAAAATAGTATTTCAACAGTGAATTACTTTTCGGCCCGAAAGTATGCTTTAAATTTTGCTCATTTCTGAGCAGGCGGTAAATGATCTGTGACTTGTTCTTTCTCGGTGACTTTCGGTCTTAACATATTCTATAAGCCTTGACGAATGATTAAGCATCATTAAATATTGGCTGATGCCACAATTTAAGAGCATTTTCAACCCAGTAAAAACAACTTAGATTCATTTCTTTTTATTTATTAAAATATGTTTTTCCATCTATTGCAGAATTCTGTTATCTGTAAAGAAAAAAATCTTATAAGTATATAGTAAAGTATAATATATAAAGTATAGGTACGTGTATTCGTATATTCGTAATATTATTGTTATTTATGCAAGATTTTGAGTTTATTCACCAGGCATTGAATAAAATGTAAATATCCCTAAATAATTGGATTTACGTGATAATTGAAGTTCAATAGCAGTAACTAATTTGCATTGCTTGCACTCATTCATTGAACTGCATATTTATTGAAAAGCAAAAGTTCTTTGCGTCACCCAACTCTTGCACCTTATGTGGGTGCAGTTAACAACAACAACAACAACAACAACAAAAACAAACAATGACAATTACAATATTAACTTCATTAAAAAAAGAACAGCAATAATAGCAAATATGTTACAAGGTAAGTCGCGCACGCGTGCTCATCCACCCGCAGTTGGAGTAATTTAAGCGGTGCTCATTTGTGGGTTTCACTGCTGATAAGCGGCTGTGTTTCCCCACCGCTCGTCCTCCGGTTCTATTCATTGTATTAATGGGCTGATACACTTTGAGAAATGCACCTTATCTTTTGCCATTTAAGCGAGACGACACAGAGAGAAGAGCGCTACCAAAACGTATTCGTAAATTGAGTAAGACTTGCTGCTAGACTGGGTGGTTGTCGGTGGTTCAGTCTGAAACTTAAGCGGCACACGAAAACAACGAATTCATCGAAATGCAATCGACATTTAAGTTGAAATTCTTTAGCCTGTTGTGGCTAGCTTTGCTGCAAGTACAGGCACAAGATATTCAGCCCGAATTTCCTGAGGAGTTTCCCACAACAACAATTGCAACCACAAGTGAAGCTGCCACAGAGCTACCCGCGACAGCAACAACAAGTGAGCCAACAGTAGAACCTGTTACAGAAGAAACCACAACAATTGCGGCAACAACTGAAGCAGAAGCAACAACAGAGCTGCCCCTAACAACACCAGCAACAACAACCAATGAAGCTGTGCCGAGCACCACCCCCAGTCTGCCTTTATTTCCGACCTATATACCTGGCCCGATACCCACAAGGCCAACTGCAGTACCTCCATATGCGACCACCACCAGCAACAGCATATCCTGGGACTATTCCGAAGAGAGCGAGGAGCAGGGCTGCTATCTGCGGGAGCAGGAGGAGACCAGTTTGTTCCGCTCGGGCTGTGGATGTGAGTAGAGTGAGATAAGGATCTCGTCGATTTAAGCTGATTACGCATCCATTTCATAATTTTGTTATTCATTTCGATTACGCAGTCTCCCACTGGGTGAAGATGAAAATCTGTTATCGCTGCTGTCGTTATGGCTACGGTGGTTTTGCCGGCTGCAACAAACTGTACCGTGGACCTTGTAGAAATCTGCTACATACCAGAAATTATTATTATTATTAAATAATGCAAAACTGGGAATTACCCCTGCAACTTATCACTAATAATAAGTCAAATAATGACCTGGTCGGACAAGTCTCGTTCATTCTTCAAATTCAAAATTTTTAATACGTAAATATTCTCTAATAAGAAAGTGAATGAAATCGATTTAAATGGATATGTAAAAATATGTAAAAATATGTAAATAAATGAAATAAATATTCATTGACAAATATTGCACTGAATCTTACTGATTCTCCGAAAGTTGTGCAAAACTAAATATCTGCGAAGGAAATACAGAAGGAATTATTATCGATGGGCATTTAAGAGTTTTCAGGATTCGATAAATATATAATTTAGAGTAAAAATTGATCTAGATTTAGAGGTTTTAATAAACTTTGAAAAGTATATAAAATATGCATCCTATTTCAACAAAACTAAACTTAACTAATAGGTAAATTTAACATTTAATAAATTACAACACAAAGCACATAAAAATACAACTGAAAATATTGAAAAGCTGAAATCGATTTTCACTTTACTTACTAAGAAGGTCGCAGTTCCTAATCCAGATTGTACACATTGCCGAGATTCAAGAAGCAATCCTTCAAGTGCTGCTGGCACTCACAGAAATCGGGAAATGGTGGGGCCAACACCTCGTACATGATCCGCAATAGATCCACGAATTTGTTCAATGCCTTGGAGTATTCACCGGTGTCGTAGAGCCGCTTGGCTGTGCGTGTCATCATTTCGGTGTCCTGCATAACCTTGAGTCCTTTGAGTATGTTGGTCGTCTCGCCGCAGGTGACGCACTTGATCATGAAATCATTGCATGTGGGCGGCACCTCAATAATTGCCGCACAATTGTTGGGCGCCTCGCAACGGAATCGAATCAGATCCCTCGGCAACTGATCGAAGAGCGGCCAACTCTCCAGGCAAGCATCGCAATTGCACTCGAACCAATATAGATCCTTCAGGCGGGCCTGGCGATCCTCACGCTTATCCTGCGTATAGATGGGTCCATAGTTCTCATTGATGGGCAGCCCAGCCTCGATGGGGCGCACACTATTAATGTGAATGGTGGTGCCACGGAAGTAACGCACCACACCAGGATCACAAGAGTGATTGAAGAGCGCCAGAGTCGGATAAATAGCACCGCCAATAAAGATGGACTTCTCCCTGCCCTCCGAGCTGTACTTGTGCAACTCAGCAACCTCATGAGTATTGAACTGAATAAACTGCAAGCTGCGCAACACCAAGGCATTAATTGTCCGGATCTGATCCTGCTGCGGCTCAGCGCCAAAGTAGCCAGCCGATTGCAGGCATCGGGTGAGGAAGCGTGCCATCAGCACGTACTGAAAGTAGTTCGACGATGGCCGATCCTTCTGATGACGCTCCAAGTGCGCCACACGACGAAAGTCGTCCTTGGGCAGGCTGCACGAAATATACAAGATAATTGTTTATTTTATTTTTTCTATATAAGTTAATGTAATCACCTCAATAGCTGCTCCAGCGACAGCTCCTCGTCCAAGCTTGGCCTCAGCTGCAGAAAGTAATCCAACGGCTTGCTGGCAATAATCCTTAGCGCCATATGATTGTTAATGGAGGCACCCGAGCGCCAGATGATCGGCAAGATGCCGCACTCGTATTTGTGATACTTGTCCGCCGAACGCTGCTGACACTGCTCCGAGCAGTAGATCACATCCGAGCAGCCGGGACAGGCAACGGGCACAACGGTTCTGAAACGGTAGTAAAGCAAGCAGTGAGTAAGCAGTTATTCAAGTTGCATGCCTGCATATACAGGTAAGTAAAACAAGCAGTGCATAAGCAGTAATTTTAACTGCATACTGGTATAGAATATATGTGTAGATAAATATGGATATGCTGATATAACTGGCAAGCAGTGTACAAGCAAGCAGCATATAAGCGTCAAAATTGCGTACATATATAAATTAAAGCAGTAATTTTAACTGCATACAGGTAGGAATTTACATACAGATACGCTGGTATAACTAGAAAGCAGTTTATAAGCCAGTGTCATTAATGCATACAATATAAACATGTTTGGTTACGTTCACAAAAAGAATGGGTTTTTAGTCAGAAATAGCTTAAATACTTTGGTTCTTTAAAACAATTGACTTGTCTAATAAAAAACTAATAAAAATGTTGTGCTACTGAGAAAGATGCGACTACATTTTACCTTGACAACATATTTGTAATCTTGTTATTTATGGTCATCGTTAAACATTCACTTACCTCACAAAGCAATATTCGCAATGGGTGTGCGCATATTTCTCGAGCAGCACCGCCACATAGGGATGCTCGACGAGCAGCTCCTGCCCCACTTTAACATCGGCTGCGGCCCGAGCGAATCTACCTTCCTGCGCATTCTGATCGATGCGAACCAGCGAACTGACCATCTCCTTCTCATCCGGCAGGACTTGTGGCTTTTCCTCATACTTGAAATTGGACTTAGCCAACTTCTCCTGCCTGGCAGCTTGCTTTGCTGTACGCGGATCCCGCTCCAGCATCTTGATCAAGGTCATCGCATCCAGATGCATCTTGGAGCGTCTGTCGGTGGGCAGCGTAGAGTCATCCATCGCAGTGATGCATTTCCTGCAAAAGTAAATCTATTTAGCCAGATTTCCAACTGGAATCACGACAGTATCACCCACTTGAAGGCACTGATTGTCCGCGGATAGTCCTTGAGGGCCATGTAGCAGCGTGCCTGACGCTCGTACAGCTTGTAAATGAGGTCCTTGGGATACTCCAGCTCCAGGGACCGTCTGATGTCCACCAAACACTCGCAGTACTTCTGCATGTGGTACAAAGTCGCCGAGCGGTTGGCCAGCGCAATGGATCGCTCCAAAACTGAGGAGACAAGTCAGTTAGTTTTTCATATTTTATAAATTTATGCATATCAGATATATTAAATTAGTTATTAAAAATAATAAGTAATTTATATCAAATAAACAAATTTGATTTCTAACTATTCTGATTATTAAAGTGCTCGTTTCAGTTTTTTCTCTGAGTGTACTCACCCTTGTCGTTGGGCAGTGCCACATAGCTCCTGCTGTACAGCAGCATGGCCTCGATCCACTTCTTCTGCTTAAAAGCGGCAGTTGCACGTTCCTTCAGCTCCGCTGATGCAGTTACACTCTTGCCGTTAAACTCCCGTTGCACTTGCAGCTCCGCATCGCCTTCACGCACCCAGCTCAGCTGATCGACGTAGGCCACGCGCTCGTCATCGTTGCCACATGTGGACAATTTGGCAATATCCGATTCGCAGCTGGCGCCACCCGCCGCCCGCAACTTCAGATAGTATTCGGCAAAGAAGCCTTTCTGCTGGCTAAGTGGCAATTTCATGGCGTTAATTATTTATCTGATTTTTAAATCTTTATAAATTAAAAATCGAAATTATGCAAGTGATGAAAATTTGAGATTCGCCTCTGTTGCCTTTGAATACTGCAGCCGCACTGAGCAACAGGCTAAAAAAATACAGTCAGAAAGAATACAACGTGTGGTATCCAGACGGACTTTTCGGGCCTTTTATTTTTAGATCACATAAAGCATGCTATTCAGAGCACCAGAGAGAAAGCAGAACTATTGCGATATAGAGATTTAAATTGAGAGAGGCAGAGAGAGAGAGATTTCTAATCGATGCTTCAACATTTGTTTACAAACAAATTTTCGAAATAGTTTTCGATGCTCTTCTTCCCTTTGTTTGCCAAGCAGCCGGCAAAAACGACAGAAAAACAGAAACCGCAACATGAAAACGCAGTTAACTTAATTATATTTTTAGCTAAATTTAACTGGAAAAAAAGTCAATAATAAAGGTTGGATTCTCTCTCCCTATATATGATGCCGGTTATTTGCCGCACGTGCAACATTCGCCTCTTTAGCTCAGTGGTAGAGCACTGGTCTTGTAAACCAGGGGTCGTGAGTTCAATCCTCACAGGAGGCAAACTTTTTGCTAATTACTTGCAAATTTTTTGTAATTTTTTATCTCAATTCTTAGAAGTATTCATAAACCAAAAATCGATAAATCTACTTATTTTTAAGCTTTTTTTCTTAAAGAAAGACTTTTGCACCCTTTCGATATGTTATTCAGCCGAAAACAAAGTATATTTGCTCATTATATTGTGTCATATTAATAATTATCTCTCTAATAAATTACTAATCAAATTGCTAACAACACACAGTTTCTTGGAAAAGTATAGCATATAAAAAAATATTCAAGTTCACAAGAAGTTAAATTTAATCAGCAGTAAAAAAACATGTCTATTAAATATAAAATTAATTGCTTTTGCGCTATTTAAATAATATTATATAAAGATTGAGCTTAAAAATCACTGATTTATTGCATTGAAATCGATATTTAATAATATTTTAAGAAAAATCGATCGTCTTGGGAAACACATTGCTTCAACGCATGCGTGAAACAATCTAAATAGAAGCACTTTGGTATCAGTCAAAAAATATATGAAACTGAGTATTTTCTTAAACTTAAAAGTTTTTTTTTGTTGCCACAAATATTAAATTTAAGAAAAAATAAATAAAAACTAAAAAAAGTGCGCTGTTTAAGTTTGCCTCCTGTGAGGATTGAACTCACGACCCCTGGTTTACAAGACCAGTGCTCTGCCACTGAGCTAAAGAGGCATGAGCAACGCGCCCCGCTAAAACCGATAACAAAGTCTGCGCCGCGTCGTCGTCGTCGTCATCGGCTGACGCAATTTCGCTGCTCGTCGTGGGCTGTTTAAACAGTTGGCAGCGAACAAGCAGCAGCTAAGTGCGAGGCGCAGTTCCTCATTGGAGGAGGACCGCAAGTGAGCCAATTTAAAGACGTGTTTATGCTATCAGTGATAAATGTCTGTTGTTGTTGTTCTAGTTGTTGTTGTTGCTTTGCCCCAAGCCAGGCCTTTTATCGAGCATCGTCAATTTGCCTTGGAAGTGGAAATGGAAGCAGCAGCTGTCGGAAAATTGCCTTGGAAGGTTGGCTTTTGCTCTCGTTCGCTCTGTCTGCACTTAGTTTGCTTTTGTTCGACTAATTAAGACATGTGGGCTCTGGAAATGTTCCAAATTGTTGGCGATATATTTACACACTTACTTACTGCACTGTAAGCCAGCAATTTGTTATGGTAACTAAGAAAAAAATATAAGTAAAGAAACAAAACTCGACTTTGGCTGGAGTATCTTTTTCTGTGTCTGCGGCATGGGAAGGCAAACAGTTGTTGCTCGACTTTACTTTATCTATTAATGAGTTTTTATAATTGGTAAAAAATGGGATATTTCTACTGATAATGTGATATTAATTTGTAAAAATAATCCAATTTAATGGATTATTTCTACAAACTCAGACCAAAACTAAGATAATTTTTCCAAAACTACACCGAATTTGGAAAATCGTTTCTAGATTTATTCTAGACTACATTTAAAGTTAGAATTGAGATTTTGGCGCCAAATTTAGGTTATACACTCGAAAAATGCTCTCAGTTTATTGAAACTGTATTTGTTGTAAATTGTTAACATCTTTATTTATTTTGGAATTTTATTTACTAATTTGAATTGTGTTAAACATGAAATTGCTTTGTTTTATGTTAACTGTACGCATAGTTGAGGTTTGTGTAAAAAGCATATATTTCTAATGCATTCGTTTGTATGTATGTATGGTGTAGCTAAATATACATATATATAAATATATATATATATATATATATATATATATATTTGATGGTACGTTATATCAAATTACACAAGCGACAGCCCTTTCGCTATTGAAGTCTGAATGCGTTATGCAAATTTGCATGTCGCATAAAAGGTGAAATGCGTAAATTACAGTGTCAACATTACAACGCCCACTTTCCTTTTCTCTTTTCCTTTTTTTGGGGTGGCATACCGCTGTGAAAATGCATTATGCACAATGCTAATGCGTTACCGAAACCGAGAACTTACCTCAGGCGTCCCATAAGCTTTTCGACTGGTTCTGCATGTGAATCTCAATCGGAATCTGTGCTCGAGGCGCAACGATTTGTTGTAAGCTGTTGAATGGCTCTTGCCATGACTCTGACATTGTAACCCTTTATTTTGCAGTGTGTGCAGCAGTGTTGGAAAAGAGTTGCAGGGTGGCTGTTGCTGCAACTGGACAACTTGTCACAGGCGTCATCAATCATAAAGGGGGCTGAAGGACTTAACGACCAACAGCTTGTAATCGGGCTGAATGAATGCTGATCTTGCAGCAAATCCGACAGCTGTCAACTTGCCGGTCGCAGTACAGTCAGTCAGTCAGTCAGTCAGTCAGTCAGTCAGTCAGTCTGCCAGTTGGGCCACTCAAAGGATGCGCTCGGCCCTAATCAGTGTTGCGACTGCCGATTGAACATGGCCATTATCAATAAAGTTGCTGCCACTGTGCAGCAAAACTAAACTGTCAATGCGAATGGAGTCGACACTCGATTTGGCAACTCTCTTTATGGCCTGTCATTCAATCGCAAAATATTTATCACTCTCAGCAGTTGCCGCATCATCCACAGAGACACACACACACATCCTTCCCTCCTTTCCTTCCGCGAACCCTCCTTCCATTTGCCACCCCTAATTGTTGTGCATTGTGAGAGGTACACACGCAAAAAATATACATGCAACATTCATTATATTTCTTCAAAACTAACATAGTAAAATATTGTTTATTATTTATTTGAAGGTGACTAATTTTTAAAATTGTTTCTGTAAATAACAATTTAAAAGTAAATTATATAAAGGGTAAAAATTAATTACAAATCTTAAATTAAAGAATAAATAAAAATGAATATAATAAATCATTAGATATTGTAAAATATTATATAACCGACTTTTATCGATAGTATTCAACTTAATATTAAGCAATTCATGTAAAAATTTAAACATAAACTAAAAGCACTGTAATTGTTAAGGAAATCTTGCACCTTTATTTAGCAAAATCCAAAATGTTCGCTTCTAAGTTCACGCTCATGTTTTTCTCACAGTGTAGCCAGGATCCGGGCTGCATTGCAGTGTCATTTGCCTGACCCAGCCTGGACGCCAGATACTCGGGATTGTGAATATTACTATAGTATATGCAAATTCATGTGGAATAAATGGACTTTACCTACCCAACTATAAGAGCCATTAATTTGTGCACTCTCAAGTGAGCCGCCAGTTAATTACAGTTTATTTCTGTTTTTTACCCGATTGTGCAAAATACGCAAAAAAATAAAAAAAAATTCATTAAGCTTCCGTTTTGTTTGTTTACTGCTGTTGCTGGGTTGCCCCATTGTTGTGCAATACTCAATGTGCTTCCGTAATTCTTGGTTGCCTGTTGCAATTAAAAGTGCACTCCATTGTTGCACTGTTGCAAGCTATTCACATCAACCTGAGGTGCACTCACCACACTCAAGCATATTCATTCACTTTGACCAAGCCCAGACTCGATCACCGACAAAACGTCAACAATGCAATTAATGGCTATAACCAACATATTTCTGGCTATTAACTGAGTTAAGCAGCTAAAGTAAAAATCAACTTGCAGCATAATTGAAACAATTTTTTTAAAAATTTTTTTTTTGTGGGTGTTGTGAGTTGTGTCATAAATAATTTATAATAATTTGGGTTGCCATTGTCTGATTAATCCGAACGAAACCAACACATTTTAGCATGTTGTATCAAAAGTTGTTGTTGTCAAAAGTTGTTGTCAAAAGTTGTTGTTGTTGTTTCAAATTGTAACCAAACGAGTTTTAGTTTAGTTCACAAAATGATTGCCTCCAGCGATGCAAATTTAATTGCACCTCTTAATTAATTTTAAACGTTCCATTTAAATCCATTTGAGTTCAAGTTTGACACAGTGTTGACAATCTTAACTTATTCAAATGTAACTTTTGACATTGAACAAACCCAAATCACAGACAATCAATACTCACATCGCTACTTAAACTAAAATATAAATGAATATATATATTTATTTTTTTTGTTAACGTTAGCCATGATTTGAAAACCGGTTCAATTTAGTTAACTGATTTTATTGATTTATAAGTGCGAGCTCTCAATTAATTTATGTGTTACATTTTCTGTATCTCTTGTCAATATCTCGATTATTATTTAAAACAAGTAAGATGCTGTTGTCGAGTTAACTCGACTACGATATACCCTTAACCCAGCTATTAAATATATTCTAGTTTCCTTGGCAATTTTCCCTTTGAGATGATTTGCACTCAAATGCCCGAACTGAATGGCTACAAACAAGTGCATATACATACATACATACACATAGATATACATACGTACACGAAATAGCTGTTGTCGGGGCTCTGCAGAATACACAAAAATATTTTGAAGTGTCGATTATTATGCCATCTCTTTCTCACACATGCGCTCGCCTATTTATGCATACAGAAAATGCTTGCGGCTGCTGACAGCAAGAAGATCAATATGAGAATATATTTTCGACTATAACTTTGGTGTTTATTATCCGATCTTAATGAAATTTTGGCAATTGATCAATAATATGTGTATGCATATTATGTATAAGTTAGAAGCCTCTGCCTCTTAAATTGGAATTTATTGCTATCGGAAATCGAAATGTACCGATAATTCAGAAACTGAGGCAGTTATCGATAAAATAAAGCAAACTTGATCAGCGCATGGTACACGAAAACTTATATTCCAAATTTTAAGTCGCCTACTTTTATAGTCTCTAAGATCCGCGCGTTCATACAGACGAACAGACGGACGGACGGACAGGGCTATATCGACTCGGCTGTTGATCCTGATCAAGAATATATACATATACTTCATGGGGTCGGGCATGCTTCCATCTGCCTGTTACATACATTTGCACAAAACCATTGTACCCTTTTTACCCATTTTTAATGGGTTAAGGGTATAAAAAGATGTAGATCGGATGATTTTTTTTTTCGACTAACTTAACACCTCCTCAGTCCAACACCTGTTGTTAGTCAGCATCTTTTATTTATCTAGATGATCTGCATAATAAAGCAAAGATACAAAAGAATCAGAGTCTTTTGTTGATGATCTTAAAAATGGATTTTACAATATTTAGACAAAATTTCGATTAAAATAGATTTGGCCTGTAAAAGATAAACATTTTTATCAACAAATAAAAATTTAAAATGCCAAACTTTAAATAGCAGTTTTTGGAGGCACCACAATTGAGTCTCATATCAAGAAAGATGTTGCCATTCTTTTTGCAACATGAAGGGTTCGATTTAGCTGTAAATTTTATTGTTTGACTTCCGTTTCCCTTGCAGCGAAAATTCTTTTCCAATCATTTCATTAGAAACTCCACATGTGAGCCGCAGTTTAAATTAGAGCATAGCAAAAAATAATAATAACAAAAAAAAGCAAACTCAACGGGGAATGAAAATAATTTGGAGGGTCGTTGTATCAAAAGCCAACAAAAGCCCTAATTGAATTTTCATTTAATGCAACTCTTTAAAAATTGGAAATCAAATCGAAAATTGAATGAAGAGCGCCCAAAAATAAAGTGGAAAGCAAACAAAGCAACAACAAAAAATATAACTGCATGGAAAACAATGAAAAGTGCTCTCGACAGCCTTTCTCTGGCATTTATGCGATTCAAGTGGAAAACAAAAGCATTTCCCCGCACCTCAGCAAACCGGGGGGTTGAACATGCGCAACATTACAACTGCAACAACAACAACAACAACAACAACAGCAATCGCAGCAAGAACAAAAATTAAATTGAATCTGCTTTTGGAGTGTCGGCGTCGGCGGCGACAGCTGCAACTGCTGGCGAGTTGCAAGTTGCGAGTGGCGCGTGCGCAGCATGCAAAGGACACAAAACTGTTGCAATGTAAATTGGAAATAATTCAGTTACAACCTGAACGGGCCCCAGATTGATGAGAGATGAGACCCGGAATCGCTGTGACAGCCTGTGACGAATTGCCTCAGCCGCGTCCGCTTTTTTTGTTGTTGCAAGGATAATGCGGCAGCCGCACATTGATGAATACCCTTCGCTTGCTGTCGGCTGCCTAGTTTTTTATGTCTCTTTTTTATGTTCTGTGCTGTCGCCAGTCGGCGCTTGGGCAATTTTACACTAAATCACACAATTTCTCACCCAATTCGTCTATTGTTTTGCGCCTTTTTCCGGGGTTCAAGCAAAAAAATTAAGCTGCTAAATGCGGCTAATAAAGATCGGATGAGATTTGCCTCAAATTACCTACACTCTTCTCTGCTTGCGGTTTGGCTTTAATGCGATTTCGATAATCACACAATTCAAATTTCTCATGGGGAAATATATGAGTAAATATAGACTTCAAACCTAGCCATATCCCAAAGTCTGTGTTTACTTTTGACAACCCTATCAAACTTCAATTGGCTTCATTTCGAGAGCGTTTGAAATCATTCAACTATATTTTAAAGATCTAAGAATACCAAAATGCTTATAAAAGAATTCCAAGATATTAAACAATTCCAAATCTAAGAATACGAAAATGTTTAAATGATAGAGTGATTAATTAGCATTTAGTAATTAATAATCATAATTAGTGACTTGAATCGCATTCCAGTCGCAGATGAGACATCAAAATGCCATTATTCACCCCTTAAGATTGCTTGGGGCCTTAACGACTGTTATTGCTTTTGGCCAATGTGTTTGTTAACGCCTCGAATGTGTTCAGCAGCTGTTAAATACAATTTCCAGTTCATCTGGCGGCGCACAGCACGCGCCAGTTGTTTGTCTCACCTAATTGCCTTTATCTTTTCAGGTAAGCAGCAAGAATAGGAACAGGGAACAGGGAACAGGAACAGGAACAGGATCTCTGCCAGCGTGAACTCTGTCCTGCAACATATGTGGCCAAAAATCGATTGATCAGCAGAGAGTCAGAGAGAAATGTGGCTGAGATGAGTAATCTTGGTGAAACATTTTGCACGCACTGCTGGCTCGAAACTGAAATCGAACGGCATTTCACACACACACACACACACACACACACACACACACACACACACTCACACACACGCACACACACACACACACATTTACACACCCGCATTGAAATATTAACAAGTGCTGCGGTAATCAAAAGATGATGTGAAAATGTTTGTTCATTGGGCATGTCTTTTTCATTTTTAAAGACTAATGGATTCCGTCCCCGTCTCCAACTCGATCTCCTTTTCTTTTGGTCTTTTCATTTTAGCGGGTTTCACTTACAACAACAGGTGAGCCTGCCAAATACCGAATTTCTATGGCCCTAATTGTCATGGGCCACTGAAGCGCAGCCCGAGGCACAACTTCAACATCGAGTTTTAGTTCGAATTCGAATTCGAGTTCGAGTTCAGCGCTGATAATGATGATTATTATTAAGATAATAATAAAGTGTGTGTGTGCGTGTGTGTGTGTGTGTAATTTCTTTAAAATTTAATATCCGGTCATGAGCCTGACCTTGTTGTGTCTATATATATATATGTATATGCTGTATCTTTCATATCTGGCAACATGCAAACAGTTATCAGCAACTAGGCGACAACTGTGTCAACATGTGTTGCCACAGATACATCAAACTATCAGATACAAAAGCTTCAAGTCGTTGCTGAAGTTCGCTACTTTTGCGACCATAAAACAAGAGCCTCTTTAGCTCAGTGGCAGAGCACTGGTCTTGTAAACCAGGGGTCGTGAGTTCAATCCTCACAGGAGGCAAACCAAAAGAGGATTTAATTTTTGCCATTGGTGGGGGGATTCTTAGTTACTTAAAGCACCTATATATTTATCTTAGTATTGCTTCAAATTATCTGCACATCTTTTGGCAAAAGATGGCTTTAATTTAATGCATATTCATTTTAAAATAGTGCCTCATGAGCCACGAATAATAAATCGCCTGACTGTCAAAACTTTCAATTAATTACTCAAAGTCTTCTTTTAAGCCCTGCCCAGCAAATCTACTCACTTCTTCATTGCCTACTCTCATCAATCCAACAATCAATCACCATCAACGTAAGGAAAACAATGGAATGTATTTAAATATTTAAGATTTAATAAAAAATGTTTATGTCACTAAACTTGAAATCCTAAAATGTGTTGAGCAGAAATCTACTATATAGAAATCTATTATATATATATATATATGTATACATATTTGCTGTTATAGAAAACTGTGACAATTTCTATGCACAACTTAACAATTATTACTTTCTTGTTGCAATTTAATTGTAGTGTGGCATTTGTGGCACAATTTATGGTGCCTCGATCACGAAATTGTTCATGTTTCATGTTTCATGGACATGCACACGGTAACAAGGGGGCGCCGATAGCCGGGAATAGGGAACCAGGCAACTGGAAACGGGAATCGTGTTTAGCACCTGACAATGCCAGAGTGTTGCACAAGGCCAAGTGAAAATGGCGCGACAAGTCTCTAAATATCTAGAGTGTAAAGAAACATATTAAAATAT